>CP136067.1:8506987-9106987 GCA_032622095.1 Siphonodentalium dalli
GTTCTTGGAATCTGATGGTATGGAGACCATCAATTCAGATTGTTTACCTTTAATTGTCCATGCTGACTTTAAAGCATAACATATGTTATCTTTATTTTTTGTATCCCTTTATAAAATGGGGTGATAAATTTATATTATACTCACATCTGGTCTTTCGAAATTCTGTGAGTTAATTAATTTATATGAAAGAATGTCATTGCATGCTAGCAATTCTGATAAACATCACTGTTACAGTGACATACCATCCAATGTTGAATAAGTCCAATAAGATGCCAAAAGTTTAATAAAAACTTAACCCTTCCATGACTGGAGATTCTTGAAATGTTGCTAAAACCCTGCGCCAATGCATTCTCTTATATTTGCGAGTCTCCAAAATGGAGCCTCACATATATAAGAGAATACATGGCCTAACAATAATTTACCTTGACCTTGTAATCCAGTGCATTCTCTTATACATATGAGGCTTCCTATGTGAGACTTGCATATATACAAGAATTCACTGGTACATGATCTTTAATGCTGTACCAGCGCAGCTCCCATCATGAAAGGGTTAAACATTGCATGGCCAAAGCATTGAAAAATATTCTGAAAATAATATTTTAATAGACTAAAATATGTTTAACCTTCTACGCGATTACTAGTAGCAATGTTTTGTTGACAAATCACTGTAACAGTTTTGTTTACATAGCAATGGTTCCAACAGGAGAAATTTCGTTATTGGAAAACTTTCAATAATTAATATAGAAATCAGGAATTCATGTTTTTCTGAGTGGTGATGTTTTTACGAACTGTTGTATGTTATATGTTTGGCATATTTACTCACTATGAGTGCCTTGGGTCCCTTTAAAATGATTTGAAACCCTCAATGAAATATCTGCACACCAGTAGATTATTTTTGTAGGGATTTTAGTGTGATGAGAGTCAGAATCATGATTCTTCGTTTGAGTCTGGTAAAAAGCAGCTGATTTGATGTAGAATGCTATAGTTTGATTCTTGCTTAAATTTTAAGGCCTGTATACATTCGCTTTTATCCATCAAAGGTGCTCCAGACACTTCATACCGCTATAATCATAGTATGTACATGTACCTTGTTTTACAAACTTTTATGTTATTTTGCATGACCGCACTTCAAAGAACTCTAAAGACGCTCATGCACTTAATGCATCAATTTAAAATTCTGCAACTTAATGCATCAATTTAGGAATTCTGCACTTTTATCCGCATTTTTAATCACAAAAAGTCCTGGAAATACTAGTGAGTACTAGTGCTATACTATTAAACATGTAGACTATATACTGTGACAAGACTTGATAAAGTCTTAATAAATTTAACAGTTGTTTCCAGTAGAAGATAGAGAAAAGCTCTTTAAGTTCCATATTTGCAGTGTTTTACACTGAGCATTAAGAGCATCTCCTTTTATTCTCAGCAGAATATATGCAAACAACATGGTATAAATTATAATGAAAATGAATTTATGACTCCAGCCAATAATTCATTATCATTATAAATACCATGTTTGCATTGTTCATAGAGCACACAGGTGTTGCAATTATCCATGGGCAAAATTCATTCATTTGTTGCATATATTCTGTTGAGTATACAAGGAGATGGTCTCATAAATGGCCGGATTTAGTGTACCCTTTAATGCTTGTAATACATGCATTACTAGTACCTGTTTAGACCAAGTTTTCCCTGTCCACAACTTGTGGTATCGGTTGGGTTGATGCTGTTTTGGACCGAGTCCCATCCCGATACTCTTCTATAATGGACTTTACGCCCAGAATTGTGGGTTGAAGTTATCTTGATTGTAGCACTACCAGTTTTCGTCAGATTAGGTCAAAGGTGACGCTTTTTTATAAGAACATAGAGGGCAGCCTTTCCCAAGCGTGATGATTTCAAACCTGCATTTACTTAAAGTAATTGACCATCTCTAACGTGGTGTTACCCAGGTAATGCTGTGGTATTACACTGCAGTAATTTCCAACACCATGGTAAGGTTGTCACTTGAACACAAAACAGCACCACGATGGATGCGGTATGCAATTAAAATGCAGTGATTCTCCTTATATCTTTGGAACTTAAAGGAATGGATGGCCTTCGTTATAGGTTATAATTTATAAATAACATTTACAAAAAGTTTCCCAAGAATATACTAATAGTATAGGATAATGTTCATATGAATGCGTTATTATCCACAAAACACACTTTGTGTGAGTCAATCGTTTGTTTATATACAGCAGTAAATAGTGAGCGATAAGCAAAACACTCAACACCGTTGCGATTGTTTAATTGAGCGATTCATGGTGACCCATTCAACACTTCAAAATCTTGAGAGGTTATAGAAGAGTAGCCGGACAGGACTCGATCCAAAACAGTTTCAACTGCAGTAATGCTCTAAGTAATCAACTCCTTAACCACAGCAGAATTATGGGTAACTTTTCAGGATTTAGTCGGAAATATGGCTTTTGCCATTCATCGGAAAGCTCTCAGAGAGCTTTCCGATGAATGGCAACAAGCCATATATCCGACTAAATCCTGAAAAGTTACCCATAATTCTACTGTGTTTAAGGAGTCGATTATACTCGGGGCATTACTGTATTCGATATCTCAAGCTGTTGCATACCGAAAAGACTTGGGCTAGTACCTGAACAGTAAACCTGCAATCTGCATGATTCATGAAACAGCTATTGAAACCATGCTGTATATACTCAGAATTACACAATTTTGTTTATGGGTTTGTTGATATGTCACGAGTGCTAGCGCACAATGACGGAATGAACAGCACACCCTAGAGTTCTATCTTTCCTCAATGGCACAAGTGCTGTATCAACAAATCCATTAATACAAGTGTCTTTCTGTGTTTATTACACATCACCCGTCCTAGAATATGTGCATTTAAAAATACAGGGTTACGATGTTTATTAAGGCACATACAGTGCTTGTTTTGTCATGTGTGATGATTTTTTTTCCTATCGTTTGAACTGGATACTCAAATAACAGAAATTGTTATATATTTTTTTTTCAACCGACAGATTTGAGGTAACTCTTTCTATAAATATATTGAAAATCATGTGTCGGGATGTAATTATTAGCAATCAATATATTTTTTGTTGCGTATATAGGTTTATACAATTTTAAGAGGCAGAACAAGATACAGGTACTTTGTATAGTTTCATTTCGCGAATGTACACAGTATCTTGTTTGGCCACTTGCAATTTTAGAAACCCATAACTGTAACGAGAAATTGTTGATTGTATATTTAAAGTTTAAAGGTACGGGAGGCCTTGGCGGTAGGTATGCTGTGAAAATATTTCCACCGGTCAAAAACCGCCACAAACAGGGGGGGGGGGGGGGTCGGAAAAAAATTTCAGGCACGTATGGCATTTTTTCCCTTTCGATCATTTTTTGTACCCACCCACCCCAACCGCCAAATATTTTTCCGTTTTCGGCAGTTTTTTCCGACCATTTTTTGACACCCACCCCCCCCTTTTAACACTAAAACAGAGATTTGCGGGGGGGAATTCACTGTAAACAGCTGTATATGAATTTCTGTGCATACTATTTATCATGGATGTTAACATGGACATGTAAATAGGAATGAGTAATTTTGAGGTCATTCGGCCAAAAAAACATGGCTGCCAGCGGCCATCTTGGATTTCAAAATTTGCAACAAAATACAACACGATAACTGCCTGCAGTCAGTTTACCAGTTAGAATTACATTATTTCTCTCATTCAAACTGATTCAAAGTGGTTTTGAAGCCCAACTCATTGCCAAAACACTAAAAACAAGCAGGAATTTTTTTTTTTAGTTGCGGAAAAAAATGCTTTTTGGTGGCTTTGACCACCCACCCACCCCGGCATACGTGCCGGAAGAAATTTTTTCACCCCCCCCTGCCACAAACAGAAAGAATATTAAAATGCAGACAGACTTTGTCCGTATACAAATAAGAAATATCGCATAAACAGTATGTTATTGTCATATGTTTGACCATTCTTATGTAAACAAAAGCATAAAAAGGTACTTTCCTGGTGTTTGTTTATATTATGATGGTAAACATAAAGAGCGTTCATTGTTGCTGAATTTTGATATGGAACGAATAAAGAGCATTTATATCATTTGTGTGTGATTAGCCAGTAACACTGTGCTGCCTTCTGTAACACAATCAGGCTCCTGCTTAGGTAAAATATAGTAGGTCTTTATGATAGCATGCTGTTTACGCGATGGTCATGGTATATATGAACAAAACTGTATGCGTTTTAATGTTTTTCTGTTTACGGTGATTGAAACAAATATGAATATTTTCGACAACTAAGGCCTCCCGTGCCTTTAAGCCCCCTTATTGTCTCTATTATAGAAGTTTTTATATTCAGAATAAATGTCAATTGTATATTTTAAAACACAATTGAAATTATATATTAATTTAAAATTAAATGTTTTTCTTAATTAAGAATTGTTTTCTAATATATCTTTCCTAATTGGGAAAAATATTCCTAGTTAAGAAAACTTGTTTTCCTTACTTAGATTTATTTTCCTGATTGAGAAAATCTCATTCTAGAAAAAATTGGCTCACTTCAGAAAAAATATCTTGACGATATTTCTAACTATAGAAAATATAATTTCTTGTTCTAGATTAATTGTATAGCTTTCTTAAATTTCTAGCTATTCTCCCAAGATAATCGCAGTATCTTAAACTTATCTTATTTCAAGAAAAATAAACTTATGTGAGAAAAACAATCTTTCCTACATTAAGAAAAAATATCTATACTAAGATTTGTTTACTAGGATTTTCTTACTAAGATTACTGTGTTTTCTTAAAGAAATTTTCTCAGACAAGAAATTTTCCCACCCTTTCATTTCTTGACCTAGAAAATATGTTTTTTCTTATTTTTCTAGCTATTCTCCCAAGATAATATCTCATTTCAAGATTTTTTTTTTCCTGAATTGAGAAAATATTTTTGGCAGTGTACTTGTTCAGAATCTGATTCTTTCAGAGCACATTGACATGCATGTACAATTACAAGAGAGGATATACAGGTACTAGTACTGTACTGTGCGGCGTGCGCACCAGTGTAATTCACAAGAGCTTCAATGTCAACAAAAACACCAAAAAACAATGAAACTGATGCCGTGTAGTGATGGATGATCACATATAAACAATTCCAACTTTACAATGACCCCGACCAATTCATCCGTGTTCATCATTGTTCATTGAAACGTGTGGATATGAGACATTGTCATTATTCGCCATGTTATTGTCAAGTTACCGGTATCACGACAATTTACCAGGAGTACACTATTATTGGTTGGATGTTCTTATCAAACTATCTTCGGCTGATTCACTGATATTTCATGGAAAATGTGCGACTACATGAGAACATTGTCGCCAAGTCATTGCGCACAGTTACATGTTTATTGGATCTGCTGTTGTCTTGAAGGGACCAATCCCAAATAGCTGTTGTTGATATATACAGTAGTACAGTACCAGTCAAAAGAAGTGGTATATTAAGCATGCTATTTTCGCAAGTGGAAACGCTTATACGCATGTCGCTTGTGATATTATTGCAATATTTTGCGATTAATATGTTGACACTTTGCGCTCAAAATTGTGACATTTAAATCAAATATTGCGAGGTTTGTTTCCGCGATTCACTCAAAATGTGACCGCAACAAAGCGTTCATAATTGCATGCATTTCTGAAAACAAACATTCATTTGTTAAATAGAGGTATTCACCAAGTGCTATGCCTGTGTGGATATGCACGCTTGTATCAAGCCAAGGCGGTGTTCATGAAATTATTGTGACGAGCCTGAAGGCAAGTCACGATGTGTGTCGGAAACTCCACCGTGGCTTGATACAAGGGCTCAGTTCCACACATAGTGGTGAAGATATTTATCATATAATTTTTCTTCTAAAAAAACTCTTCATTTCCTCCGATTTAATCTTCTATGTTGGTCGCTCGTTATCACTTTAATGTAAGCATAATATTTTGTTTCAATTTGAAACAATTATCGACTGGTCAGATATTGAATGTATATTCAATACATACTAGTATTCTGTGATGAATAATTTTCTTTCAAGATAAAACATTGTTTATATTGTCTAATTGTTTCAATAGTTAATAAAATTTATGTTGATACCTGTAAGTCATTATTTTCAGTTATTTTAATCTGCAGTTGCGATGTTCAGCTGAGGCTGCAGGGCTATGATACCCCCAATAATTAGGCCCAATTAAATGTACTAATGGATACAGTGATGACTTAGTCAAGCCTTAGTTATTTCTGACTAAGGCCTTAGTCATTTCTGTCTAAGGCCTTAGTCAGAAATGACTAAGGGCAACCTTAGTTATTTCTGACTAAGCTAAGTTAGTTAGTTTTGAGACGGGGGTTCTGACTAAGGTAACTTAGTTACTTTTGACTAAGTTTTTTTTTTCAGTGCTCACTGTCTCTGCGAAAAAAAAAACGATTCCGCACGCATCTTTTAGACATGATCTCAACACATTTCCCGAGTTTCAAGTTACTAATTGGCAGTGCTATTGCCCACTTTTATTTTTCATGCAGTATATATATATATTTATAATAATAAAACACGAAGTTGTTGGCAGATAGAATGGTTTAGCCTGCCCGTGTACTACGAGTCTCAGCTGTCTGGACATCGACGCAATCATGTCTGGTGTTTTGCGCGCCCATGTAGCTTGTGACGTCCTGATGTGCTTCGTGACGTCATGGCGTCTTTATCGGTTTCCAGAAAGAAATTATTCAATATTTTTCATTTATGAACGATTTATTACTAAATAAAACCAGATAACAATGCAAATTAAGTATATATGTGGATTTAAATTACAATTGATGCAACCATTTCATATTAGCGCATGTGCATTCTTTACAGTAGGCCTATGTACTTCCGGTATGACGTAACATATTCGCGGACGGACAGATAAACAGATATAAACAGACAAATAAACAGAGATTACGGACCGAAAACATTACTTGCGTCCAGCATAGACTGGCGCAAGTAACGACACCGCGCGCCGAGCTCGGGTAGTGTATGCGTAACAGGGACATGTACGTGTGACGTCACATACAAGTTACAATATACCGCGTTGTTGATACTTTTTCGAGAACAAAATCACGTGCCTTGCAGTGGCAACGAAAATGTCAACGGCATGAGAAAATATGCTACTTCACAACTTCCGCATAATGTCTATGTGATAATGAACAGTTGAAGTATTTATATGTTTATAAACAGTTATTATAACGAAATAATTTCATTTTTAGATTACTTTCATTTTAGCATTTACGTCAAATTTTGGCACTTATCATGTCGTCTCCGGGCCACTGGTGTCGCCTCACCAGATTAGCACGCTTCAATGACTATACATTATGTAAGTCCGGCGGGAGCATATATATTGCAGTGATATTATAACATTCAATATATAGCTTGTACTATATTATTTTATGGACCAACACTATCAAAGGCCGATCACTAAACCATATAGGTATATCGAATTCTACTCGCGTCTATACAAGATTATATATATAGATTCATGACTATTTATCCGATCATTGTCTATGTCTACATTATTACTCCGATGCCTTCAATTTACTGAAGATTATGCGGAGGTCCAGGTGCTTCCACGGCCGAGTAACTGTATAACCCTGTGGTGACTCCAGTATAGGAATCAGGGAGCTAAATGTGTTCCAGAGTCGGGGAACGATTACACCATGGAACGCTAGAGTTGGAGGTAACTGAAGAATGACCTTCACCTGATACATGTGACACGTTATTAAAGGATGACATCGTGTTTATTTGATTTGTACATCATATCTAAATAATTTAAACTGGTGAATTAATGGGGGAATGGATTTTTGGGAGTGGGAAATTTATTTAACTAGATGCTGTAGTTCTGGGTTTTTCCACATCAAATTTGGCTGTGAGATAGCCCTGTCGTAGACTTGGGGATTTATTTTAAAAAGTAAACACATGAACTATGATTTTTCTTGCATTTTGGTGATCAACTGGTGTCAATCTAGCTGGGTAAACATCACTAGAGTCGCCTGTAGGCTTCAATTCAGTGAATTTGGCCCAAACAGTTAACACTTTCGCCTATGGGAAACCATTTAGTTCAGTGATTCCAATAGCGTTCTTCCAAGGCGCGTGGGCCTATACACATAACAGCCATTATAATTCCGCGCCCGATCAGGTAGCTTACTGCACCCACAACAACTTGGACAAATGTTATAATGGGGGGGGGTCGGCATTTTTCATTCGGATCTTTATTCAGTGATCTCGAATGAGACTTTTAAGCCTGACAAACTTGGTATCTGACCGAGTTCTGATTTTTGTCAGAATACCCGGCGAATCCCTGGTCCGCTAGCACAAGAGACCGGAGGAGTGATTAGATATTGTTTAATATATAATCCTAACCACAGGGGACACACGTGCAGGACAACTGTATTAAATCAAGATATATTAAGATTGGTCTTACGATTAATATTGACTCAGAAGAAGTGTTTTTAATATTGATAGAAGTTTAATACTGACTAAATAACAGATATTTGAAGAATTGTTTTTAAAGATTGAGATGCTTTTCATATTATTATCATATTATTATCATATTACTATCATATTATTATCATATTATTATATTACTATCATATTATTATCATATTGTTATCATATTACTATCATATTACTATATCATATTATTATCATATTACTATCATATTATTATCATATTACTATCATATTATTACCATATTACTATCATATTATTATCATATTATTATATTATAATCATATTACTATCATATTATTATCATATTACTATCATATTATTATCATATTACTATCATATTATTATCATATTACTATAACATTATTATCATATTATTATCATATTACTATCATATTGCTATCATATTATTATCATATTACTACCATATTATTATCATATTACTATCATATTATTATCATATTACTATCATAGTATTATCATATTACTACCATAGTATTATCATATTACTATCATATTATTACCATATTATTATAATATTACTATCATATTATTATCATATTATTATCAGATTACTATCATATTATTATCATATTATTATTATCATATTACTATCATATTACTATCATATTACTATCATATTATTATCATATCACTATAATTTTACTATCATTTTATTATCATATTATTATCATATTACTATCGTATTATTATCATATTATTATCATATTTCTATCATATTATTATCATATTACTGTCATATTATGATCATAGTACTATCATATTATTATCATATTACTATCATATTATTATCATATTACTATCTTATTACTATCATATTACTATCATATTACTATCACATAACTATCATATTACTATCATATTACTATCATATTAGTATCATATTACTATCATATTATAATCATATTATTATCATATTACTATCATATTATCATCATATTACTATCATATTACTATCATATTACTATCATTTTACTATCATTTTAATATCATATTATTATCATATTCCTATCATATTATTATCATATTACTATCATATTACTATCATATTACTATCATATTACTATCATATTATTTTCATATTACTATCATATTACTATCATATTATTATCATATTATTATCATTTTCAGGAATTAAGGGTGCTGTCGTGGGAAGCGAAACCCGACACGTTTCCTAAACTGGTTCTCGTCAGCGAAGGTGTAAAAGTTCTGAGGGTGGCAACCAGAATCTTCCGCTGGATGGCGCCACGAAAGATGTCAGAGGATTTCTTGCGAAAGGATTATGTCCCGTTTACGTTAGTATTATTCGTAGTAGTTCGTAACCCTTCCTATACTAAATAATCATTGACGAGTAGTTACATTATTAACCCTTCCTGTACTAAATACTCATTGACGAGTAGTTATATTATTAACCCTTTCTGTACTAAATACTTATTGACGAGTAGTTACCTTATTAACCCTTTCTATACTAAATACTCATTGACGAGTAGTTACATTATTAACCCTTTCTGTACTAAATACTCATTGACGAGTAGTTACCTCATTAACCCTTTCTAAATACTAAATACTCATTGACGAGTAGTTACCTTATTAACCCTTCATGTACTAAATACTCATTGACGAGTAGTTACCTTATTAACCATTTCTGTACTAAATACTCATTGACGAGTAGTTACCTCATTAACCCTTTCTAAATACTAAATACTCATTGACGAGTAGTTACCTTATTAACCCTTCATGTACTAAATACTCATTGACGAGTAGTTACCTTATTAACCATTTCTGTACTAAATACTCATTGACGAGTAGTTATCTTATTAACCCTTTCTGTACTAAATAATCATTGACGAGTAGTTACCTTATTAACCCTTTCTGTACTAAATACTCATTGACGAGTAGTTACCTTATTAACCCGTTCTGTACTAAATACTCATTGACGAGTAGTTATCTTATTAACCCTTTCTGTACTAAATACCCATTGACGAGTAGTTACATTATTAACCCTTTCTATACTAAATACTCATTGATGAATAGTTATCCCTGAACATTTCACTCCAATACATTGCTCTCCATCTGCACTTGTATTATCTGTCGCATGCTTATTTTTTCCTGAAACCCCCTCCAGATGAATAATGGGCCATTCGAATGTATACTTTTATAACTGAATGGGATAATCCATTTAGTAATGAAAGGGTTAATAAGAATAGTTCATGATCCATGAATCTATCATTCTGCTGTGTCAGATACTTTTTAACCCGTGCTTTACTAAATGGATTCTCCCATTCAGTTTTACAAATGTACATTGGGATAATTCATTTGTAGGGATGTTCGGGTGATATGGACAGTTTATTGAGGGAAATGTTTGTTGAACCTATCATCTGAACATTTCACAACCAATATGGGATATCTATTCATCAATGAATGTTCAGTATAAAAAGGTCTAAATGACCCTGCTATAATGCCGCGCTGTTGGTGGGTCTAATGTTGGTAGGGAAACGTTATGATAGTGTTTGGGTTAATTTAATGTATCATTGACATTATAAGAGGGCAGAGAAGTCCAAACATAAACACACCTTAGTCATATTGCCTTTTCATTGTTTGTTCAAAATAGTAATCAGTTTGTTCAAAATATTAATCAGTTCTAAATAGTAATCAGTTTGTTCAAAATAGTAATCAGTTTGTTCAAAACAGTAATCAGTTTGTTCAAAATAGTAATCAGTTTGTTCAAAACAGTAATCAGTTTGTTCAAAATAGTAATCAGTTTGTTCAAAATAGTAATCAGTGTGTTCAAAACAGTAATCATTTTGTACAAAATAGTAATCAGTTTGTTCAAAACAGTAATCAGTTCGTTCAAAATAGTAATCAGTTTGTTCAAAATAGTAATCAGTTTGTTCAAAATAGTAATCAGTTCGTTCAAAATAGTAATCAGTTTGTTCAAAACAGTAATCAGTTTGTTCAAAATAGTAATCAGTGTGTTATAAATAGTAATCAGTGTGTTATAAATAGTAATCAGTTTGTTCAAAATATTAATCAGTTCTAAATAGTAATCAGTTTGTTCAAAATAGTAATCAGTTCGTTCAAAATAGTAATCAGTTCGTTCAAAATAGTAATCAGTTTGTTCAAAACAGTAATCAGTTTGTTCAAAATATTAATCAGTTCTAAATAGTAATCAGTTTGTTCAAAATAGTAATCAGTTTGTTCAAAACAGTAATCAGTTTGTTCAAAATAGTAATCAGTGTGTTCAAAATAGTAATCAGTTTGTACAAAATAGTAATCAGTTTGTTCAAAATAGTAATCAGTTTGTTCAAAACAGTAATCAGTTTGTTCAAAATAGTAATCAGTTTGTTCAAAATAGTAATCAGTTTGTTCAAAATAGTAATCGGTTTGTTCAAAATAGTAATCAGTTTGTTCAAAACAGTAATCAGTGTGTTCAAAATAGTAATCAGTTTGTTCAAAACAGTAATCAGTTTGTTCAAAACAGTAATCAGTTTGTTCAAAACAGTAATCAGTGTGTTCAAAATAGTAATCAGTTCTAAATAGTAATCAGTTTGTTCAAAATAGTAATCAGTTTGTTCAAAACAGTAATCAGTTTGTTCAAAACAGTAATCAGTTTGTTCAAAACAGTAATCAGTGTGTTCAAAATAGTAATCAGTTCTAAATAGTAATCAGTTTGTTCAAAATAGTAATCAGTTTGTTCAAAACAGTAATCAGTGTGTTCAAAACAGTAATCAGTTTGTTCAAAATAGTAATCAGTTTGTTCAAAACAGTAATCAGTTTGTTCAAAATAGTAATCAGTTTGTTCAAAATAGTAATCAGTGTGTTCAAAATAGTAATCAATGTGTTCAAAACAGTAATCAGTTTGTTCAAAACAGTAATCAGTGTGTTCAAAATAGTAATCAGTGTGTTCAAAACAGTAATCAGTGTGTTCAAAATAGTAATCAGTTCTAAATAGTAATCAGTTTGTTCAAAATAGTAATCAGTTTGTTCAAAACAGTAATCAGTGTGTTCAAAACAGTAATCAGTTTGTTCAAAATAGTAATCAGTTTGTTCAAAACAGTAATCAGTTTGTTCAAAATAGTAATCAGTTTGTTCAAAATAGTAATCAGTGTGTTCAAAATAGTAATCAATGTGTTCAAAACAGTAATCAGTTTGTTCAAAATAGTAATCAGTGTGTTCAAAATAGTAATCAGTTTGTTCAAAACAGTAATCAGTTTGTTCAAAACAGTAATCAGTTTGTTCAAAACAGTAATCAGTTTGTTCAAAACAGTAATCAGTTTGTTCAAAACAGTAATCAGTTTGTTCAAAATAGTAATCAGTTTGTTCAAAACAGTAATCAGTTTGTTCAAAATAGTAATCAGTTTGTTCAAAACAGTAATCAGTTTGTTCAAAACAGTAATCAGTTTGTTCAAAATAGTAATCAGTTTGTTCAAAACAGTAATCAGTTTGTTCAAAACAGTAATCAGTTTGTTCAAAACAGTAATCAGTTTGTTCAAAATAGTAATCAGTTTGTTCAAAACAGTAATCAGTTTGTTCAAAATAGTAATCAGTTTGTTCAAAACAGTAATCAGTTTGTTCAAAATAGTAATCAGTTTGTTCAAAACAGTAATCAGTTTGTTCAAAACAGTAATCAGTTTGTTCAAAATAGTAATCAGTTTGTTCAAAACAGTAATCAGTTTGTTCAAAATAGTAATCAGTTTGTTCAAAACAGTAATCAGTTTGTTCAAAATAGTAATCAGTTTGTTCAAAACAGTAATCAGTTTGTTCAAAACAGTAATCAGTTTGTTCAAAATAGTAATCAGTTTGTTCAAAACAGTAATCAGTTTGTTCAAAACAGTAATCAGTTTGTTCAAAACAGTAATCAGTTTGTTCAAAATAGTAATCAGTGTGTTCAAAATAGTAATCAGTTTGTTCAAAACAGTAATCAGTTTGTTCAAAACAGTAATCAGTTTGTTCAAAATAGTAATCAGTGTGTTCAAAATAGTAATCAGTTTGTTCAAAATAGTAATCAGTTTGTTCAAAACAGTAATCAGTTTGTTCAAAATAGTAATCAGTTTGTTCAAAATAGTAATCAGTTTGTTCAAAATAGTAATCAGTTTGTTCAAAACAGTAATCAGTGTTCAAAATAGTAATCAGTTTGTTCAAAACAGTAATCAGTTTGTTCAAAATAGTAATCAGTTTGTTCAAAACAGTAATCAGTTTGTTCAAAACAGTAATCAGTTTGTTCAAAACAGTAATCAGTTTGTTCAAAATAGTAATCAGTTTGTTCAAAATAGTAATCAGTTCTAAATAGTAATCAGTTTGTTCAAAATAGTAATCAGTGTGTTCAAAATAGTAATCAGTTTGTTCAAAACAGTAATCAGTGTGTTCAAAACAGTAATCAGTTTGTTCAAAATAGTAATCAGTTTGTTCAAAATAGTAATCAGTTTGTTCAAAATAGTAATCAGTTTGTTCAAAATAGTAATCAGTTTGTTCAAAACAGTAATCAGTTTGTTCAAAACAGTAATCAGTTTGTTCAAAACAGTAATCAGTTTGTTCAAAATAGTAATCAGTTTGTTCAAAACAGTAATCAGTGTGTTCAAAACAGTAATCAGTTTGTTCAAAACAGTAATCAGTTTGTTCAAAATAGTAATCAGTTTGTTCAAAATAGTAATCAGTTTGTTCAAAACAGTAATCAGTTTGTTCAAAACAGTAATCAGTTTGTTCAAAATAGTAATCAGTTTGTTCAAAATAGTAATCAGTTTGTTCAAAACAGTAATCAGTTTGTTCAAAATAGTAATCAGTTTGTTCAAAATAGTAATCAGTTTGTTCAAAATAGTAATCAGTTTGTTCAAAATAGTATTCAGTGTGTTCAAAATAGTAATCAGTTTGTTCAAAATAGTAATCAGTTTGTTCAAAATAGTAATCAGTGTGTTATAAATAGTAATCAGTTTGTTCAAAACAGTAATCAGTTTGTTCAAAATAGTAATCAGTTTGTTCAAAATAGTAATCAGTTTGTTCAAAATAGTAATCAGTGTGTTATAAATAGTAATCAGTTTGTTCAAAACAGTAATCAGTTTGTTCAAAATAGTAATCAGTTTGTTCAAAATAGTAATCAGTTTGTTCAAAATAGTAATCAGTTTGTTCAAAATAGTAATCAGTTTGTTCAAAATAGTAATCAGTTTGTTCAAAATAGTATTCAGTGTGTTCAAAATAGTAATCAGTTTGTTCAAAATAGTAATCAGTTTGTTCAAAATAGTAATCAGTTTGTTCAAAATAGTAATCAGTTTGTTCTAAATAGTAATCAGTTTGTTCAAAATAGTAATCAGTTTGTTCAAAATAGTAATCAGTTTGTTCAAAACAGTAATCAGTTTGTACAAAATAGTAATCAGTTTGTTCAAAACAGTAATCAGTTTGTTCAAAATAGTAATCAGTTTGTTCAAAATAGTAATCAGTTTGTTCTAAATAGTAATCAGTTTGTTCAAAATAGTAATCAGTTTGTTCTAAATAGTAATCAGTTTGTTCAAAATAGTAATCAGTTTGTTCAAAATAGTAATCAGTTTGTTCAAAACAGTAATCAGTTTGTACAAAATAGTAATCAGTTTATTCAAAATAGTAATCAGTTTGTTCAAAATAGTAATCAGTTTGTTCAAAATAGTAATCAGTTTGTTCAAAACAGTAATCAGTTTGTACAAAATAGTAATCAGTTTGTTCAAAACAGTAATCAGTTTGTTCAAAACAGTAATCAGTTTGTTCAAAACAGTAATCAGTTTGTTCAAAACAGTAATCAGTTTGTTCAAAATAGTAATCAGTTTGTTCAAAACAGTAATCAGTTTGTACAAAATAGTAATCAGTTTATTCAAAATAGTAATCAGTTTGTTCAAAATAGTAATCAGTTTGTTCAAAATAGTAATCAGTTTGTTCAAAACAGTAATCAGTTTGTACAAAATAGTAATCAGTTTGTTCAAAACAGTAATCAGTTTGTTCAAAACAGTAATCAGTTTGTTCAAAACAGTAATCAGTTTGTTCAAAACAGTAATCAGTTTGTACAAAATAGTAATCAGTTTGTTCAAAATATTAATCAGTTCTAAACAGTAATCAGTTTGTTCAAAATAGTAATCAGTTTGTTCAAAACAGTAATCAGTTTGTACAAAACAGTAATCAGTGTGTTCAAAATATTAATCAGTTCTAAATAGTAATCAGTTTGTTCAAAATAGTAGTCAGTTTGTTCAAAATATTAATCAGTTCTAAATAGTAATCAGTTTGTTCAAAATAGTAATCAGTTTGTTCAAAACAGTAATCAGTTTGTTCAAAACAGTAATCAGTTTGTTCAAAACAGTAATCAGTTTGTTCAAAATAGTAATCAGTTTGTTCAAAATAGTAATCAGTGTGTTCAAAATAGTAATCAGTTCTAAATAGTAATCAGTTTGTTCAAAATAGTAATCAGTTTGTTCAAAATATTAATCAGTTCTAAATAGTAATCAGTTTGTTCAAAATAGTAATCAGTTTGTTCAAAACAGTCAGTTTGTTCAAAACAGTAATCAGTTTGTTCAAAATAGTAATCAGTTTGTTCAAAATAGTAATCAGTGTGTTCAAAATAGTAATCAGTTCTAAATAGTAATCAGTTTGTTCAAAATAGTAATCAGTTTGTTCAAAATATTAATCAGTTCTAAATAGTAATCAGTTTGTTCAAAATAGTAATCAGTTTGTTCAAACTAGTAATCAGTTTGTTCAAAACAGTAATCAGTTTGTTCAAAATAGTAATCAGTTTGTACAAAATAGTAATCAGTTTGTTCAAAACAGTAATCAGTTTGTTCAAAACAGTAACCAGTTTGTTCAAACTAGTAATCAGTTTGTTCAAAATAGTAATCAGTTTGTTCAAAACAGTAATCAGTATGTTCAAAACAGTAATCAGTTTGTACAAAATAGTAATCAGTTTGTACAAAATAGTAATCAGTGTGTTCAAAACAGTAATCAGTTTGTTCAAAACAGTAATCAGTTTGTACAAAATAGTAATCAGTTTGTACAAAATAGTAATCAGTTTGTTCAAAACAGTAATCAGTTTGTTCAAAACAGTAACCAGTTTGTTCAAACTAGTAATCAGTTTGTTCAAAATAGTAATCAGTTTGTTCAAAACAGTAATCAGTTTGTACAAAATAGTAATCAGTTTGTACAAAATAGTAATCAGTTTGTACAAAATAGTAATCAGTTTGTACAAAATAGTAATCAGTTTGTTCAAAACAGTAATCAGTTTGTTCAAAGCAGTAATCAGTTTGTTCAAAATAGTAATCAGTTTGTTCAAAACAGTAACCAGTTTGTTCAAACTAGTAATCAGTTTGTTCAAACTAGTAATCAGTTTGTTCAAAATAGTAATCAGTTTGTTCAAAACAGTAATCAGTTTGTTCAAAACAGTAATCAGTTTGTACAAAATAGTAATCAGTTTGTTCAAAATAGTAATCAGTTTGTTCAAAACAGTAATCAGTTTGTTCAAAATAGTAATCAGTTTGTTCAAAACAGTAATCAGTTTGTACAAAATAGTAATCAGTGTGTTCAAAATAGTAATCAGTTTGTACAAAATAGTAATCAGTGTGTTCAAAATAGTAATCAGTTTGTTCAAAACAGTAATCAGTTTGTTCAAAATAGTAATCAGTGTGTTCAAAATAGTAATCAGTTTGTTCAAAACAGTAATCAGTTTGTTCAAAACAGTAATCAGTTTGTTCAAAATAGTAATCAGTGTGTTCAAAATAGTAATCAGTTTGTTCAAAATAGTAATCAGTGTGTTCAAAATAGTAATCAGTGTGTTCAAAATAGTAATCTGAATAATAGGGATATTTTAGGGAAATGACTATAATCACGCCCTCCCCGAAGAAATAGAATTCCAACGCGCTCTTACGAATACATATGCCTTCGGTCCATGCTAGCAGCTTCCCCTCCTTTTACGAATCGAATGTTGAATGCAGGATCCCACCAGACGAAGATTTGTGCCGAAAGTACATACACCAGACTCACTGGAAGCGATACAAAGAGGCCGTACGAAACTCACTTCGTATGGAACACGAAGGTGCTCGGATGATCCATCTCTCCCCAAAACTAAAGGGGAGTAGCGGCTGGGCGAAATGGCCCGGATACTCGATCGACGCGGTGGCTAGCAGCGACCGATTATTCCACAATCGCCCGGTAAGAAACTAACGCTGAATTTACTGAAAGGATGACTTTGGGAATTTGGGAATTACACTAACGAGTAGTTACCTTGGGAAGATGTACACAGATGTCGGACTCAAAACTGATGAACAAATCGTAACCTTGCCCTACATGTAGTCACATTGGACTTTCTTTAGAAAAATACGTTACTTGTTACAAGTTAAACATTACACAACGTATGGACATTATATTAAATATAACGGATATATACACCGCATTTATATTAAAGACATAGTATGGACTTGTTCGGGTGCGTGAAACTGATCAGTTGATATCCAGGCGTTATTACAACTGGATGAATGTAGCATTCTACTAATATCGCCGAAAAGCTTAAGCGAATCGAACACACCACTCCATATAAAACATCCTCTGAACTTCGCTCAATTGTAAATATTTACTACTCGATTCGGGACGCATCTATCGGCGATAAACTAACAAAAACTATTACACCATCGAGAGTCACTGCATTGAACTAATATATAAGAATGACGGTGTATATTGTCAATACGGATATAATATTTGTAAAATTTACTACTTTGAACAAGATTATTCTCCATTATATTTGATCACCCAACCGGAGTGTTTCACATCACTTTAATGACACATTATATTAAATGGCGCGGATATAACGGACATCTACACCACATTTATATTAAATGGCGCGAATATAACGGGTATCTACACCACATTTATATTAAATGGCGCGAATATAACGAACATCTACACCACATTTATATTAAATGGCGCGAATATAACGGGTATCTACACCACATTTATATTAAATGGCGCGAATATAACGGGTATCTACACCACATTTATATTAAATGGCGCGAATATAACGGGTATCTACACCACATTTATATTAAATGGCGCGAATATAACGAACATCTACACCACATTTATATTAAATGGCGCGAATATAACGGATATCTACACCACATTTATATTAAATGGCGCGAATATATATGTCATCAACGTCGTTTTTCGGTTGATCTATGAGCGTATAGACCGATCAGTAGACGAATAACATACTGTATAATTCCGCGAAGCGGATTCTACTAAGTATGTTATTCGTCTACTGATCGGTCTGTACGCTCATAGATCAACCGATAAACGACGTTGATGGCTTATAATTACAACTATAACACTTTATTTTCAGCTATCTACTATTAATCCATCTCAGAAAATTAATTGCCAAAACATGATTTTCCGTTGGACGATCTCAAAATTTGGTTGATGGGCCGAAAATAAATTGGCCGAAATTGTCAACGAGCAACTTCGTCAAGCACACTTTCAGAAAATAAATATTTACACTTCAACTTCAATGTTCAGCAATGAACAATCCATGATAAAAAGCATTACTTGTTTGGCTACGATTTACGTTTAAAATGACTCAACAACAACCCAATAATTATCAACACACACAGATTCGAATCCGCGATCTCCGGTAAAATTATTAACTCCAGACCAGTCCAGACTCCAGTCCGATCATGGCCGATGTAATTTGTAAACAAATGCCCTGATCATATCTAATGTGCTCGTGACAAATGTCATGTCATTAGCATTGTAATAAAGCTGAAAAATGTTAAAAGGGTTGTAATCGGGTAACACATTTTATTTATTTCCAATAAATTTTGCGATGTTGATCAGCCTGATTTATGATAAGTTGTGTTCACAGCAGTAACTACATGTATACACGTTGTCATAGACGCTTTTTAGAAAATTAGACAAATAAAAAACGCGGCATGAACTTTGAGTGTTCAATCGAGCTTTACAAAAACATGAATACGGCTGAAATGAACAGACATAAGTATAGTATAGTGTAGATAAGAAGCAGAGACATGGAATATAGACATATACTACTTGTTCAATGTTTCTAACATTGAGTTTTCGAGTTGTTTTTTCACTGAAATGCTAATGAAATTCTCGTTCCGCGCTTTCGCGTCATCCGGGGACGTCGTGTTGGGCGATGGTAATAGACTCGCCCAATTTTCTTAAAGTGTCACTACGCGATGTGACTCGTCTACTGCAAAGTCTATGCACTGATAGACGCATGTCACGCGGTAGCCTCTCGACCAATCAAATGCCCGCATTTCGACGAAAACGAAAGTAGTTGTAATTATAACGGACATCTACACCACATTTATATTAATTGGCGCGGATATAACGGACATCTAAACCACATTTATATTAAATGGCGCGATTATAACGGACATCTACACCACATTTATATTAAATTGCGCGAATATAACGGGCATCTACACCACATTTATATTAAATGGCGCGAATATAACGGACATCTACACCACATTTATATTAAATGGCGCGAATATAACGGACATCTAGGCCTACACCACATGTATATTAAATGGCGCGAATATAACGGACATCTACACCACATGTATATTAAATGGCGCGAATATAACGGACATCTACACCACATTTATATTAAATGGCGCGGATATAACGGACATCTACACCACATTTATATTAAATGGCGCGAATATAACGGACATCTACACCACATTTATATTAATGACACATTCAACTTATTTCGTTCTGTTTAAAGGCCCATTTAATTTTCGAGTCACCGATTATTTTTTATAGTGCCTTGATATACGGTTTTAATAACAATCTGTGACATAAAATATGATTAAAATACTTTATTACAAACTTAGACGTGATTTATAAGGATTTCTTGGTGAGTTAAAAGTGATAATGTCACACCTGTGAATTACGTCACCGGTGAGAGCACGCGATTTTGGACAGTTCTGCGGCTCAAACATGGTTGAAGTTGAATAGAAACGAACTGCTAACGATGACGCAGAAGCAGTTAATAAACTGGCAAAATGAAGAAGAATCTTACCTATTATCAACTCCGATGATTCGGACGATGTCATATATATATATTCCAGTCAAATGAACTATGAACAATTCCATGTGAACAATAAATTTATCCAGTTCCGAGCTGAATTTCCACGTGTTGCTCTTCGAGAGTTTGTTTACGTCGATGATTAAAATATTGTCACTTCGAAACTTATCTTTCTACTTTTAGCACGATTTCCAAACATTTCCTGTATGAACCAACATTATTTACACACACCATCAGAATCTTCACAATATCCCGTTCCAAGTGCCATGCTTGTTCGGTCAGAATAAACACAATTTTTACAGAAAATTTCCGAAACTTATAAAAAATGAATCGCATCAAATTATGAGGTCAATCGATATCGTTACGTCACAATTATTTATATTATGTGTCCATCCGCGTAATTGCACGCGCAACTGTACGTTGGGGTTCAAAATGGGAGAATCAGCTGATCTGGGTTTATTTTTTCACATCTTCTCTTTAGAATTAGCAACTTTTAGTGGTTGAAAGTGTGTAATAAACAGAATAATCAATTGGTTTCGATGATTACGTGACACAATTAACTCGGGTAGCCCGGCTCCCCTCGTGAATTATGTCACGTAATCATCGAAACCAATTGATTACTCTCTATATAATTCATCATCATTTGTAACGTCTGTGTCTCAGAAGGTGCCCATAGAGTAATATAAAATAGCTGAAATCACAGAAACATTTCCCCCATTTAGCTCCCAGAATGCAATATAATTCAAACTAAGATAAAAAGATAAAACCATTCCAGTGAAAATAATACACTTTTCAGTACAGTCCAGATGGAACTGAAGCCCAGAATACACGTCGATACCTCAACAAAAACAACATGTTCTCAATTTATTACCCCGGATAAGTTGATAATACAATGTTTTGGAGCTTCCTCTTTTAAAATGTATATAATATAGCATATATTTTAAATAATGTTATCTTGAGGTTCGAACATTAAGTGGGCCTTTAAATTCACGGATTCTAGGGCGTGTGGCGTGTTATGTTTTGTCAATAGGGCACTTGTGTCATCTCGGAATTATAGAACTCGGGCTGCTTCTTTCGTTCTATCCTTCCTGTAGGTAGCGGTCGTACCATATCAACAAACCCATTAACACACCCGTGTCGTTCTGTGTATCTATTACGCGCACCGCGTGTATACTAATGTAGAGATTCTAGTTTCGCCTGGGCGCATGGGGGTTTTATTTATAGAATGGGAATTTTTAGGAGGATTAAAAGTCGAACTGCAAGCCGGAGGCCGAGTCCGGTAAAAGGTGTAGTTGGGAATTTCAATTTCGTTTATTTTCATTAACGTTATGTCAATAATGTTGATTTTTGGTTTGTAATAAGCTATGTCAATTATAAATAAAACAAATGAAAATGATAATTTGTAAGTCTTATATTTCAACTTTTATAGAGATTTTTCGTTCTGCAGCCCATTGGGGTTTGTGGTCGGAGACGGTGGAGTCGGCCGCCGGTTCGTTAATTAGGTGCTGGTTGTTATTGTTATTTTAACGGAATTCTGAGTTGGTTATTTGTGAAACCAATATATTTTATATTCTATAATTACAATCATGGGTATATATAATATATGATCTTGAGCGCGTTACAATTTCTGACATTGGTTTTCTTATTATTATCTAACACGTTAATTCACAATATTTTACAGTGGAGACAGGAGAATCCGAATGACGATTCGCCAGATGACGAGGAATACCCCGATGAGGATTATTATACTGAAGACGAGAACACCGAAGAAACACCGGAAATAGACGACGTTAAAGGAGCGAACACAGTCAAGATGGACTGGACCGGTGCATTTCCTGTACGCCCGGTCGAAAATAATAACCGGCTATTCGCTATCAAACCTCAGAGGATAAGACAGAAGATAGCACAGAATAAGGTGATGCCGAGAATAGTTAGATACTCAAGTAAACTCCTCAAAACTCATGACTCCGCCCGAATACAACGCTTTACAACAACAGCATATTCTGATTCGTCATCTCTGTCTGGTGTTTCTGGGGGCGGGGCTAAAAAGACCCATTCTAATCGACAGCGGAAAATGGGCGTGGTTAACGCTGAGACGATCGCGGTTGATATGCTATCGGTGCCTTCCAGAGAACTGTCCAGATGTACGACACTTTCGCTGGGATCTTGAAGATATATGCACAGTTCCAGACTCGCAGAACTTTACAACAACAACAACAACATAATAGTCCAGTCAATATGTGGTTCTACCTAGACAAATTAGAACATAATTGGTTTCAACGTTTTGTGTCTGATAATGTGTTGGTTTCAACATACTAAAATCAAAGTTTGAAATCGGCTACGTTCTCTTAGGGCTAAGTATTGGGTATCTTTTGCATGGTAACCTTACATATTTTCATGAATATGACATATAAAAATAATTCAAATAAACAAGGACATTCTCTGATGTCACTCAACCGATCCCTAGAACGATTATTCAGTGACAGTGATACTTTAAATGTTCAAAACCATTGAAAAAGCGTCCCATATGGTACCGATATTACGGATAAGCGACTCATCTCAAATTGAGCCACTTTGCATTACTATTTGCTTAGAACAACTAAACATGTTAGAAATTGCATCACAAAACTAGCATTATGCATTTTGTTGCTAAATTAATTGTTTCCGTGTTGTTATCTCTCTAAATCATCTAAACAATACATATGAAATAAATTGTAACAAAATGCTAATCTAACAAAATGTTCTCTTCCATGTGCCAGAAGTACCACGGTATGCTCCAGTGCAATAGTTCACACACCCATTTCAGAATATTATTTGTACACAAGTCCTAATTTTATGATCTAAATATGCTTGGTTATACCAGGTTTCGCCATATTTCGTTCCGGCTTTGCCGGAACCGCGTTTTTAAAATTCCTCGAAATATAATCTCGTCCCCGTGCATATAGGCGCACGATGAGCCCAAGAGAACCCTGTCTGCGGTAGGGGAGGTTTGTGGGAGATGAATATCTCAGGTAAGAATAGTTAGTTCATAAAATTTGAACTTGTGTACAAATTTGGAAATTTCATTTCACTAACTAGGACTTGCCGTTCAATCATCACCATGTGTTCAGAATGTTCACACACCAGTTCAAACAACACAATACGAATGTGCAAATACACTTCTCCTGATATCCTTTCAGACACAGGAACTTGTACACATTTAACTGTTTGGTGGTAACTCTTGAGCATATCAATTCACATACAGAATAAAATGCTCCGGGAATACCTTTCCCAAAAAGTCGCCTGTGGAAACTTGTCAACTCATTGCAGGACGTTCACATCCTGCAAAAAACAAAAACAAAAAATGAAAGTAGGAGGGTGTTTCCAATCAGCACTATCTAAAATATATTTCATCTGTGCACCCTTAAACAAAGCCCATGATGGGCGACATATCGTGTGTAGTAGCCCCTTATCTTTCAGAAAGACGGTGAATTGCATGTATGGCTTTATTTAATTTATATGAATAATCCAACTTGAAATAGTTTGTGATGAGACAGGTTTATGCGGATTATTGATGGCCAAAACAATTGCCTCGATGGGCAAATTCTCGATGGGTGACAAGTTTGACAACATAGCAGACAATATAGAACGGTACTCAGTGATAGTTCAATATTTTCAGACCTTCTGTGAACAGACAGGACAGAAAATTGGCACAGTCGGTCAAAGTTTCAGCGTGTGGATCAATCCCCCTACTATATATATATCAATATCAACGGCGGACCCGGTTAAACTTCCACCCGTGGCCGCTTAACCCTTTACCCAACAGAACGGCCCTGTGCCAATGCATTCTCTTATATATGCGAGTCGACCATAGGTCGCCTCGCATATATAAGAGAATGCATTGGCTTAACACATTAAAAATTATAAAATTGTTAAAGAATGTAAGAAAAAATGGTAAAAAAAGATTTTTTTTAGGCCAATGCATTTTCTTATATATGCGAGGCGACCTATGGTCGACTCGCATATATAAGAGAATGCATTGGCACAGGGTATAACTGTAACTATCACAATGTGGGCAATGAGCCGGTTCCAATGATATCCATATTTGTATGGTTTTATTGAGACAGACCGAAGATATTTTAGGCTGTTGAAGCTTTATTTGGCCGGTTTTGGCCGGTTTGTTGGGTAAAGGGTTAATGTACCCTTCCGCTACGAGTCAGCGAGTAACCTTCGAGAGTCTTCATAGCCTTGATGCGTTAGACGACAGACGCCAGGCAGTCAAATTGAGCATTTCCAGGTTGGATTCACTTTCCTGTACTCACATTGAGTCAACAGATGGTCTGTTTGCGGAAGTCGATCAGGGAAGTCGATAATGTTCTGATGTAGCAGCGGATACCAAGATTGTTTCGGCCGCATGGGAGCAATCATTATTATCTCGCACTAATATTGTAGCAAGTGAGTTAGTATTCTGCCCAGAAGTGGGAGCGGAGGGAAGGCATAAACGAAAGGTGATTTTAGTTCAGAGTCAGAGCTTCTACCACATAACCTTGTGGTGGCATTTTTATTTTGCTGAACGTGTCATTAGAGGATGATCCCATTTGTGAAACAGTTTCTACAGAATATCCTAATTGAGTTCCCATTTTGTGTCCCAAATACGATGCCTGCTCAATTTATCGGCCCACGTGTTTATGGAACCGACAATGTGCACCGCTTGAAACGTCATGTCTTGGCTGATGACATAATGTCATATTTCTTGTGTAATCTGGCATAGTTTCTAACAGAGTACCACCTTGCTTGTAGAGATATTGCATTACAGTCACATTGTCTGTCTGAATGAGTATGCTCTTGCGTTTGGAGCGCTAGAAACACTGGTGTCAGCTCCAGAAGATTGACGTGCAGGCATGTATCTTCTAACGACAATTAGAAATGTGGACCACCCGTCAACGAGGCATCGGTTGTGATCACATCGGACTGAGGGAGCGACCCCGAGCTATGTTTGCTGCTGGTTGCCACTAATAAAAATACAATCGAAAGGGTGGCTGTGTTTTGGTGTTCAATATTACAAAGCCAGCCAAAAGTTTCATCCGAGAGGGCTAATCCCATACATGACCCAAAATGACTTATTTAGATACTATTTTCCACAGTGCTTGGTAATCTTGACTGTAACTGCGTCTGTCAATAGATAGTAATCAATTAGTTTCGATGATTACGCGACCTAATTCGCAAGGGGAGTCGGGCCAAGTTAAACCCGCGTGGGGTCAGATCTCCAAATGAATTATGTCATGTAATCATCGAAATCAATTCATTATTCTGTTGATTACACAGTTTCTACCATTCGTTAAATTTATAGATAACAATTAATTATCCCGTGCTGATCACCAACGTTCTGTTGCGTAATTTGAATATATGTGACGTAATTATTCCGCTTGACTTCATTGGTTGTCACAATTCGCGTGCTATCACCGGGACGTAATTCACATGTGCGTGACACTACCATCACCCGGAATGTAATTCACATGTGCGTGACATTGTCACTTTTAATTCACCATTGAAAACATCAAATCATAAAGTTCATGAAATGAATCTAATCTGTTGTCTTGTGTTACACTAAAATAAACTCACCGACATGGGAATCAAAGACCCCCAAGAATGGGCTAAACAACATGTAACACTACACACAAGCCATCATTGAACACGATATGTGACTGTCAGTATACGTTTGGAAAATGGTCTTTGAACGACACGCAGCCTGTTAGTTGAAACGCAGATTACTCAATACAGGTGTCACTTGCAAGAATCTGGACTAACTGATCCCAAGATAGTGTGAACTGCCTGGATCTGATATTCTATAGATCAAACATGGCTCACGTGTTTTAAATGAATTCGTAACATATGCGCCCAGAGGTTAAACAAAGAATCGTCGGTATATGTAGAACACGGGCTAAAACAAATGCAAAGAAACCCAACACGAGAAGACGCCCGACTATCCCTTGGCAAAAACTGGTTAACAGCTGCAGTATGCCTTGACGTTGAGAAGGCCTTCGATTCCGTATGGCACGACGGCCTAAGATACAAGTTCAGCCAAAAAAGATGATCCAGCTGACGCCAAAAATTATCGACCAATATCCCTTTTACCATGTGTATCTAAATTTTTTGAGAAAGTTGTTCTGAAACAGTAAGTTTTTCATCGAAAATGACCTCTTGTATTTCCATCAATCCTGGTTTTCTCCCAGGTCACAGTAAAACATACCAACTATTAGACCTATACCAAAACTTGTGCCAAACCCTCGATAAAGGACTATTTACGTGTTCCATATTCTGTGATATATCCAAAGCTTTTGAAAGGGTTTGGCACAGGGGACTGATACATAAATTGAAAGCTTATGGATTAAAAGGAACGACCTTAAATTGGATAGAAGACTACCTAGATAACCGGACGCAAAGAGTCCTAGTCAATGACATATTTTCAAAATATGAGGTCATCCCAGCAGGAGTGCCCCAGGGATATATCCTGGGACCTTTCTTGTTCCTTGTCTATATAAATGATCTAGCCGACGGTATTGAATCGGTAACGAGAATGTACGCTGATGACACTTGCCTCACGAACAGCCACTTTGATATTAATATACTTGAAGGTACTATGAACAGCGACTTAGACAAAATTACAGCGTGGTCCAAAAACTGGCTGGTCAGCTTTAATCCAATTAAAACAGTTGGAATGTCCTTCTCATTAGTTGCTCCATCTACAGAGAATCCGAACCTCAAATTCGTGGGAAATTCAATCGACTTTGTGGACAAGCATAAACATTTAGGTCTGGAACTCCAATCAAATCTCAAATGGAACGCCCACATCGATGGCTCTGTCAAAAAGATTGCCTCGCGCCTATCAGAACTTCGTCGCATCAAATATCAACTAAACAGGAAAACCATCGAAATTATTTACAAAACATACATTTTACCACTGTTTGATTATTCAGATGCCGTTTGGGACAATGCCTCTAACTATATGTTAGAAAAGCTTGACCGGCTTCATATCGATGCTGGCCGGATAGTCAGCGGTATCACCCGTTCTGCCTCGGGTGATACGGTATTACAGGAAGTTGGATGGCCTTCACTAAATAAAAGACGCCAAATACATAAATTGCAGGCACTCTATAAAATCGTCAACAATTTAGCACCATCATATCTATCCACTACACTTCCCCCCAGATATCACGAAGTTGCAGACTATAATTGGAGACGCCCCAGTAAATTTTATTCATATTACTGCAATACTGAACACTTCAAACAGTCATTTTTCCCAAAGATGGCCATGGAATGGAATAAACTTCCCAAATTAATCACTGACGCTGACCAATTTTCTACCTTTAAAACCAACTTGCAACATATAGATCCAACGCCCAGTCCCCCTCGACATTTCTACGCCTACGTAACTTGTGTAGTGAACTCCGATCTGATATGTTCAACAACTATATCGCTGACAGCCCCGCATGTTCGTGTGGAAACCGGTATGAAGACGCATATCATTATTTCTTCATGTGCCCATTGTACCAAAGAGAGCGCTCAGAATTTTCTGAGAAACTAACCCGTGAAAATCTCATAATAAGCAATATTGCAGAACTCATGTGTGGAATACCTAATATCTCGTCCCAAAAAAATATGAGACTATTTGACATCACACAGCAATACATTGCCGCGACTAAACGTTTCGACCCCTAAAAGATTTTATATTATATGTATGTGTGTCCATATGGATCCATATGTGTGTACTGTGTATATGTAGGTGTATGTACATACATAAATATATCACTTCTGAATATACTTAAAGGTGCTTCTGAAATTTCAATTTTTTATGTGGCATTTATTCTCACAAATGGACAAACCTCCCCCACAAACATGCACGTTCTTATCAATTGTCGGTACTGCCTTCCAGAGCGCTACATAAACTAAAACCTAGTTCATGACTGTCTACTATTATTATTTTTTCCTAACCTCCGAACATACGTACACCAATAGATTATATTAGCACTCGTTTATCGTGCCACATATTCACAATGTAGCCTCGTTGTTTTAAACACAAATCTACACAACCTCTGGAAGGCAATACAAATTATATATCTCTAAACTGATCATCATGTAAATACGTTTATATACCGTCATCTTGATCACATGTATGTTATATTATTGTATCGGGAGAGGGGCTTCGTAAGTTGTAAAAACTTGTGCCTCAATCCCTTTTGTATATTATACAAATAAAATATGTTTCAAGCAAAAGTTCAGCCAGCTCAACATCGCCCGAAAATACACACGACTAGTATCCTCTTTCCTACAAGATCGTCAACTCAGCGTCCGCATCAACAACGACACATCCAGCCCAGTATTCCTACGCGCCGGAACCCCACAAGGATCGGTACTCAGCCCACTCCTCTTCCTGATATACGCCAATGACATACCCACCCACCCAAGAAACAACGTAGAAATCTCACAATTCGCCGACGACCTAGGACTCTGGACAACACACAAAAACCCCAGGATCCTACAAAAACGATTACAAAAGACCCTCGACGACTTATCAACATGGTGCTCTAGATGGAGAATAAAACTCAACGCCAAGAAAACCCAACTCATCATATTCCACCAGAGAAAAACAACACAGACTATCAACATCAAGATAGACAACGAGACCGTTCAACCATCCAACCAAGCCATCCTACTAGGAATCACCCTTGACCAACGAATGACCTTCGCCGCGCACATAAAAAAAGTCGCCGACAAAGCCAGAAAAAGAACAAACCTGCTAAGTTGTCTCAGAGGTACCGACTGGGGAACCAACAGCCAGACCATCATCAACCTCTTCAAACTATACGTCCGCCCAGTAATGGAGTATGGCACACCCATCATAGCAGCAGCCCCCAACAGCTCAATCGAAACCCTGCAGAAAGTCCAAAACAAAGCTCTCCGCATCGCTCTACATCAGCCAATCTTCACACCAATCCCAGCCCTCCACGACGCAGCAGACATACCTCCGATGAAACAACGACTAACCGACCTCAGAAACCAGACCCTCGCCAGAATTGACAACAGCCCACTCATCCAAGAACTCCATCTACGAAACCAGCTGCTCTCCACCAAAAAGACCAAGTCCATCCTAGAAATCGACAACACCGACAGACCCATCTAGATCCCATACAACCGTCAACCAAGCCAACCAACAGCCCAATCACCAGCCAGCCAATAACCTCACCAGCAAACGCCAATACAGCCCCCAACCACTCCAGCACTTCGCCAGCCACACCACCAACAAGCATCCAAGACGCATCAGCCTTAAAGCCAGCCAACCAACAGCCACACCAACCAGACATCCAACCTAAACCCAAGCCTCACATCCCAACAGCCTCGACTCCTCCACCACGCTTCCACCGCTTTGCCTCCAAATACAACAGCCTCAACAATCGATTTTCATCGAAGATATCAAGAAAGGGTGAAGGGAATTGCACAATGCGTTTCGACCATCCTACCCGGCCTGTGGCCGGAAACTACACAACAACAACAAATGCAAAGAAACCCAACACGAGAAGAGAACATCCTAGATCTTGTCCTGTCGAACAACGAAACACTCATAAAAGCAACCAGTACTACGCCTGGGATCTTGGTCCATGACATAGTAGTCACAGACTGCATACCAAGACCGCATCAGAAGAAACAAGTCCAGCGCAAGACATGCGCCTTCAAAAAAGCAAATTGGATCGAAATTGCGGAAAACATTTCCAACGTAAGCACAGGGGTGACCCAGAAATCTGAAGATCCATCGATTTCCACCAACGACCTATGGGAATCACTCAAGGCAGTTATTATGGAAGTCGTAGACCGGAAGGTCCAACCACACACAGCTCATACGGAAAATAGGCTCCATAAATGCACAACCAACGAAGGACCATGAAGAAAACATGACGTATTTACAAAAGAGCTAAGAAAACTAAGAAAAGCAAAGACTGGGAGAAATACAAACATTTTCAAAAGGTGAGCAAAAAAGCATTCAGGCAAGTAGAATGGGACCATCTGGACAAAATTATGCTCAACGGCATGGAAAAGAAGAGTATCAAACCATTCTGGTCGTATATGAAGGCGAAAAAACCTGGCACCATCGGCATTGCCTCGTTGAAGAAAGACTGGAAACTGGAAGATGACAGCTACGTGATAGCTCAAATCCTAGTCGACAAATTCAAGCCTGCAAAAACATACCATCACTGGAAAAAGACCGCGACCTAATAGAAGACCTTTGCAAGATGCGAAAACCTGGAAAGCATCAAAACCGGACGGAATTCCAAAGACCGTCCCAAAAATCTGATCCTATGAAATATCACCAGTACTGACATCAATATTCAAAAAATCATTATCAACAGGGCAGCTACCATCTGACTGGTTAAGTGCAAATATCGCATCCGTCTACAAAAAAGGAGACTATATATATTGGACAGGTCTCCCTAACATCTGTATGCTGCAAAATCCCGTAGCATATCGTATTCCGACACATACTGAACCACCTCGAAAAACACAACATCCCCACATCACTGAATCACGGCTTTATAAAGGACATGAACTCGTGCGTTACACAACTGTTGACCACGAACACAGATTTTCTAACTAATTTCGACGAGAAAATTCAAACCGACGCCGCAATATTAGACTTATCCAAAACATTTGACACCGTACCCCACAGAAAACTGCTCGCCAAAATATGAAACTACGGTATCACAGGAAACCGCCATACCTGGCTTGAAAGTTTCCTGACACAGAGGCAAATGAGTATATCAGTCGATTCTGTCATACCACAGGGATCAATGCTTGGACCTATGCTTTTCATGTGTCTCCTCGCAGGTGAGGGTATTCGCCGACGACTATTTAATATATCGCCAAATAAACAACTGGCATGCGATTCAACACAAAGAAGTGCTACATCACGTACATGAGCAAAACTACATCATGCACATACAAGCTAAACAACTGCCTGCTAGAAGTCTCGTGAAAACCCATACCTGGTGGTGACACTATCCAAGGTCATGAAATGGTCATCCCACATCATCAAAATAACATAGAAGGTGAATAGTAAACTGTTAAAAAATATAAGATATATAAACGTGTCACGTGTTTGATCAAAATCGGTAGTGTTTTTATATATACGGATTATGTGTTTATAACTAAGATATGAAATCACTAGTGTTTATAATCAAAAACACTTGACATGTTTTAAACGGTTACATTCGTAACATTCAGCAGTATAGCACTGCAACTTAAAATCCGATAATGATTGTAAAGTCAAAATTAATACAAATACATATTTATTTTAACTTAAAAAATATATTTGCGGTAATAATCCTACTTAGACAAAGATTTAGGCCTATTTGCACTTGTTGTTTGTGGTATAAAAAACATGACGCGTTTTGAACATAGCCGTTTTAAATAGGTAGTGTTTATAATTTTCTACCAGACCGATATCGCGTGATATTTTGATTGGGACCAGATGTTCGCTTCAACGATTCACATTCATTATTTTCGGCATTGCAAGGAACCAGTCGTGGCAATGTGACATAGATACTCATCCTGTTCTATTCGAGTTGCCATTGTATTTCTCACAATACAAATCACGGTAAAATTCAGGAGCTGTTTCCAGGATCCAAACCAAAATAAATGGTAAGCACATACATGTAGCTATGTATAAATGAACATTTGCCGCTTGTATTAAAATTTAAGTTTGTGAGTCGATGACAAAGAACTCATGAGTTTTTAATTTTTAAAGAGTTGAAATGAAAATGCTGAATTGTGAATATTCATGTTACCACTTATTAGGTTATATTTTCGTCATAACACGTTGGCTTGTACTGAGTTTGGTCAGATTTACTTTAAAGACAAATTTAAATGTTTGAACTTTTTTTTAAAGTAATTTTTGTTTTCCAAAATGTCCAATATACATGTACTCAATTATGACACATCTTTTTTTAACACATTTGCTAAACCGATGTCATCAACTTATACACCACCAAGGAAAACCGCCAGCATGTATCAATGCTCCGACAGAGAGTAAGTTTGAATTTGATGCTGATCAAATTACATCCTTATCATATTTAATTCCTATAATATCAATGGTACTCGGTAATTAACCATATGTTTGCAATTATGTGTTTACATGGGTTCAGTACACACATTGGACACAAAGAAAGCATTATACAGACATAGCCAGAATAAGTATATATAGCTTCATATAATTTTTATACAATTTTGTCTTATATTTGATGTTTGTTTTTCAACTATTAGTAAGAGATGCTCTGTCCTATTGTATTTGACATCATAAACCACAAGCGGTACGTTTTATTCCCCAGAAAATAATTATATTATTAATATGAAGTTTTGATGGCCAGAACTCGACTTGTTTAAAGATACACGCTCCGCTTTGACACAAAGTTTGACAAAAGTTCGGAGCCAATTTTAAGCTTACCGTGTAAAAGAGAAATGAAAAATATTTGAAATTGACACCCGAACACGCATTTGGCACAGGCATCGCGAAAAATCCACACAATACTCCATATGTAATAGGATAAAATGATATAGAAAACTTGCGAACTCTCTCTATTATCAACTTCTTTGGTGGACGGAAGCATGAACGCTCTTTATAATCGACGTTCAATGGATCTTTTGCAAGACTGTCACAAATAAAATAAAAAACATGTTAAAACTTACTGTTTTCAAGGCCATCATACTAATGAACTCATGGGACCGATTTAAGTGTTTTCTTGCACAGAGAACGTACATATTATGGTTCCATAGTGTCCAATCTGACAGGGTATCTTTAACCACGTTTGAATGTTTATCAGCTTATAGCAACAATGCCAATGATCACCTCTTATAAAGAGCGTCCATGCTTCTGTCATCCAAAATCTGAATAGAAAATAAAGAGCGTTCTCGATTATTATTATCTTTCTGTTTATCATTTTTGTTTCAGGATTCTATATGACCAGACAATGTTACAGGGGTCGGGAAAGTTAAGGACTTGGCGATATATTCAGTTATTGTACTCCAAGAAGGACTGATGAGCACACGAGTTATAATGGCATGAGCTGAAATTTGAAACCATGATTTAAATATAATGAAGTGCGTGCAGCGATGAACTGAAAAACAAGCTTTCCACAGACATTCCATAAGTGATGTGATTATAAGTCCTATTGTACAGGAAATACAGAGGCAGGAAAATAAAATATCACTTCTCTCCAAAAACTCGGAGATGGTCCTCACATATGGGATTCAGAGCGATTATACGGAATACACTTGGATTCCACACATATAAAGAAATATTGGGTATACAACAGGGTCTACTGTGTAACTTGATATAACGTATCACTGGATTAGATATATGGAACTACACAGAATTGGAATTCACACAAAGAATCACTGGATTATATAGGGAACTATACCCAGGATTTATCAGAACATTTTATAATTTACAGCATTGGATTAAAAGAAACAACGTGACTTTAAATATTCTCACAATGGATTTACCAGGAACCACCTGACTTTAAATATTATAATTATTGATTTACAAGATACCCACGACTCGTGGCATAAGATATTTGAGACATTTATGGATTCCATGATTTGAGCTTCCTGAAATTTTGCTAAAACCATAATGCCAATGCATTCTTTTATATATACGAGTCTCCCTATGGGAGACTCGCATATAAAAGAGAATACATTGGCCTAACAATATTTACCTTGACCTTGTAAGCCAATGCATCTTATATATGCGAGGATCTCTGTGAGAGACTCGCATAAATAAGATAATACATGGTACATGATTTTTAATGCTGCAGCAGCGCATTATAAATTGACGACCAACCGAAGCATGAGTTAACCAACGAACATTTTGGCGAAGATGTTGAACAATTTGTTGAATTGTACGGGAATTTTATTTTTTGAGAATAAAATATTTATGAACACATCGGCGGTCAGATGCTCGTAGCCCGTTTATATATAACTATGGGTATATGCCAGATATAACCGTACAAAAAAAACGCCGTTCTTTTGACCGTGTATGTATCTATGGTGTGTGTGCCTGTGGTTGTTCGTAACCCGATGCCCGGTGTTATTGCGTTGAAAGGTAATCATGTTCGACTGGTGTTGTTAGATTGGTAATGAGATTAGCGGTTTCAATGTCTTGTCTGGTCATATTTACTGTTTAAAATTTGTCTGGAATAGACGCACTTCTTATACTAGAATTTACGCAACAGGAGCGTACAGAAATCGCACGTCGAGCTGGTTTAAGGGTTTTTAGTTTTTTTGGTTATGAGAGCTCATTTCCCCCTGATATCTGCTCCATATGTGGTCTTCTCCTTTAAAATATCTATATGATTTCAAACAGGGGATATCCCCGACGTAGGGGCTATACGATTCCCCGACAGGGGGCGGGCTTTAGCTACTGGGTTGCCCATAGCAGATCTCGCCGACGGGGGTGTCTATCCCTCCCCCGACAGGGGTGGGGATGTAGCCCCTGACTCCTCCCGGGTGCCACCCAACATAATTTAGTATCGATGATTTCTGGTCTTAAGTGAATGTAAGACCGCGCTCTTAGCATGGGCTGCCAAGCAGGGGCGTGTCGACAGGGGTGGTTATGCAGGGATCTTACCCCCCCCCAAACTGCAGTCAAACCTAATGCAACATTAATTGGAAAATTCAAACCAAAATTAGGTTGAAATTGTTCTCGTAGTTTGATTTTCCAACAATTTCTTAGTGACGAACTTGTTGTTTTTAGACCAACATTTGTATATTTCCCTTTTCATTTGCAAAAATTCTGGACTGAAATAGCCATCAGTCAGAGACGTGGCGACAGAGGGGTTTGGGGGGGGGGGGTGTCTCACCCCCAACTTTGGTCAAAATTTTAAACAGTTGGAAATTTCATACCTGCCAAAACATTAGTTGAAAATTTAACACCGACAATAGTTTGAAAATGTTCTTGTAGTCTGATTTTCAAACAATTTATCATTAAGTTGGGGGAATTAATTGTTTTTGGACCAATATTTGTATATTTTCCTATTTTGGTGAATTTTTGTTTACTGAAATGGTCATCAGTTGGAAATTTTCCTACCTTGGGACAGCCTGACAGGTTGGAAATTTCCAACACTTGGAAAGCTTGTGTCCTGGTCCCTCCCCGGTGGCCAGTTAATTTCAGAAAACAATATTGTCATACATTTGGTCAACAATGTCATTGGAATTGTCGTCAGTTGGAAATTTTCTAACCTAAGTGGGTGTGTCAGGTTTGAAATTTCCAACTCTAGGAAAGCTTTAGGCTAGTTTATATGCTAGGATTTTGCGATTTTCTTGTTCAGATTTCAAAATTTTCGCACAACGGGCCGAACCATGGTCGGCCCGGTGTGTCATTGTCCCTCCCCGTGGCCAATACAAAACTGCTAATTAGGTTAATAAAACAATAATTTACTACATTTGGTCAAACTTGTGGACTGAAATAGTCATCAGTTGGAGAATTTTCCAACCTGAAGTGGAGTATGAGGTTTGAAATTTCCAAAACTATAGGAAAGCTTCAGTTGAGGCCAGTCTAGTTGCTAGGACTTGTGATTTTCTTATTTTCTCACAACTATGGTCAGCCCGGTGTGTCCTGGTCTCTTGTCCGTAGCCGTGTGCATTTGTCTGGAGTTAGACCAATAGATGTCAGGATTTATGCAATTTTTCAGGTTAAAATATCTTAAATGTTCTCATACTGGGAATATAGAACCATGGTTTATAAATATATAGGATATCTGGCCTGAGCACTGAGGTGCAAGGGGGTGCAAATGGAATTATGCAAAACTTGTGTTTGGTCTGATTCTGATTCAAGGGGGGGGGGGTGCAGTTGTAATTTCTCAAGGTGGTCACAACGGAGACCCTCTAGCCACGTCCCTGTCATCAGTTGGCAATTTTCAAATCTAAGGGTGAGTTTCAGGTATAAAAAAATTCCCGGAATTGGAAAGCTTGAGGCCAGTCTAGATGTTAGGATTGTCAAATTTTCATGTTTAGATTTTCAAAATGTTCTCACATCGGGCCTAACCATCTGTTCTGTGCCATAGCCAGTAGTTACTTGCTAATTAATTTAAGAAAAAATAAATCGGGTGTAAATTTGTCTGGCGTTATACCACTATAGATGTTAGGAATTTTTAATCTCATACTGGGCCGAACCTTCCTTTTCACCCCCTGTATGGCCAGTGGCCACAAGACAACTGGTCCATTTAGAATAGGCTACCATTTAGTAGTCTATGGGGGAACATTTGGGAAAAATCAAAGCACCGGAGGGGGGGGGGTGAAAACTGAATTACGCAAACTTGTGAGTTTGGTGTGGTTCAATGAGGTGGGGTGCAGTTGGAAATTCCAAGGTGGAGACCACCCCAACGAAAACCACCCAGCCAAGTCCCGAGTGCCAAATATCCCAGATTCAACCATGCAGGGGTGCCCCTCGCGACTTAGTTTCTGCTTTCGGCATAGGCCTATTTGTTTTCTATCCGAGAATACACTGAACCGGCGGCAATATATTAACCATACTCTTAATGAAAAGGCTTCCGTTGTGATCAGACGTTAACGTCGTGCTGCAAGGAAGACGATAATTGTGTTGCAGAAATGATACGGAAGACCGATTGTCAAAAAACGCAACATCAAAATACACAGGGCAAGGCTTATCGATCCAAACTGTGGAGTGTGTTTTCATTGTGTATTTCTCGCATATACCCATGGTTATATATAAACAAGTTGAGTGTTTATTATAAAACACTATAACATGTTTTAATAGAAACACTAGTGTTTATTCATAATTGGATGGAGTGTTTATTTTAAAACACTATGACATGTCTTGTTATAAACAATAGTGTTTATTCATAATTGAATTGAGTGTTTATTATAAAACACTGTGACATGTTTTTATATAAACACTGGTGATTTAATTATAAAACACGTGTGTTTTTGCTAAAACATATCACATGTCTTATAAGTGTGTCTCTCGTGTGTTTTTAATTTGACGTGTTTATTTCTTGCAGTGTGCCCTGGTATTCATTAGCAGAAACCTCAAGAAAGCCCCAGTAAAGAGTAAACATATTGCATATGAAACCTTGGTGCGACCGGAAATAGAGTATGCATCAGTTGTCTGGGACCCCCACCTGAAAGGAGTCATCGAACAATTGGAGATAATTCAGAAGAGAGCATGCAGCTAGGTTCAAAACTGGGGACCATACATTAAGGGAAGACTGAACAATGAATAACATTCTGCGACATCTACAATGCAATCCCTAGAAGGCTGACTGTAAGACCAACCACTCCAGTTGTTGGGAAAGGTAGTGGACGGGCTGGTCCACGCTATCGGCACCAAAGATCTGTTGAGACCAACAAAACAAAAACTATAAAAAAAAATAACAATAAACAAAAAAAACAAAAACAAAAAACAAATAAACAAAAACAGTTGGTAAACAAATCAAATCTCTAAACCTCATAGAGCCAAACAGCCCAGAATTCAATAACTCATTCTTTCCAAAGACACTCTAGGACCGGAATACTCTGGAGGAAGACAGCAGTCACCGCACGCGTACCTTACAAACTACACTGGGCGGAGACCCAGCAAGAAACAACATATTGTCCTAACATCCACCCCGCGCGACTATACATCCAAACGGATCCGGCGCAGATCATAATACAGATACAGATACATATACAGGTTGGCATCCCCTTTGCCAGAATGGCATAAAACATAAAACAATTCGTCAAAGTTCCATTCCCGATTTTGATTTCCGGGATTATCATGCACGCGTGTTGTGAGACAGCTTAAAGTGGTTCTATCTCTTTCCATACAGTTTTATATAGATTCCGGGGTATAAAACAATATATATTTTAAAAAGTCACCTTTTCGGAAAAGTTTCTATCAATTATTAACAAATTTATTTAGAATTTCGTATCACATCCGTGGGCCAGTTTCAGGGGCTGATTGTATACCATAATTCCGATTGAAAACGTTCAGCATATACCAAAATCATACCAAGTAGGAGTGTAAACAATATTTTATTCTAGTTCTCACATATAAATGAATAAATAATAATTACATTACGAGAATATTTATGATTACAATTTTTTCGTTACTTTTTTTGTGTGTGAGTTTTTAAATTGTGAGATATGGAGATCTGACAACAAGCAATGTGCATCTCCTCGGTGTGTTACAGAAATGATTTCATTATGGTTATATGTCAATTGTTATATGCCGAGTTGCCTTTTTTCTGCTCCAGGTGAGAATTAACATATGATCATCAATAGGCGAATGTCATAAATGGGTAAAAGATTTCGAAAATATATAGTAATATATAGTATCAGTCAATAGTATATGACTAGGATGTTGTAAAGAGAAACTAAAATAATTTAATATTTATAAAAAAAAAGAACAAATGAATATCCAACGTGTGCTGTGCTACATGTATGTATATATATATATAATTGAATTTGTCAGCAGTGTAGTTGCCAATCTATAATACACATTTAGACCTCAGAGCTAATCTAGCTGGTGTTTAGTCAGTGGCAGTATTTATGAAATCTACCAGTTCTGTCAATGTATAGTTGAACTGCTCGAAATATTCTAACATTTTCTTCAACTGATAAGTTATCAGATCCGTTGAGTAATATATCACGTGTTAGAGTATACAGTAATATATCACGTGTTAGAGTATACAGTAATATATCACGTGTTAGAGTATACAGTAATATATCACGTGTTAGAGTATACAGTAATATATCACGTGTTAGAGTATACAGTAATATATCACGTGTTAGAGTATACAGTAATATATCACGTGTTAGAGTATACAGTAATATATCACGTGTTAGGGTATATGGTAAGTTATCAGATCCTTTTAGTAATATATCATGTGGTAGAGTATATGGTAAATTATCAAGGAATTTTTTTCTTTGCTCCCTAAAGAGTCGGCAGTGTAAGAGGTAGTGCTCTGCAGTTTCAACACTTCCACAGGCCATCTTTGAGGAAATTCTCTTTCAAATTTGAATCAAGTTCCCACACTTCGTTCGTATCCTAGTATGATAGATTGGCTTCCTCTACTAATTGCTTTGTAATAATAGGATTTTGGTTCAGATGCATCTGTGTAAATGAGTGATTTGAATTTTTCTATAGCGAAATCGGAATAACTTCAGTTACAGGTGGCCTACCACAAAAAATCTTCTCGGCAACGTGCTCAGTGGATTAGTGGTTATCGATCATGGTTGAGAAAGACTACACTTAACTGAAGGAGCTTCAGTAAATGGTTTTTGATGTGGGACATTCAAATAACAAGTGAAGATGCGTTACCTTTGTATTATTACAGAAAGTACATAGCTTAGTTTCTGATATTTTCGTTTTAAACAATTTTCAGTTGGTGTACAAAATGTCATGTAGGATTTTATATTGGAAACTCTGAAGACTTGTGTCATCAGTTATGCCGAAAACTTTGGTATAGGCTTTATTCCAGGTATTATATTATATTTTAATTCCAGAATTATGGAAACTTCTCAGCGAGGATAAATGTACTTAATATAAGGACGAGGACTATATGAGAAAAAAAATTCTTCTGGCCCAGAAACGTCATATGTCGCCCATGGTTGTCAGAACGGACATACAATGAATGGAAATAACCGTTATGAATACACTTGTACAGTCAGTGCTCGAATGTGTTGTGATCTCATGGTTGTCAGGAGGTTCTGCTCGCCAAATACTCCAGTATCATCACGTTCGGATAAACCCAAATTCGGAATCATGGTACCCCCACCCCCACAAAGGAGATATAAACCCCAAACACTTATTTGATAACTATAGAGCCATTACCATACTCCCCGTCCTATATAACTATCTTGAGAATGTCGAACATATCATTCGGACTAACCCTCTCCAACACGGGTTCCAGAAAGGTGTAAGTGCAATGATGACCTCGTATATTGTACAAGAATGCATACCATTCGCTATGGGGGCGGCAATAAAATTTACTCGTGCTTCCTGGATACACAAAAAGCCTTTGACACGGTACTGTGGATAAACGATCTAATGTACAAGCTGCATTTGAAAGGTATTCGCGGTAACATATGGCACGTGCTACGCAATCTCTTCACAGGAATCAAATGTTGCATGAAGTATAACACTACTTTGTCCCAGTGGTTCAATTCTACAAGGAGCCATACAAGGATCCGTGTTATCTCCTCTAATGTATTCGTTATACATCGATGGTCTAATTGTAATTCAGTTCTCGCTTCTATTCACGGCATATCTGTGAAATCAATTAATGGCTGTGCAGTAATGTGCACCCACTCAAGAGGAAGTCACGTGTCACGACTCTTCTTTCCTTGCCTGCATGCAAATGGTGTGCAATCTATATGTACTATGTTCAGTGCTATTTGGCGATTTATATACAATGTATCCATAACTTACTGTTGTAATTGTTTTTAATGAGTCGGTGTCATAATTCAAAATTCGGACCGCTCATGGTCCCTGTGCGACACGCAACTGAAATACCGATAGGATGTTGTCCATTTAGGCATTAAATTGAGCAAAGTTTCGCATATTCCGACACTGCCTGGGACAGTATGTGATAAGCTGAAGGCAGCCTATTTTTCACTTTCTAATGCTGGAGTATATGCCGGTGGAATGGCACCAATAACTAACACAATAGTAAATCTGGAACATTTCCAACCCACAAAGAGAAAAGCTGGAGAAGGCATATATATGTTGCATCAAAACTTTCAAAGGCTTGCCCGTTCGAACAAGTAAGTGCATTGCACAGGGACTATGTGGTCTCAGATCGATAAGTTATCATATCGACCAAAGCAAGCTGTCATTCCTCGGCGCATTGTCCAGAGCTGATCCGAAAAAACAACTGCCAAAGATGTCACACAAATACTCGAGAAAACGGAACTCACAACTGTGCTTCAAATATTTTCGTGCGAATACTTATTTCTCTCCCGATTCAGCTGGAAACGTACGGTAAAAAATAAACTTGATGAATTATATGCAGACGATTGGCATTGTAAAGTGAAATATAATGTGAACCTCTGCATAAAAATTTGGCTCTATTCATTCTTCTCTTTCGATGTCTAGACTTTGGAAAACCCACAAGATAAGCACCTTTTTACACGGTTGCAGGACAACTCATCGCTAAGTCGGCTTAATTCAAGCTGCTCACTGTTTGAAATGGAAATAGCTTGTGAAGTGGTCCATGTTATAACTGAATGTCCATATTTATGCAGTCACGCAATCAGGTCTGGTATAAAATAATTGACTTCCTTGGTACAGGCACGTCTTGTTTTCTTGATCCCCTGTCGTCCATGGATCTGGTAGCAGTCTTCCTTGGGCACATACCAGCTCGGATGGAGGGTCCCATTCAAATTGAACTCACGCTTATCAACTTCTTTGTAAAGTTGACCGACCACATGTGGAGTAGCTACAACACACCAATTGTAACTAAGTTCGGACGTTAACACCAACACGCAAATGACTATCTAATAGAGTTGTTGAATTGCTTTATTTCACTCAATCATAATTTGTATGCAATATACAAAGTGAAAAACGTATATACAGAGCTATGTACACAATGTCAGATTGGCCTTTGCGTTTGTCGGTCGAGGTCCGTAAGTGTCATTCGTCGTGTTCTTCGTCATCATTATCATCATCATCATCATCATCGTCGTCTTCGTCGCCGTCTTCGTTGTCGTCGTAATCATCATCATCATTGCCATCATCGTCGTCGTCGTCGTCATCGTCATCATCAACATCATTAGCGCCGTCATCGTCGTGAGTGTTTCAACATCAGCATGTATATAGTCATTATCTTCGTCATCATCATCGCCCTCGTCGTCGCCATTGTCATCATCGTTATCATTATCGTCATCATCATCATCATCAACGACGTCAACAGTAGCATAATCATCCTCATCATCGTCATAGTTATCATCGTCTCGTCGCTATCGTCGTCCCATTGCCATCATCGTTATCGCGGTTGCATGTCATTGTTACCATTATCGTCGTAATCACCACAATCGTCATCATCATCATCATCATCATCATCATCATCATCAGCTAGGCTTGTCGTTTTGTTTAGTCAATCCCAATTTCGTGAATATAGCAAGATGTTTCAAAGTGCTTCTGTCTTCACTTTGAAACAAGTCTATCAATTTGCCATTACTCGGTTGCTCGTGATATAGTTTTTGTAAGTGTTTACAGCGGATGTGAGATATGTCCCGGTAAAACATTTTTTTTTAATTTTTTTTTTAATTATTCAATTTATCTATATATTATGTACATGTAGTATTGGAACACATAGAACAAAACCTCATATACAGACATGATACTACGAGATGGGGAGGGCTGGCGTCACTGGCACTCCAACTTTCTCTCTCCCTCTCTCGCTCTGTCTGTCTCTCTCTCTCTCTCTGTCTCTCTCTCTCTCTCGCTTAAAAGAAAATATTTGCCATTATTTTACCGGATTTTGAGGGGTTAATAACACTGGCCGTGGACTCGTCAGCAATTCAATATTTGGATGTCACACTCAGATGGTATTACACTACTGTCCATCATCAAAACGTACTGTCCGAAACCACACGAAGACAACCGGGCTCCTCCGGGCCCTCTTAGCCAATATCGGCATTTGCGGGGTTAATAACACCGACCGGAGAAGAGCGAGCGAGTACAATTTTCTAGTTTCCCTCATGGGGTAAGTCGCTACCTTATAACGTCGGCATATGGTGTCCACTGGCCCATGGGGCGCCCGGGCGGTCCGGTCTGTCGTAGGCTCTTTTTGTCTATATGGTATTTTACCGGATTTTGAGGGGTTAATGACACCGACAGTGCACTGCCAAAAATATTTTCTCAATTCAGGAAGAAAAAAAATCTTGAAATGAGATATTATCTTGGGAGAATAGCTAGAAAAATAAGAAAAAACATATTTTCTAGGTCAAGAAATGAAAGGGTGGGAAAATTTCTTGTCTGAGAAAATTTCTTTAAGAAAACACAGTAATCTTAGTAAGAAAATCCTAGTAAACAAATCTTAGTATAGATTTTTTTTCTTAATGTAGGAAAGATTGTTTTTCTCACATAAGTTTATTTTTCTTGAAATAAGATAAGTTTAAGATACTGCGATTATCTTGGGAGAATAGCTAGAAATTTAAGAAAGCTATACAATTAATCTAGAACAAGAAATTATATTTTCTATAGTTAGAAATATCGTCAAGATATTTTTTCTTAAGTGAGCCAATTTTTTCTAGAATGAGATTTTCTCAAGCAGGAAAATAAATCTAAGTAAGGAAAACAAGTTTTCTTAACTAGGAATATTTTTCCCAATTAGGAAAGATATATTAGAAAACAATTCTTAATTAAGAAAAACATTTAATTTTAAATTAATATATAATTTCAATTGTGTTTTAAAATATACAATTGACATTTATTCTGAATATAAAAACTTCTATAATAGAGACAATAAGGGGGCTTAAAGGCATGGGAGGCCTTAGTTGTCGAAAATATTCATATTTGTTTCAATCACCGTAAACAGAAAAACATTAAAACGCATACAGTTTTGTTCATATATACCATGACCATCGCGTAAACAGCATGCTATCATAAAGACCTACTATATTTAACCTAAGCAGGAGCCTGATTGTGTTACAGCAGGCAGCACAGTGTTACTGGCTAATCACACACAAATGATATAAATGCTCTTTATTCGTTCCATATCAAAATTCAGCAACAATGAACGCTCTTTATGTTTACCATCATAATATAAACAAACACCAGGAAAGTACCTTTTTATGCTTTTGTTTACATAAGAATGGTCAAACATATGACAATAACATACTGTTTATGCGATATTTCTTATTTGTATACGGACAAAGTCTGTCTGCATTTTAATATTCTTTCTGTTTGTGGCGGTTTTTGACCGGTGGAAATATTTTCACAGCATACCCACCGCCAAGGCCTCCCGTACCTTTAAACTTTAAATATACAATCAACAATTTCTCGTTACAGTTATGGGTTTCTAAAATTGCAAGTGGCCAAACAAGATACTGTGTACATTCGCGAAATGAAACTATACAAAGTACCTGTATCTTGTTCTGCCTCTTAAAATTGTATAAACCTATATACGCAACAAAAAATATATTGATTGCTAATAATTACATCCCGACACATGATTTTCAATATATTTATAGAAAGAGTTACCTCAAATCTGTCGGTTGAAAAAAAAATATATAACAATTTCTGTTATTTGAGTATCCAGTTCAAACGATAGGAAAAAAAATCATCACACATGACAAAACAAGCACTGTATGTGCCTTAATAAACATCGTAGCCCTGTATTTTTAAATGCACATATTCTAGGACGGGTGATGTGTAATAAACACAGAAAGACACTTGTATTAATGGATTTGTTGATACAGCACTTGTGCCATTGAGGAAAGATAGAACTCTAGGGTGTGCTGTTCATTCTGTCATTGTGCGCTAGCACTCGTGTCATATCAACAAACCCATAAACAAAATTGTGTAATTCTGAGTATATACAGCATGGTTTCAATAGCTGTTTCATGAATCATGCAGATTGCAGGTTTACTGTTCAGGTACTAGCCCAAGTCTTTTCGGTATGCAACAGCTTGAGATATCGAATACAGTAATGCCCCGAGTATAATCGACTCCTTAAACACAGTAGAATTATGGGTAACTTTTCAGGATTTAGTCGGATATATGGCTTGTTGCCATTCATCGGAAAGCTCTCTGAGAGCTTTCCGATGAATGGCAACAAGCCATATTTCCGACTAAATCCTGAAAAGTTACCCATAATTCTGCTGTGGTTAAGGAGTTGATTACTTAGAGCATTACTGCAGTTGAAACTGTTTTGGATCGAGTCCTGTCCGGCTACTCTTCTATAACCTCTCAAGATTTTGAAGTGTTGAATGGGTCACCATGAATCGCTCAATTAAACAATCGCAACGGTGTTGAGTGTTTTGCTTATCGCTCACTATTTACTGCTGTATATAAACAAACGATTGACTCACACAAAGTGTGTTTTGTGGATAATAACGCATTCATATGAACATTATCCTATACTATTAGTATATTCTTGGGAAACTTTTTGTAAATGTTATTTATAAATTATAACCTATAACGAAGGCCATCCATTCCTTTAAGTTCCAAAGATATAAGGAGAATCACTGCATTTTAATTGCATACCGCATCCATCGTGGTGCTGTTTTGTGTTCAAGTGACAACCTTACCATGGTGTTGGAAATTATTGCAGTGTAATACCACAGCATTACCTGGGTAACACCACGTTAGAGATGGTCAATTACTTTAAGTATATGCAGGTTTGAAATCATCACGCTTGGGAAAGGCTGCCCTCTATGTTCTTATAAAAAAGCGTCACTTTGACCTAATCTGACGAAATACTGGTAGTGCTACAATCAAGATAACTTCAACCCACAATTCTGGGCGTAAAGTCCATTATAGAAGAGTATCGGGATGGGACTCGGTCCAAAACAGCATCAACCCAACCGATACCACAAGTTGTGGACAGGGAAAACTTGGTCTAAACAGGTACTAGTACATGCATGTATTACAAGCATTAAAGGGTACACTAAATCCGGCCATTTATGAGACCATCTCCTTGTATACTCAACAGAATATATGCAACAAATGAATGAATTTTGCCCATGGATAATTGCAACACCTGTGTGCTCTATGAACAATGCAAACATGGTATTTATAATGATAATGAATTATTGGCTGGAGTCATAAATTCATTTTCATTATAATTTATACCATGTTGTTTGCATATATTCTGCTGAGAATAAAAGGAGATGCTCTTAATGCTCAGTGTAAAACACTGCAAATATGGAACTTAAAGAGCTTTTCTCTATCTTCTACTGGAAACAACTGTTAAATTTATTAAGACTTTATCAAGTCTTTTCACAGTATATAGTCTACATGTTTAATAGTATAGCACTAGTACTCACTAGTATTTCCAGACTTTTTGTGATAAAAATGCGGATAAAAGTGCAGAATTCTAAATTGATGCATTAAGTTGCAGAATTTTAAATTGATGCATTAAGTGCATGAGCGTCTTTAGAGTTCTTTGAAGTGCGGTCATGCAAAATAACATAAAAGTTTGTAAAACAAGGTACATGTACATACTATGATTATAGCGGTATGAAGTGTCTGGAGCACCTTTGATGGATAAAAGCGAATGTATACAGGCCTTAAAATTTTGCAAGAATCAAACTATAGCATTTCTACATCAAATCAGCTGCTTTTTACCAGACTCAAACGAAGAATCATGATTCTGACTCTCATCACACTAAAATCCCTACAAAATAATCTACTGGTGTGCAGATATTTCATTGAGTGTTTCAAATCATTTTAAAGGGACCCAAGGCACTCATAGTGAGTAAATATGCCAAACATATAACATACAACAGTTCGTAAAAACATCACCACTCAGAAAAACATGAATTCCTGATTCCTATATTAATTATTGAAAGTTTTCCAATAACGAAATTTCTCCTGTTGGAACCATTGCTATGTAAACAAAACTGTTACAGTGATTTGTCAACAAACATTGCTACTAGTAATCGCGTAGAAGGTTAAACATATTTTAGTCTATTAAAATATTATTTTCAGAATATTTTTCAATGCTTTGGCCATGCAATGTTTAACCCTTTCATGATGGGAGCTGCGCTGGTACAGCATTAAAGATCATGTACCAGTGAATTATTGTATATATGCAAGTCTCACATAGGAAGCATCATATGTATAAGAGAATGCACTGGATTACAAGGTCAAGGTAAATATTGTTAGGCCATGTATTCTCTTATATATGTGAGGCTCCATTTTGGAGACTCGCAAATATAAGAGAATGCATTGGCGCAGGGTTTTAGCAACATTTCAAGAATCTCCAGTCATAGAAGGGTTAAGTTTTTATTAAACTTTGGCATCTTATTGGACTTATTCAACATTGGATGGTAATGTCACTGTAACAGTGATGTTTATCAGAATTGCTAGCATGCAATGACATTCTTTCATATAAATTAATTAACTCACAGAACATCGAAAGACCAGATGTGAGTATAATATAAATTTATCACCCCATTTTATAAAGGGATACAAAAAATAAAGATAACATATGTTATGCTTTAAAGTCAGCATGGACAATTAAAGGTAAACAATCTGAATTGATGGTCTCCATACCATCAGATTCCAAGAACAACATTTCTTAATCGATTAAATACCAAAACATAATGCTAACTAAGTACTGTCAACTCTAGTGTAACATTTTCCAAAACATGTTATATATCAACATTTTGTTCATCGCAACTTGGTATCAAGATTAGGTCAGTCGACTCAGGCCGGGAAATATTCAAGGCGGTGAAAAATAACAGATTTCAAAAATTTATATTTTGTAACTCAGAACTTTAAAGGGTGTGTTCCTCGACTCGAATCAATTATTTTTACCCCCGAAGCCAAAGAAATAGTAATTGAGGAGCGTGAACTCGGATTATCTATCTTTAAATGTGCATGTATGGTACATGTATAAGCCACTTTAAGCTCATTGTACAGATTACTTGGTGATACAGCAGGTTGACAAAGATAAAGGAACATTAGAATATTTTGATTCTGTTATGGATTTTAAGGCCTGTATGTGTACATGAATCTGATTATATTGACATACTGCAATAATATGTCACTTAAAAGTTCATATCCTTCAGATAAGCTCAGAAACAAGGCTTGAGACTGTTCCATGGGTACTGTTGTGCTTTGTGTGGAGATTTGAAACTGGTACACCTCCAAATTCTGGTCAATGTAGTATGAAATATAAATAAATTTATGCATACGCTGGATGCCATAGTGCACATTTTCTGAGACTCGATGAAGCATACAAGTACACGTCTGTTGTAGAATTGAATTCACTAACTTCACTTGCCAAGATTTTCACCACATAAGTCTGATAAAATGTAGAGGTCACTGATCGGTCTCCATCAAGGAAGGAATGCATACATATGTGTGTCATTTTTGCCTTTGATGAACACATTGATCGTCATTTGGTTATAAATTAAAGCCTCCCCTTCGCTGCAGTGTGCACTAGTTACCAGGTAAGCATGGTACTGGATTCAGTGCATACCGACCGTAGGTATACATATGGTACATGTGTATAGCCAGGAGACTCAGGACTCACTGTCACACAGCAACAACACACATGTCATCATCATTGTCATGCATGAACGAATACCGATAACATCTACAGTACATGTATCCAGTACATGTACACCGAATAACATTTGAAATCCTTCCTCATCCAGTCTTGGACAGAATTAATAATATTGGTATTAAGGGTCACCATGCAGTGTCTGCAAGAAGCACTCTGACAGGAAACATGATTCTATGATTGGTTATCAGATAATCATATCAGGCCTTGAATGAAATTTTGATGTCTCAATCCAGTCAAGCAGCTCCTCCTGTCTGAAAAAAACAGATTTTAATGCTTGTAATGACATCAGAAAAGAGGAATGACTGATCATATACATATTATTAAGATACATCATCCAAATTGATCACCCGGGGGCCGAGTTATAACAGTAAATTATATCCATTCAAATGCTGCATGATGGTCAGAAACAGGTACAAATACATGTACCGGTATCATATACCGGTGTAACAGATATCTCCCCCTGGATATATCCCCCACTCTGGATACCACCCCCCATGAATGACTAAATTAAAATTTCACTCATTTGATAAATGTTACTTGAACAAACAAAAATAAAAAATAAAAAAACAAACTTAAATCTCATAAAACATTTCTTTCTGGCCATTTCAGGGTCAAACGATATTAAATGAGTGAATTTTCTTTTAGTCATACATGGGGGAAAATGCCCAGGGTGTGCGAGTGAGATATCTGAGGACATTCGCAAATACACTCCCCCATGGAAGAAGATATCCAGACAGGAGGGGGTGACGTGTTACACCGGCAGAGGCGGACTGGGCCAAGAAACCGGCCCGGGAAATTAATATAATACCGGCCCATCTGTTTGGTCCACCTTGGAAAATTCCAACTGCACCCTCCCCCCTTGAATCAGAATCAGACCAAATACATATTTTTGCATAATTCCATTTGCACCCCCCCCCCCCCTTGAATCAGATGCAGACCAAATACATGTTTTTGCATAATTAATTCCATTTGCACCTCTGGTCTAATATCATATATATTCATAAACCATGGTTCTATATATTCCCGGTATGAGACCATTCAGATATTTTTACCTGAAAAATTGCATAAAATCTAACATCTAGCGGTCTAACTCCAGACAAATGCACACGGCTACGAGTAGTACGGACAAGAGACCAGGACACACCAGGCTGTTCATGGTTGTTCGGCCCGGGGTGAGAACATTTTGAAAACTATACAAGAAAATCTCGAATCCGATAAACTAGACTGGCATCAACTGAAGCGTTCCTATTTTCTTGTAAATTTCAATTGGGGGAGGGGTGCGTAAGAATTTTTTTTTATTTACAGCTGGGAGTTACCGTTAAAATCTCGAGATTAATGGGGTGTTTACGTGGTGTTATATGATGCCGACAAGTTCATTTAATGTCAAAATTACGATTAGCCAATTCGGCTGGTTAAACAACACATGTGGCGTCCCACGTCCGGAATTTTCCCGGTCTCCCGATCGGCCATGCAGTCCGCCTCTGCCCTCATGAATTTATGTGAGAAGAGTACCATCTTATTGGATACACGGCTGGTTAAACAACACATGTGGCGGCCCACGTCGGTTTCATTTGCGGCCCAAGTGGTGGTTGGGCGGCCCAACCACATATACCCCCCCCCAAACCGTAAAAAAAAACCCTCGGATTCTCGCTTGATAGAAAATCACGTGGAATCAGAATTTTCCCGGTCTCCTGATCGGCCAGTCCGCCTCTGTACACCGGTACCTGCACCAAATATTCCCAAAAACATTCCAGATACATGTATATAGGTACCGGTATGATATCATATTGGTCTTGTAAATATCATATATTTGTAAATGTTTTAAGGCATGTTAAACAGCTTGGGGGGGGGGGTGAGAAAAAAAATTCCGGCACGTATGCCGGGGTGCGTGGGTGGTCAAAGCCACCAACAAGCAATTTTTTCCGCAACTAAAACAAAAATTTCCTGCTTGTTTTTTTAGTGTTTTGGCAATGAGTTGGGCTTCAAAACCACTTTGAATGAGAGAAATAATGTAATTATAACTGGTAAACTGACTGCAGGCAGTTATCGTGTTGTATTTTGTTGCAAATCTTGAAATCCAAGATGGCCACTGGCAGCCATGTTTTTTTGGCCGAATGACCTCAAAATGACTCATTCCTATTTACATGTCCATGTTAACATCCATGATAAATAGTATGCACAGAAATTCATATACAGCTGAATTTCCCCCGCAAATCTTTGTTTTAGTGTTAAAAGGGGGGTGGGTGTAAACAAAATGGTCGGAAAAAACTGCCGAAAACGGAAAAAAATTTGGGTGGGTGGGTACAAAAAATGATCGAAAGGGAAAAAATGCCAATGTGTCAATACAACATTTGATTTTATCATCTTTACTTGAATAGATGAGTTCACAAATACTCTATTTCCATGCATATACTAGTAAAAACAATTATACATAATCATTGGGGAATTGAACAAATTATACTGTATAATATACAAGCATAATTATGTATACTAGAAGATAGCAGCACAAACTAGTTCTTCTGCGTGTCAAATATCACACATACCAGTATATACCACTTATACTGCGGATTGACTTCTTTAAAAATATTGGCCGTCATATCAGGGGGGATTTCCGGGCACGTATGCCGGGGTGGATGAACTTGATGGGACCAACAAACATTTTTTTCCGCAACTAAAATGTTTTTTTCCTGCAAGTCGTATGACTGTTTGGCTTAAAACTCATTACAATAAGAGAAATACCGGTATTTATAAAACAGAAATGACAAATTTCATGATGATCAGACAAACAGTATAGCTTGTAGCTCATGCTAATGGATTGAATTTTGAATTCCAAGATGGCCACCGGCTGGTGACCGGCAGCCATGTTTTTTTGCTGAATGACCCCAAAATGAGTCGTTCCTATTTACATGTCAATGTTAACATCCATGACAAATAGTATTCACAGAAATTCATATACAGCTGTTTACAGTGAATCTCCCACACCCAGAGGCGGACTGGCCGATCGGGGGACCGGGAAATTTCCTGATGGGCCGGAGGCCGGAAAAATTCTGATTCCACGTGATTTTCTATCAAGCGAGAATACGAGGGGTTTTTTTTATGGTTTGGGGGGGGGGGGGGGGTATATGTGGTTGGGCGGCCCCAACCACAACTTGGGCCGCAAATGAAACTGACGTGGGCCGCCACATGTGTTGTTTAACCTGCCGTATATCCAATAAGATGGCACTCTTCTAAGAATATATTGATTCGGAAATTATTGCACATGTCAAATGTTTTACTTCGGATAATGTGTACTGCCAATATATATATATACTAGAAGGTGACCCGACTTCGTCCGGGCTATTAAAAAACCAAATTTCAAGTCGATTGCTCCACCCGTTTCCTAGATCTGGTCTGCGCATGCGCGAAGCTGGTGTCGCACGTGCTCGGCGACCCGATAAAATTCGTATCCGGGGCAAGATACATTCACATACCAAATTTAAAGTCAATATCTCAACCCGTTTCCAAGATCTCGTCTGCGCATGCGCGAAGCTGGCGTCGCACGTGCTCGGCGACCCGATAAAATTCGTATCCGGGGCAAGATACATTCACATACCAAATTTCAAGTCGATAGCTACACCCGTTTCCGAGATATATAGCCCAATGTCATTTGCGGATACCTCGGCCGGTGATGAGTTAACGCGACACAGTCAAATGCATCGGCAGGGTGAGAGTTAACGTAATCTAACTTTATGACCTCTGACGACGTCATAGAAATTACGCATTGATTTTATCCTGATAAAAGCATCGTACCACTTGTACCTAATAATTGAGGCAGATAACTAAAACGGATACATACATATTATATATCGTTGGAAAGATGAAGCCACACAGATTCTAACCGTGCAAATTATATGACTGGCAATTTATTATTCGCGCTATATCGAATCGATTTGTGAGCACCGAACTGAAATATATTAGCGCAAAAACGGCGTAAAAATAGATTTGACCTCCGCACGTGAAAAGTTGACCTCGCACGGACAAATAAATATGCCTATGTTCGTCTCCGGCCGAAAACACATCCAAATACCAAATTTCATCGAAATTGGCTTAGTCGTTTTCGAGTCCATCGATTTCAAACACACACACAAACAAACACACACACAAACAAACACATACACACACAGATCTTTCAAAATATATAATAGATAAATATATATCACCCGAGAAGCGGAAAACCGGCGAGGAAAGACAGAAGTTACCTAAATTGGGAAGTTGGCAGGTTCCCCATGTGAGCATAATGTGACGATGGGGGGGGGGGGGGGGGGGGGCAGAGGCGGACTGGCCGATCGGGAGACCGGGAAAACTCCGGACGTGGGCCGCCACATGTGTTGTTTAACCAGCCGAATTGGCTAATCGTAAGTTTGTCATTAAATGAACTTGTCAGCATCATATAACACCACGTAAAGATCCCGTTAATCTCGAGATTCCAGCTGTAAATCCCAAAAAAATCTCACACCCCTCCCGGACCCTCCCCCAATTGAAATTTACAACAAAATAGGAACGCTTCAGTTGATGCCAGTCTATATAGAGATGCTAGGATTTGCGAGCTTCTTGTATAGTTTTCAAAATTTTCTCACCCCAGGCCGAACAACAATGAACAGCCCGGTGTGTCCTGATCTCTTGTCCGTAGCTGTGTGAGTGTGTGCATTTGTCTGGAGTTAGACCGCTAGATGTTAGAATTTATGCAATTTTTCAGGTAAAAATATCTGAATGGTCTCATATCGGGAATATATAGAATCATGGTTTGTGAATATATAAGATATATTAGGCCAGAGGTGCAAATGGAATTATGCAAAAACATGTATTTGGTCTGATTCTGATTCAAGTGTGGGGGGGGGGGGGGGGGGTGCAGTTGGAATTTCCCAAGGTGGACTGTGGATACCCCCCGAACAGATGGGCCGGTATTATATTAATTTCCCGGACCGGTTTTTTGGCCCAGTCCGCCTCTGCCCACACCCCCCCCCCGCAAATCTGTTTTATTGTTAGAATGGTGGGGGTGGAAACCGGTGGATGTTTGGACGCGGGGGTGGGTCCCAACAAGGGTCGAACGAAAAAAATCAGCATACATGCCTGAACATATTTTCCGACCCCCTGATCATATGGCCATTTTCGTCTATTTTTCCAACTATACTTTCTATAAGCAATGGGAATGCTTGATAGAAAATTTGTAAATAGTATATACAAGTAGGGGGTTAAATGTAGCACACCATGAACTTTGAAGTTGCCGACATTGTTTCTGGTGTCAATTTTTAAACTCCACCCATCGCCTGTTGTCAGGCCGCATTCATTGGCATTACACAAACAGGCATGGAAATACAAGATAGTGATTCGTCTTATACATGCATATATAAGTTAATTTAATGATATCCGTGTGGTTGTATTAATTTTCAACTTTTGGTGTGATATCTTTTGGTGTATCATAACTACACGGTACTGTAGTTCCATAACAATGACCGTGGCTAATGAATCTGGCATTTCTGTAATAAGAAGAAAAATATGCTGCATATACATGTATGTGATACGGATACATGTATTTTTATAATTTGCAAACATATTTATAAACAAAGTGTAAAGTTCATTCAACCAACAATGTGAGCGTCCTCAGCAATTCAGATGACCATGGTTCAATCGTAAGTGGGGGAATCGGGCCTGACAAAATCATGGATAGTTTGTTGACACGATTACGATGTCATCACACATGAGTATATTGTCGGCGACTCGGCGGTTAACCATGTGATTAACTACCCTATGTTTTTTTATTTACTTTGTACAATTTTTAAGTACACACACAGTTCTGATTCAGTCACAAGTGGAGGTAGCCAAGGATACGCCACAATTTTGCATCTAAAATGCTTGATACTACTTTTTATCACTCATGACAATGCCCGACCATGCGCAGTACAACTATCACTGTATCGGTTACTACCCACAACAAAATCTTTCCACTTACGATTGAATCGTGATCATCAGAACATTCACTTAGTGAAAGTTCAGATGACCACGATTCAATCGTAAACTTGTCGAAACTTTTCCATCATAGGAAATAACTGATAATTGGACTGCGCACGCTCACATCGAAATCGTAGGTCAAAAATAATATCAAGCACTGTTTGATTTTACTATTTTTAGATGCCATATTGAGGCGTATCCTTGGTTTATACCGGTACCTCCACTTGTGACGAAAGATTCGCAGTGGTGTGTGCATAAAAATTGTAGCTGAAAATGACCGGTGTAGTCAATCACATGCTTTAGGATGTTCAACCTACGGTATAATCATGTACGACGCCGCATTGCAATTTTGTGAACAAACCATCCACGATCTTGTCGGGCCTGATTCCTCTACTTACAAATTAATCGTGGTCGTCTGAACGTACACTACATGTACATGAGGCCACCACCCCCCATGGAATACGAAATACCACTTAACACAGAGGGTGGAATACAGAATACCAGTTAACAGCCATATGGAATACATAAAAATATATGAAAACTTCATTTTTTGGAAGGTCGGCGTACGAATACGGAATACCGGTATATTTGGAATACCGAATACCTCCTAACAGAGGGGCCGGAATACGGCGTACCTCATAACAGGGCATGGAATACGGCGTACGAAAAGGGGGGTGGGGGGCCTCTTACAGGTAATGATGAATTGGCCACACAATAACTAGAATGAATCATTGAATGAGCATTTTATTTTTAATATTATCAGGTTCACATTTGTTCAAAATTATTCTATGAAGAAGTACCTTTCTATACAATCGCCTTTTAAGTTATATTTTCAATAATTGTGACCTTTTTGTTTTCCAACTATTGTCATACAAATCTCGACCGATAATACACATCAATTATGCATAGCTTTATGCCAGAATTGATTTTTGCAGAGTAAAATTTACCACTCAAGCCAGTTACGGAATACTTTACTTTTATTTACTATAGAAATTAAGCACAAAATATAATTTAATAAAAACCGATTTTGCCAAGTTTCCCAGTTTTGCGAATATTGTGGATGGGTACATTAATATACGAATGATCAATTCCATATAATCATAGTCCATCAGATGTTACTATTTTAACATGACAAATCATAACAAATGACAAGCAGATTGAACGTATCCTAAAATTTCGACCATATTTCACCGACAGTAAAATTCACCATCATTTCATTTGAAAAATATGAATAAATTACGCACGTGTAATCGTAGATCAATTAAGTATATCACTCGTAACAACATTTTCGTGAAGAGAAAACACTTTACAACAGTTTACTTACCTGAAAAATCAGATCAAATGCAGTTTATCTCTTCATTTCCGACCTCAAAACTTTTTTGTTGCCAAAATGGCTGACGAAAGAACAGCGTTCGCGAACAGCGGACACACCAAACGTTGTAATCCGAGTCCGACTTCAGTAAAAGGTGTATAGTTGTGATTTATCAATTTCGTCCATCATAGAAATCTGGTATATTTTATAATAGAGACATGTTCTGCACACAGATCTATACAATTTGCATGTTCATAAAAGGTATCTCGGGATTACTCAGATGGTGGGCCAATATAGACTTGAGTGATGTGTTTTGACCTGTGCCATTTAAATTTAATTGGGGGGGGGGGGGGGTGGTCAATGCGTATTATTTTTCATTTGCGTTTAAGCGCAAATGATTTACGCTTAGGCATAAACATTTGCGGTTAAGCCTAAATGATAGAGGTTATTTGAACTTAAGCGCAAATATGTGTGCTTAAGCGCAAATATGTGTGCTTAAATGCAAATATTTTCGCTCAAACTTAAATAAATAATAAATGTTAAAAGGGCCTCCCCCATATATATATGACCATGGCGGGAATTCGCTGGTGCAGCATTAAAGTCTTAACATACCATGTGCTAGACCATTCTCTTATATATGTGAGTCATCCATATGGAGCCTCGCATCATATATAAAAGAATGCACTGGCTTACAAGGCTTGCCAATGAACTGAACATGTATTAGGTTATTGCATGCACTTTTAATACACAGGGCAAGGTAGATTACATCATTTTATAGATATTCTAAAATTTCTAGTTTGTGAAAACTATAATTAAAGCCATATTGTATGAACCCTGTCTAACCAACTGAACTATGAACTATAGACATGTTATCATTTTTATTATCAGAGACATGCCTTCTGCAAAGATATAGTCTTATACATTATAAACATGCAAATAGTTGCTTCATTTGGGCTAACTTCCATCATTTAGTGAGTCAAACATGAGGAAATTCTCTTAGTTTGAAAGTTGTAGCAAGCCTGGCCCGGTGAGTTGATGTCACAAACATCAAATATTGTTACTTCTTGTCAGATGGACATTCCTGCCAATAAATTAAACATTTCTCATTGCAACTGTATGCATTTTAATACACAGAGCCTGATATAAATTACACCATTTGATGGATATTTTATTAAATAGTCTGTGGAAACAACATAAAAGCCATATTCTATGCATCCCTGTATAGCCAAAAGAAATTAAACTATGGATATTTTATTGTTTATTTGATCAGAGACATGTATTCTGTTGAGATATATGTTAAAAACATGCAAATAGTGGTTTCATTTGGGCTTGCTCCCATAAATTAGAGAGTCAGACATGAAGAGACTCCCTTATTTCAAATTTATAAGATGCCAAGCCAGCTGAAATGGTGTATCAAACCTCAAATGGCAGTATTTCTTATCAGATGGACATCTCTACCAATAAATTAAACATTTCTCATAGTCATTGCATGCATTTTAATATACAGGACAAGTTAGAAAACATCATTTGATGGATATTTTACTTAAAATAGTCTGTGGAAACAACCTAAAAGCCATATTGTATGCATCCCTGTGTAGCCAAAAGAAATTAAACTATGGATATTTTATTGTTTATTTCACCAGAGACATGTATTCGGTTGAGATATTGCCTTATATATGTTATAAACATGCAAATAGTGGCTTCATTTTGGGCTTGCTTCCATAATTTAGAGAGTCAAACCTGAAGAGATTCCCTTATTTCAAATTTGTAAGATGCGAAGCCAACTGAAATGGTGTATCAAACCTCAAATGGCAATATTTCTTATCAGATGGACATCTCTACTAATAAATTAAACATTTCTCATGGTCATTGCATACATTTTAATATACAGGACAAGGTAGAAACATCATTTGATGGAAATATTAATTAAAATAGTCTGTCAAATCTACATAAAAGCCATATTGTATGCATCCCTGTATAGCCAAATGAAATTAAACTATGGATATTTTATTGTTTATTTCATTAGAGACATGCATTCTGTTGAGATATAGCCTTATATATGTTATAAACATGCAAATAGTACCTTTATTTGGGTTTGCTTCCATAATTTAGAGAGTCAAACCTGAAGAGATTCCCTTATTTCAAATTTACAAGATGCCAAGCCAGCTGAAATGGTGTATCAAACCCCAAATGACAGTATTTCTTATCAGATGGACATCTGTACCAATAAATTAAACATTTCTCATAGTCACTGCATGCATTATAATATATAGGCCAAGATAGAAAACATGATTTGATGGATATTTTACTTAAAATATTCAGTGGAAACTACATAAAAGCAATATTGTATGCATCCCTGTATAGCCAAATCAAATTAAACTATGGATATTGTATTGTTTATTTCATCTGAGACATGTATTCTGTTCAGATATAGCCTTATATATGTTATAAACATGCCAATAATGGCATAATTTAGGCTTTTTTTCCATAATTTAGAGGGTCAAAGCTGAATAAATTCCCTTATTTCAAATTTGTAAGATGCCCAGCCAGCTGAAATGGTCTATCAAACCTCAAATGACAGTATTTCTTATCAGATGGACATCTGTACCAATAAATTAAACATTTCTCATAGTCACTGCATGCATTATAATATATAGGACAAGGCAGAAAACAACATTTGATGGATATTTTACTTAAAATAGTCTGTGGAAACAACCTAAAAGCCATGTTGTATGCATCCCTGTATAGCCAAAATAAATTAAACTATGGATATTTTATTGTTGATTTCATCAGAGACATGTATTCTGTTGAGATATAGCCTTATATATGTTATAAACATGCAAATAGTGGCTTCATTTGGGCTTGCTTCCATAATTTAGAGAGTCAAACCTGAAGAGATTCCCTTATTTTAAATTTGTAAGATGCCAAGACAGCTGAAATGGTGTATCAAACCTTAAATGGCAGTATTTTTTATCAGATGGACATCTCTCCCAATAAATTAAACATTTCTCATGGTCACTGTGTGCATTATGATATATAGGGCAAGGTAGAAAACATTATTTGATGGATATCGTACTTAAAATAGTCTGTGGAAACTACTTAAAAGCAATATTGTATGCAGCCCTCTATAGCCAAATGCAATTAAACTATGGATATTTTATTGTGTATTTTATCAGCGACATGTATTATGTTGAGATATAGCCTTATACATGTCATTAACATGCAAATAGTGGCTTCATATGGGCTTTCTTCCATTATTTAGAGAGTCAAATCTGAAGAAATTCCCTTAGTTTGATATTTATGATCCCATAATCCCATGAAATGGTATTTTAAACCTCAAATGTCAGTATTTCTTATCAGATGGACATATCAACTAATGAATTAAACATTTCCCATGGTCATTACATGCATTTTAATATACAAGGCTATGTAGAAAACATCATTTGATGGATATTTTACTTAAAATAGTCTGTGGAAACTACATAAAAGCAATATTGTATGCATCCCTCTATAGCCAAATGCAATTGAACTATGGATATTTTATTGTGCATTTTATCAGAGACATGTATTCTATTGAGATATAGCCTTATACATGTTACTAACATGCAAATAGTGGCTTCATTTGGGCTTTCTTCCATAATTTAGAGAGTCAAAGCTGAATAAATTCCCTTAGGTTTCAAATTTAAAAGATACCAAGCCAGCTGAAATGGTGTATCAAACCTAAAATGTCAGTATTTCTTATCAGATGGACATCTCTACCAATAAATTAAGCATTTCTCATGTCCATTGCATGCATTTTAATATATAGGACAAGGCAGAATACATCACTTGATGGATATTTTACTTTAAATACTTTGTGGAAACTAAATAAAGTCACATTGTATGCTTTCCTATATTGCCAAATGAAATTCAACTATGGATACATTGGATATTTTATTGTTTGTATCATCAGAGACATACATTCTGCTAAGATATAGTCTTTTGTGTGTTATAAACATACAATAGGTGCATGGCCTCATTGGGCTTGCTTTCATAATACAAGAGAGTCAACTCTGAAGAAATACCATCGGTTTGAAATTGGTAGCATCTTCCATCCTTATATAAGAGGGGTATATACCAGCTTGAAGTACCGGTTTAATTAATAGGTTCAATGCAAGGGGCCACCAAAGAGGTTTGTCTAGTTCGGGATGGTGTGGCAAACCGCCAACTGGAGATTTCAAGGGAGGCCTCCTCAATGGCGACCCACTATATTGTGCAAATGTTTTTTTTATTAAAATTGTATAAAGGTCAGCATGCCCTAAGAGCATTGAGAAATAGATAAAAACACTTACTGACAGATTGCCAATAACAAAATTACATCTGTTGAAACTATTGTTATGTAAACAAAACTGTTACAGTGATTTGTCAACAAATATATAATTCTAGCTGTATTATTAGTTCAAATATTTAACTATGAATAACATTTTCAGAATATTTAATCAACAGGTTGGACCTTTTCCAATGTTATGTAAACAAAACTGTTACAGTGAGTGACTTGTCAACAATTATATAATCTTATAGCTGTAGTATTACATGTAGTTCAAATATTTAAGTATGAATATGAATTTTCAGAATATTTAATCAACAGGTTGGTCTGGTTGGACCTTTTTCAATGTTTACCATAAACTTTTGATCACAATTTTGCTCTCGTTGGACTTTTACAGTTATTCCAATACAGCAGTAATTTCTACATAACAATTAATTCTTGGTTTAGAAATATTTTCTTTAAGTATTTCTTAACTTAGAAAAAAAATCTTGAAACAAGAAATATATATTTAATTTTTGAAGCCATTTTCTTAGTAAGGAAATTGTTTCTTGTTTCAAGACTAAAATCTATCTTATTTGAGAAAACTATCTCTTGTCTGGTGGGAGTTTCTTAATTTTTCTTGATGTAGCAGACTTGGGGGGTATATTTCCCAAAATAAGATTTATTTTCCTGTTTCAGGAAATAGTTTTTCTTGTTTCAAGATATTTTATCTTATTAAGAAATTATTTTTGGCAGTGTGGACGCGTCATCGAGTCACTATTTGGATGTCATACTCATGTGGTATTGCAATATCGTCCATCATCAAAATGTACTGTCCGAAACAACACGAAGATAACCGGGCCCCCGTCGGCTTTTGCGGGGTTAATAAGACCGACCGGAGACGAGCGAGCGAGTACATTTTTCTAGGTTGCCATCAGGTGGTATGTCGCTACCTTATAACGTCGACACATAGTGTCAACGTGCCTATGGGGGCGCCCGGGCGGTCACGGTCTGACCCGGGCTCTTTTTGTTTATATGCTATTCTATCGGGCGGTCTCGGGCTACATAGTGGTGACACATTTCTTCCAGATCTGGAAATATCCTTCCGCGAAAAATGACTTCTAATTATACCAGAGAGCTTTGCCCCAGATGTCATAGGTCGAAGAGTCCAGAATGTCACATGCATTCGCGTTGGGGTACATGAATGCAGGACGTTTTGGTCGAAATTACGCCAAATGACGTCGCGCGCTGACTCCATGCATCTATTTAGGAGATAAACGTACCCTGTTCAGTTGTACATTCTGAGATTCGAGCATGAACACAGTTTGTGAACGAGCTGGCTTGAAAACTGTTTTCATGCTCGAATCCCAGAATGTACAACGAAACAGGGTACATGTAATTCAATCTCTTAATGAATTTGCAAAAAACTGTACAAAAAGTATCATTTAGTCATTTTCATGACACGAATCGAGCCTTTCATTTTGCCGTTGTCACCGTGCACAAATCGTTGGGTTTGTTCATTGCCTTACTCGGAACACTGCTTCAATAACAATTTCCTGTGGGCGGGTTGGCTCGTTTCGCTTCTCCGTTCTGCGCCGATGAAATGTTACCGTGCTACATTCAGATTTGATGCACGCTGTTCAAAGCGGCCGATGAACGGTATCAATAGACAACAACGCGCGGGTGTGCTCGTTTCGCTACTCCGTTCTGCGCCGATGAAATTTGACCGTGCTACATTCAGTTTTGATGCACGCAGAAGCGGTGAATCGAAAACTAAAGTTAGCCACTCTCGGCCAATCAGAATGCTTTTTAGTGACAAATACTCAATTGAATTTCAATTTCATGTAGACAAAATTTGCATCAAGTCACGATAATAACATTGGAAATTGGTGTTTAATGCTCGTCTAATTTGCCAGTTGACTCGGTTGAGTGTAAATATCAGTAATGGGTGTTGATTTTATTGCGTTCCATATCAGACCAACTTGCATCCATACTCTATTATGGAACGCAAGCAATCAACATCCTTTTAAAAACAAACTCCTGTCGATACATTCAGAGTGTACTTACAGCAAACGATTAGATTTAGATTATAGTATCATTGATAGTTGGGCACTATATACCTTACGCAGTGTGAAGCTGAAACACACCTGATTGTCGAGCTTTGGAACGACATGAGTCCACTTTACTGAGAAACATCACGCAGACTTCATTACTGGTTTGTACGCCATTGGCCCAACTCACACCGCGTAATCAAACAACCTCATCTCCACAAACAACTCTTTGTTGATGCCGACGTCAGATCAGAATTGTGGGTGCAGATTATATTATTTGATTACGCGGTGTGACAATACTGTCATGTTCTGTCGTTCATTTTGCTACCCCCATAAAAGCGTCAATGTCTCACAAAAGGAAATTAGAAATATATATTATACTAGCTGAATCAGGCTCGCTTCTGAAACCTTTATTCAGCATCGGAGGGGTCGGCGGCCGCGGTCCATGCACAAAGGTACACTGGACCCCTTTGTGCGTTAGTAATCTGCGGACCCTGCTAGCTTTGTTATTTTTAAGTTCATACAGGTTATCTAATATTTCGCCTTTACATGTAGTTATATCACCATTGTTGAAATTTGTCACAAGGTACATGGTTTTAAGGATTTTGATTGCTTTTCAAAGCAGCTTATCGAAAAATAATCGATTGTTTCATCGGGTTCTAAATTATTAGAGTTTACCTTCTTCGGTCGCATATTATTCAGGATTGTCCAATATTCCGAGGGGTCACTAGTTTCGAGCTTTGATAGCTCGTCAAATATATTTTGGTGGAGGATGCGAGATTTTCTTTTTGTCCCCCGTTTATATGCTTTCTTTGGTGTGAAAAAAATTCGATGTCAGAGATCTATCATGTAATTTCTTTTCATCGCGCAAATTTTGATCTCAGACAGTGCCTAGAATTCAGCGGTGGCCCATATGGTCGTTTAAACTATCAATTATAGAAAAATTCAAATTAAGGTTTTTTGTTTAAATTAAATAATTATTTTTTTTAGATTGGACTCATTGCTTAATTTAACAAACATTTAAAAAAAAATTAAATTATTTTAAATAAATTTTTTGGAAAACTAGCGCCGTTATAACATCCGTCATGGTACCCAGTCACGACACCAAATTTGGTTGAAATCGGTCCAGGGGTCTGGGAGAAAAATGCGAACAGACAGACATACATACAGACATACATACAGACATATCATACTCTTTTAGATACATAGATGCAGCCGAGCGTTCGCGGCGAAATGGTCATTACATGAACACGACATTGGTCCTGATGGGGGATGCTGACAAGATAACGCTCTCGCGCTATATCATGTATATGGTAAGATATACATGCTAGATATATATAGATTAAACCACGCATGCGCTAAATATCACGTCTCATTGTCGCTATTGCATATATGATTCGTCGCCCCAAACCCATGACATGATGCCGAGATAACCGTGCATATACTTACCTTAAATGCGAAAATTGCATCACATTAAATAACCCGAGCACAAAGATTTATAGCCTGCAAAATCTCATCCAATGCCCGGCTGTATATACTAAGGAAATTCGACTTTGACAGTTAATAAACAAATAATACATTTAATAGAATTGTTCATAAGTTAGCGTGCTGGGGTTTGTTCACACACTGGCGATTTTTAAATGAAGTGATGATTATTGTTCTAAACTACTCTTGGACGGACTTCATATAGTGTGTGAGCAAAGTCTTATTAAATTCCCTTAGTTAATGCAGCCAAAACATACTCCAAAACTTGTTATTGAGAAAATTGACCGTTGCATATTCATTCATATCCATTTCTAGCCACACATCTAAAACATATTTGTATATTCGCTGGAATCTATATCTAAATCCAATTTAAATATTAATTTAATCTGAAAATTATAGTGAAATATTAAAATTATTTATGTTGCCATTATTGATTCTATTCTGTCAGTCAGTGTTGCCGGGTAGAGGGCCGTCAATACTTACACGAATATCAATTCACTTATACTATAATGTATTAACATATTGTATTGTGAAATAAAATATTATAAAGTTATTATTTCGGCCAATTTGGCCGTTTACTTCATGTCTGTTTTTCATCTGACGTGTGTGTCGGATAAATGATGTGGAGGATTTATGTAAATGTTAGCCCAAACTACATTTCCAAGTAACGATGGTTTTGTTGTTTATTTTGAGGAATAATACCGCGTCAGATGAATTCAGCCCAAATATGTTAACAGTTGTCGTGTCAAACATTCGGTAGTAGGTTAGCGTTATTTAGTATTTGTGGATGTCCTTTAACATGGGGAAAATAGACTACTTCGCTTGAACGAGCATGTGAATTTGTCGTTTTTAATGTATAGCAACTTGATAATCAATAACAGAGGCATTCTCTGTCAAATAAGGTCGCTCTATTTACGATACCAATTGGGGAACTTTGTAAATTAAATTACGCGTAAACCAGCGTAAACGTATACCTGCTGCAAATAGAAAAGATGCCGGAATCGGCGTACTCGCCCCAGGGCTAACTCGACCCAATCGACGTGGCCAACCGTGAATAAAAGGCCAGCTCGGAATAAAAGATGTATACGGGGTGTTATATGGCGTTTGGTCCGTTGTTTCTCAATGAATATTATTGAAATTTGGTGTATATGTCCGGGCTGGGACGTGGAATACAACAACGTTTGAATTGTTTTTAAATTTACATATTTGTTGATTTTATTCATTTTTTTTTCGTTCTGAAACACACTATAAAATGTATATAATATAATAACGAACACGAGACATACATAATTTATAAACAGTTAACAAAAGATATCAAATTCAATACATGACAAAGATGACTCAGTGGAGTTTATAAAGTGAACATAAAAACATTGAGGTAAGAATCTTTTTAAGGAATGCAACTTTATTTAATGATAATAAACACATAAATTAAAATAACAAACATGAGACATACATGATTTATAAACTGTTAACAAAAGATATCAAACTCAATACATGACAAAGATGACTCAGTGAAGTTTATAAAGTGAACATAAAAATATTAAGGCAAGAATCTTTTTAAGCATTACTAAACCGTTTAGCACAGTCCACTTCACTCATCCGATCATCACCAAACTTCACATTTATCTTGATATTGATCTATCAGATGAGAGCTATCAAATATTATTTAATTTTATAGGAAAAAATGGTCGCCAGCGGCCATGTTGCATTTACGTTATATGTTATCGCGTCATGTCGATATATAGTATTACTTAGATATTTCACCTTTCCAGATTCATAATTGCTCCATTGACTGTAACAGATGGAATTATTCCCCTCTTCAGATAGAGTGTCACTGAAACTTTATTTTGTCAGACTGTCTGTATAGTCACTGATTATATATGGCAATAATCTGTAATAAGATGTAGCACTATTTTATTTTATATTTACATGCAGTGCTGTTTTTATACAATTATAACCCCCCCCCTAGATCATTATGTGATCGACCATACATCGCGCGAGGACCTGGTTGAATTAAGGGGGGTTTTATGGATAACTTCTGTCCTCAAGCTAGATTATACTTATGACATTTAACGGCATGTTCTAACGTGGAGGGTTAGATATGCGTGAGACACCACCACTCTTCAATTCAATTCTCAGCTGTCATATTCGGATATTAGAACCCATAGCCATGATATATGGTTTATTTTGTGTATACTAGTAATATTGTTATTTTCAGTACCTTTATATACCAGTACTGTGTATAACAATGCATATAAATTAATCCATGTATACATGTATATTGATTCAACGGATTCAGTGGTTTTGTCTATCAGTCTATCAAATTTGCGGGGAAAACATGGCCACAAGCAGTACAACCTGCTAAATTTCGAATTTGAATCAATTGGCGCACCCTGCAGCCAGCTTTTATTGGAGAACTTTTTCTCATGTGGATATTTTGGGTCACCGCTAGATGTGAGCCATATTTTGTTCTCAAACTGTCCTTGTGAAGACATCACTGCCAGCGGTGATCTTGAATTTTACTATTTTTATGGCTAAATAATTTGGTTGATCCTACAGACGACACCCCTTGTCCGATTGTCACCAGATTCCACAATGATTTTCTGGATAACCAGGGTGAGAGTAATCTAATTTTCCCGAATTTCGTTAAAAAACATTACCACAGGCAGCAATTTGGTATCTTACTGTTTGCTCCTCTGTTGTATGACTGAATTGTTTAGCAACTGTACAGACATATCCCTCATCTGATAGTCACCAAACTTCATATTGATCTTCGGGCTGACAACTAGATGGGAGCTATCGAATGCTTTGAATTTTTTTGGAAAAAATTGTCGCCAGCAGTCATCTTCTATTTTGGTTTTTATATACATATATATCTCTTCATTCGGATAGCCAGTATTACGTAGGTACTTCAACTTTCCGCATTCCTGTCATCATTTGAAATATAAAAATTTACCTGATACATGCACCCTTCAAAATTTGTTTCGTCGTATCTATTTTAATGACCCGTATGGTAATATTGATATTTGTCAAACATTTCTTTGTACAATATACAGGTATTTAGTTTGTAACTAAATCTAGAAATATATAATAGTAGCTGGTGGACCCGACTTCGTTCGGGATGTTCCCCTCTGATTTTCGGAGAATTGCGCGATTTAACCTTGAATTGACCATTTTAAAGGTGAACGTCATGTCGGGTCACGATTTGACCCGTCCAAAACACTCCCCGGACAAAAGTTACGACAAAAGTACCCGTCGAAATCCGCCCGGCTTTACCCGATTTGACCTTGAATTGACAATTTTGAATGTCAAGATCAGGTCAGGGTCATGATTTGACCCACCCGAAACACTCCTGGGACAAAAGTAATACTTCCGTTTTACCAGATTTGACATTGAATTGATCTTTTTGAATGTCAAAGTCAGGTCGGGATCAAGATTTGACCCGTCCAAAATACTCCCTGGAAATAATTTCCCCTAGGTATCAAATTTCGTCAAATCTGTCCGGCAGTTTTCCCGGCCATAGCGAACAGACAAACAGATGTTATTGATGATGGACATCCTACATCACACAAACATTCTCTCCATCATGCTACAGGCTACGACAGACAAATGTCCAAAATATATATTAAACTAGCTGATGTACTCGACTTCATTCGGGCTATTTAGGGATTTTTTTGTGATCGCCTCCATCTGGACAGTACCCAGTATATACAGCGTCTGGCCAAACTATTGTTCAATTGGTCCAGAAACATGCCTATATCAACACGTTCGAGAACATGGTCCCACGTGAAATTGGACCCGTCCATATTGCTCCCGGGATCGAAGTAGTCCTACACACAAATTTTTAGTCGGATCGGTCAAGGTCCAGAAACATGCCTATGAGCGAGGTCAAGTTGACACGTTAAATACCAAATCCGAGTCGGATCAGTCGAGCAGTGTTAGAGTCTATAACACATACACACATGCATTCATGCATACACACATACATACAGACAGGTGTTCCAAAATGTATAATCGTTATATTCTACAATAATTTGTACCCAAAGGAGAGATTCTTATGTTTTATTGTGTTCTTAAACTCCGAGGTGGTGAAATCTCAGTTTGTTTACATTATAAATGTTCTGATTCCGAATACGGAATCAGAATCGGAATCCAGATTACGACGAAATAACGATTACGGTCTGTTCGTTTACTGATTCTGGTCTGTTCGTTTATCAAACCACGTCGTACGGAGTGGAATCCGTTATCTGAATCCAAATTCTCCCACGAAATAACGACTCTGGGTATAAATCTGAAGAATTAGCCGATATTGAGTTGAATGAAGATCGGCATCAAAGATGAGCAGGTTTGTCATTGGAAAACATAAAATTGTTCAAAAAGTTGTTCAGATGCAACTCACGTAACGGGAGAATCGCCCCCACACAACGCTTTGTTGACGTCAGATCAGCATTGTGGGTGCAGATTAGATTATTTGATTGCGTGGTGTGACAAAACTGTCATGTTATGTCATTCATTTTGCTACCCCACAAAGGTGTCAATGTCTCACACCAGGAAATTAGAAATATATATTATAATAGCTTAATCCGGCTCGCTTGGGGATCCTTTATGACGTATCGGAGGGATCGGCGATCGCTGCACACAGGTACACGGGACCCCGTTGTGCTTTCGGAATATGCGGCGGGCCCAGTGTGTGCTTCGCGCACATTTTGATCTTAGACAGAGCCTTTATTCAGCGGCAGCCCCTTTGATTTAAAAAAAATAAAAAAAATATTGTTTATAATTAATTGTTATTTCGATGGCGAAATCGTTTTCGTTTATTTATCGCCAATAGTTGCGTCCCGAATCGAATAGTAAATATTTACAGTTGAGAATAGTTCAAAAGATGATTCCGTGGAGTGGTACGGTCGATTTGCTTCAAATTTTCGGCGATGTTAGTAGAATGTTACATTCCTTCTGTTGGCATAGCGCCGGAATACTAACTTATCAGTTTAATACTCCCGAACAAGTACATAACATGTCTTTAACAAACATGTTTTTTTGTTTTTGTTTTTTGTCCTACTCTTTTACTGTATGTATATATCTATATATAAGATAGGGTTGATTCGAGAGCCTTTATTCAGTGTCGGAGGGGTCGGCGGTCCCTGCACAAATTAAGGGACATGGGACCCAATTTTTCCGTTAGGAACCTGCGGCCCCCGTGTCAGTCTGAGTAAACTCATACCTAAATATTCATTACAACATTGAATATTAGGTCTGACGGATAACATCGCTATCTCATTTCCAAGTCCTCGGGATTCCGTAATCCGATTGATTGCGTAAATTATTTTCCGTCCAATGAAACCGCATGGGTTAATAAACAAGTGTTAGTGGGCGGAGACTCCCATAATGTCACCTCTAAATATAGTAACAGAGTCGGTATTACTCCGATCGAAAGCGATGCTTGCAAATACAACAGAGACAGAAAAAATGGCTTCGAAATTATATATTCGGATTAATTTGAAGGATGTGCTCGACCTGATAGATAGGCCTGCGCATGGTACCAACTTGGCCTCCCATAAATATAAATAGAACTCACTCATGTCCGTGTATTTGATTTACTTTATTGTAACATGGTTTGCAAATCAAATTATTTGTCGTAAAAAAGTCATCTGAAAGTTAAACACCGAGGAAATGACTTAATTTTATTCTTTTAAATAGTTCTAAAGCATCATTTTTGATGACGACCTTATTTTTTGCTCTCGGATGCAGCTTTCCGGTTGATGCAGCGAGTTCATCTCCCGAAAAAGAATAGTCGCACACACGACAAATATTATCTTCTGTAAGTTTATGTCGCGACACGGGCCATATTGCGAAGCACAACAAATAACACGTGGGGACACCTGTCAATCATCGATGTATTTTTTTAAATCCGTGACGTCATTTTGGGGAAGCTCTTCGCTGAATAGAAATGGTTTTGGCGACATTAGCTCCAGACTCTAGATTTCAAATATAGAGTCGACGTTCACCCAGACTGCCCCCGTGTGTGCTTCGCGAATATTTTGATCTTAGACAGAGCCTTTATTCAGCGGCAGCCCCTTTGGTTTTTTTAAATAATAATTAATATTTTTATAATTAATTGTTTGTTTTCTCGATGACGAAAACGTTTTCGTTAATTTATCGTCCCGAATCGAATAGTAAATATTGACAATTGAGCGTAGTTCAGACGATGTTTTCTATGGAGTAATATGATCGATTTGCTTCAAATTTTCAGCGATGTTAGTAGAATGTTACATTCCTTCTGTTGGCATAGCGCCGGAATACTAACTTATCAGTTTAATACTCCCGAACAAGTACATAACATGTCTTTTTTTGGTCCTACTCTTTTACTGTATGTATATATCTATACATAAGATAGGGTTGATTCGAGAGTCTTTATTCAGCATCGGAGGGGTCGGCGGTCCCTGCACAAAGGGACCCCCTTTTGCGTAAGGAATCTGCGGGCCCCGTGTGTGCTCCGTACCTCCATACCTCAGGATGCGAGGTGTGATCGTTATATATGGTGGCGCGTGCGTGATGTATGTTATATTTTGATTTTGTATTTTGTCTTGTATGTCATAAATGTTCTTGACGAAGGCAATAAAACTTTTGAAATTGAAATACCTTTATTAAGGGAGTGAGAAAAATAAATAAATGAATTGGCAGCCCTTTGCGTGCTTCGATCGATGATTTATTAAAAATAATAAAAAAAAATTTAAATAATTTTTTTGTTTCCAGATTGAGCTCCTTGTTCAATTTTACAATTTTTTGTAAATATATTTATGCTATCCTACTCTTTTATATAGGTATATACATACAGTAATCCGATTGACTCGATCGCCAGGTTTATGACCTTTATGCTTCCTCTTGGATACGTCAGAAACTCTAGCGATCGTATGAATCATCTGACCGTTGGTAGCTGTTATATCCGTCCATGTGTATAATTATATAGTATAATTTGTAAAATGCGTATATCAATTGATACGTGTTGTCTGAGTGTAGTCAGACAGCCGAGTCAGCCACGTGTTCGTTAATTAGGTGCTGATCGGCATAACAGTTTGCAGTAAGTCCCTTATTTGCGAAAGTCCCCGAATTCGCGGAAGTCCCCTAAACTGGTCGAAATATGTTGATTTTAATGAGGGAACTGGTGCGTATGTCTCAATTGATACGTATTTTAAAGAGGTTAGTCGGATACAGCCGAGTCCGCAACGGTTCGTTAATTGGTGCTGATCGCTGTGACAATTTGCAGTAGGTCCCTATTTGCGGGGATCCCCGAATTCGCGGAGTTTCCCTAAAATGGTCGAAATAATAATAGTGGTTTGTTCTATCAATCATCATCATCATCATCATCATCATAATACGGAACAAGTCTTGCGACTTTTCGTCAAATAACATTATTTGCAATGTTTCTTTACAAATATATGTATCGTCATTCGATTTTTGCTTGTGCGTCACTTGAACATATTACTAACTAATTCTTGTCGTCGAACTCGTATTTTATATAATAGAAGAATGAGTCTGTATATTTTGAATTGATGGAGTGTTGGAGTCTCAACAGCGAAGTCTGGCAGAGAGTTCCAGCTATTTACCACCCTCTGCATGAATAAATATTTTCCTGTGGCCTTGTTAACAATGGGCATCTGTAGCTTTTTATTATGTCCTCTTGTTCTTCCTGATGAATGTCTTTCTAATGGGTCACAGGCTTTGCTATTGTAATGACCATTCAACAGTTTATATACCTCGATTAGATCTCCTCTAAATCTTCGATATTTTAAAGACATCAGATTGAGTCTTATCATTCGGTCTCGATAACATAGAGATTTGATTTGACGAACTAGTTTCGTTGCTTTTCTTTGTATTTCTCTAACACAATGCTTAGATGTTTGTGATGTGGGCTCCACGCAGAGTTACAGTATTCGATGATAGGTCTCACCAATGGCCGGGCGATGTACACTTGAAGATTTTATGGCGGGAACACAATTTTTGATCCACATTTAGAAGCTTTCTTGTTTGGTGAATGATAAACCTGCAGTAATAAGCCGTAGTTTTTTGTAATAATTTGAAGGATTCGTTGTTTTAACGGAATTCTGAGGCGGTGCATTCATGTAACCAATATATTTTATATTTATGGCTAATAATATGATCTTGAGGGCGTTACCATTTCTGACTATGGTTTTCTTGTTATGTTTTAGTATGGGAATTGTTCTCAAACCACATAAATTTTTTTACTTTGGAGCGATCGGGTTTCGCCATTTTTGCTGGAAAATCCCATGCTATATATAGAAACACGGACTAGTACCCAGCCGGTTACAGAGTCAGAAAGGAAGCATGACTGGTGCGCTCTGGTATATATTAGGAGTCGTCGCTCCAATCACGTGACATGATGCCGAGATAACCCCGGCGTCTGCTTACTGATCGTTATCAACTTCTATTTTCGTTACGTTTCATTCACATTCTCATATACGCTGGCGTATAACTAAAGCAGTTCATTCATAGAAATTATTTGTCCCACGATTCGTATTTAAAATTTTTTCGCTCAGACGCACATCTGTCACTTCGTGGAAATCACGGAAGTCATGCCTGGAACAGTGGAATTATATGCACGTGTGTGTGACACCCATCAAAGTCCAAGTTTCCTTCGACCTAAACCAGCTGGTGACATTGGTTGGGATAACAGGTCTATTAGATCGGCCCCCAGATGAGGGTGGTGTCACACGAAAGGGTAGAAATTTTGACGCTATCTCCAATTATCCTTGTCCCATGGGGGTTCCAAAACACTGAGGTATCCAGGGCGGAACATGTGGAAAATATATTTTTTGGACCTTTTTGGTGTTTTTGACCTGCAAATTTCAGTATAATCAGGAAAACCAATAAAATAAGACAAATGTTGAATAAAATATACTTGAATATCAGATATTTATTCTATCTGGGTTGCTTAACATTTATGATGTGCAAAAAGTTATATTATCCAACAAATCTTGTGAAAAATTCACGAAAATTCCAAAAAAATTGCATAAATTGCAGTGCTTTTTCAAAAAAGTTTTCCAGAAGATTTCCTATAAAATTTTCATTTTTCGGTATAAAGCTCTCAGTGGTGCATCAAAATTTTCAGCATTATATACCTGATTTAATGATATCAACATCACAAGCAATGATTTCCAAAAAGCTGAGATATTTCCAAAAACTTAACCCACCCCCCTAAAACTGATTTTCTATCTGAAAATACCTGTCAAGTCAGAATAGCCCGTTTTCGTTCCGTTTTGTTAACCAATTCAGAGTCTTATTATATATCATGGAATTAGCATGTATCTGAGGAGGTTTATGTTATGGTAGAGTCTATTTTTGTTTAAATTTTGATTTTTTGGGGGTAAATTATCTAAAATTTGATTATATTTCAGTGAAAAATTTCGGAAAAATTCCCATGACTTTGTCAGTTTTATGGATACAGCTGCACAACATGCACCACAACAAGCATGAATTCTTCCCCAATATCAGACATGAAATGCTATAATCATGTACCAGACAAGAATTGAGAAATAAAGTAAAACTTAACCCTACCCCAAGATAGTGTTCTCAATGCTTTCAATTTTATGCTATACTAAACTCGAAAGGTCGCTCATATTAGTTGATATAATTCATATCATAAATTGCAATAGTTCTGCCCACGGATTATGTAATCTCATCTTCCCTGTCACTGTCAATTTAATCAATTGTGATTGTATCAGTCAATAGAATTTCTGTGCAACATCTTACGAGAAGATTGGTTCTAACAACTCAGGCTGCCTATCGGCCGTCCATCCATGAAGTGCTGCACCGGGAGTGGTTGATTTGACAACGGTTGCTAGTATCCACTGTTTTGCTATTATATCATGTTGGCTCATTTTGAGTGTAGAATTAAAGATTCCTCACATGGTGGAATTGCAGAAAGATCAACTACCTGTTGCTGATTCTCGAACTTCATCTGGAACTTTACCCACCTAGCTTAATTCACTTTTCTCGAATGTGGACCATACATGTATAAGGCACATGTTCACTCCTTGATTGTATTCAGCGTGTCACTGTCCAAAACTCAATTCATTCCTAAATAAGCCATGACATTCATATATCTTGATGGTCTTTCCAGCAAATTCCAGTGGTGTTTTTTTTTCCTTTTTGGAACAACGATGAAAGGTAATTATTACTTGTGATACAGACTGGATGTCAATATGGTACCCAGGGAGTTACCGTGTGGTCATAGGTGAGGTGAATATGTATAAAGGGAGTTATATGCAAGGAGTGAGAGTATGGTCATGTGTGAGGTGAATATATATATACAGGGAGTGACTGTATGGTTGTATGGTTATGATTACCCAGTACATGTGTACACAATGTGGCTCAATGGGCATTGCTGTGGTTTACATGTATGTAAATAACGAGAGTACACACATGATCATATGTGTGTTTATGTATATATGGAGTGACTGTATGTTCATGGGTGAGATGTACATATGTACCTTGTGTGGCTGTATTGTCATAGATAGGTGTATACTTATGTATACATGTGTTGTCTGTATTATCATTGGTGGGTTGAATGGATAAATAGATGTGCAGCTATGTGTAATGCGTATAGGTGTACATGGAATGGCAGTAGTCATAATGTGTATATGTGTACCTAATGTACATTGCTTGTGATGTTGATATCATTAAATCAGGTATATAATGCTGAAAATTTTGATGCACCACTGAGAGCTTTATGCCGAAAAATGAAAATTTTATAGGAATTCTTCTGGAAAACTTTTTTGAAAAAGCGCTGCAATTTATGCAATTTTTTTGAATTTTCGTGAATTTTTCAAAAAATTTGTTGGATAATATAACTTTTTGCACATCATAAATGTTAAGCAACCCAGATAGAATAAATATCTGATATTCAAGTATATTTTATTCAATATTTGTCTTATTTTATTGGTTTTCCTGATTATACTGAAATTTGCAGGTCAAAAACACCAAAAAGGTCAAAAAAATATATTTTCCACATGTTCCGCCCTGGATACCTCAGTGTTTTGGAACCCCCATGGGACAAGGATAATTGGAGATAGCGTCAAAATTTCTACCCTTTCGTGTGACACCACCCTCATCTGGGGGCCGGTCTATATGTCGAAGCCCCGTTCATATACTTACCGTAAATGTTAAAATTGCCTCATATTAAATTACCCGAGTACTAAGATTTATAGCCTGAAAAATCTTGTCCTGGCTGTACACACGAAGGAAATTCGACTGTGACAGTTAATAAACAAATAATACATTTAATAGAATTATTCTTAAGTTAGCGCGCTGGGGTTTGTTCGCACACTGGCGATTTTTTTAAATAACTGATGATTATTGTTCTAAACGACTGTTGAACGGACTTCATATACTGTGTGAGCAAAGGCCTATTAAATTCCCTTAGCAAATGCAGCCAAAACATACTCCAAAACTTGTTATTGAGAAAATTGACCGTTACATATTCATTCATATCCATTTCTATCCATACATCTAAAACATATTTGTTTATCTGAAAATTATATTTCTGTTCCGTCCCGTCCCGACCCGCCCCGCACCGCCCCGTCCCGTCAAAGTTAATAATTTTATATAAATTAAATTACGAATTTCCGTGTACAAGACGTAATAAAAAATAATTCACGGATAGTGGATTGGACAACGCGTGGTACACATGATCGTGTAAAAAAAATATGTTGATACGGGGCTTAAATTCAAGCCACTCACTGATAACTGACTATACAATGACTTAAATGAGTATATGGGACCAGTATGCATATATAATAACATTTATTTTATACATTTACTTGAAAACTTTCCAAAAATTACTCGATAGCGACAATTGGTAATTTCGCATTCCGGCTAATCTGCCAACCGTAACATTACTTCGTACTCAACAGACTTTCAAATAATGGAAATCTGGTTACCTTATTTTAGGACTCAGAGACTATAGAAACCACTAACAACATTTGAGTACAGTATCCCTTTAACCCTTTGAGTGCCAGGTCGATTTTTGTATCAACCCATATACCCTGTGCCAATGCATTCTCTTATATATGCGAGTCGACCATAGGTCGCCTCGCATATATAAGAGAATGCATTGGCCTAACAATTTTTTTTTTTTTTTTACAATTTTTTACAATTTTAATAATTTATTCTTATATTCTTTAACAGACTTATTTTGTAGGTTTAGGGCCGATGAGATCGGCCCCTGGCACTCAAAGGGTTAATACAATTACATCTACTCAAGCAGACACTCAAACCCACTCACGAACAACAACGAACAAAGCAACCTCCACAATGTCGCAACGTCCAATAACCAAGATAACAGTATATCTAAATTGTGTTCAGAAATCCAAAATCTGCCTAACAGGCGAACAGGGCAAAATCATCGCCATCCTCAATGGCTCTCATTAAATGAATGGGACGCCAGTGTAACATAGATTGACATGGAACGTGGCACTTACCATGCTTTCCCTTATTCATTTTGCAATTGTACTCAACATTCATGTTATAATTATGTTAACGTGTATGGATTTACTTTTATTTTCACGAGGAGACATTACACCACTCCGTTTCCCGATTCTTGTTTTTCAATAAACATTTGTATTATTGATTATTGGATTGGCTGGTTTAACCCTTTACCCAACAGAACTGCCCTGTGCCAATGCATTCTCTTATATATGCGAGTCGACCATAGGTCGCCTCGCATATATAAGAGAATGCATTGGCTTAACACATTAAAAATTATAAAATTGTTAAAGAATGTAAGAAAAAATGTTAAAAAAAGATTTTTTTTAGGCCAATGCATTCTCTTATATATGCGAGGCGACCTATGGTCGACTCGCATATATAAGAGAATGCATTGGCACAGGGCATAACTGTAACCATCACAATGTGGTCAAGGAGCCGGTTCCAATGATATCCATATTTGTATGGTTCTATTGAGACAGACCGAAGATATTTTAGGCTGTTGAAGCTTTATTTGGCCGGTTTTGTTGGGTAAAGGGTTAACCTTGATCTAATATAAAACCACGAGTTTCACCAAAACGTTATTCTAACTGTCCTACCAAAACCTGGAGCTTTATGAAGCAAGGTCTCCGGTTAGGTGATCTATACCCGGAATCGAGTGCATGGCGGTAGCCATTTTGTTTTTATCATCGACAGAGTGTTCATCAATTTTCATCGAATGTTTGAAAACTGAAATGTTTTTTAAAAGTTCGGCTCAATTATCGACTTTAATGATATAATTAGTGGGGCTGCTGCACGCAGACATATTGTAAAATTGTTCACTCCGTTATTAAAGCGTAATACTTGGCATAAATAGAGGATCTCACATGAGTTTCTATTTTATACGGAATTTATCAACCGAGTTCACTAAATTCAATTTGAGCCGAGGTTTACCGAGGCTTAAATAGAATTTAGAGGACGAGGTTGATAAATTACGTATAAAATAGGACGAGTGTGAGATACCTTTTATCACATGATCAAATAAACCCGAAGCAACGCGAAATATTCATCGAAAACAACAATCATAAACTACAGCGATCACAAGTTATTTGAAGAACGCCGTGACGTCATCGCACGCGCTGATATTAAACGTGTCTATTACCGATAATTATGAAACTGCTTTTATGGCCAAATTATGTGATAAATGTAATTATTGGTTAGTATGTCCTCAATAATTTCCTATCTGGTTCCAGCTGTCCGAAACTGGTAAAAACATGGAATAGAACTAGACTGGTGTGTGAACAATGTCAGGTTTTTTTCTGACATTATCAGATATTATTTCATTTATTTTAAATAGTCTGTAATATACATTTAATAATCTGTAATATACATTTAATAACTGTTTAAATACGCCCGATGTAAAAAACAAAATAGACAAATTAAGGTAAACAAAACTTGAAATGGTGTTTTTAAAAAATAAAAAAATATATGACCACACAGATTGGTTATTTATTAGGTTCCCAATACGATTTAATTATATTCATCAGCCCCTTGAATTGGTGCATATTGCGTTCTCCATTTTCGACGTATTTGCCCCACGATCAATTCACCGATAGCAGTGGCCAACTTCTAAATTGAAGATTTGGATTCCACTTGTTCTATGTATTACTGAATCAATTCCCCACCGATGCAACGGTATGCCAGCCACTTAATGGCATAAACCATAAAACAACGGTATGCCAGCCACTTAATGGCATAAACCATAAAACAACGGTATGCCAGCCACTTAATGGCATAAACCATAAAACAACGGTATGCCAGCCATTTAATGGCATAAATCATAAAACAACGGTATGCCAGCCACTTAATGGCATAAATCATAAAACAACGGTATGCCAGCCACTTTCTTCACGATAGTATATTACGATTTTGTTCCCTCTGAATATTGCACATTGACTCGAGAATTGAGAACTGATTAATCAAAACTTTATTTAATGTTCGGGGCAATATACATGTATGTGCATTCCCTGCATGTGATACACCCGGGTCCACCACGATGCACTGCACTTATCTGGGTTCAGGTAAAAATGCAGGTGTACCACAGTTCGATAAATCCAGGTCTGTCGTACAGTGATGAAACCCCAGATGCATTGTACCCCGCTAAACCCTCGGTACATTCCATTGCAGAACCAGGGTTTAACTCTGAATAAAATCAGGGTTAAAGGGATGCTGTACCCAAATATTGTTGTTGGTTTCTTTAGTCTCTGAGTTGCAGAATAAGGTAACCAGATTTCCATTATTTGAAAGTCTGTTGAGTACGAAGTAATGTTACGGATGGCAGATTAGCCGGAATGTCGAGTAATCTTTGGGCAGTTTTCAAGCAAATGTATCAAATAAATGTTATATTATATGCATACTAGTCCCATATAGTCATTAAGTTATTGTATAGTCACTAGTCAGTGAGTGGCTTGAGTTTACGCCCCGTATCAACATAATATTTTACACGATCATGTTTGCCACGTTGTGCCCAATCCACTATCCCTGAATTATTTTGATTACGTCTTGTACATGTACATGGAAATTCGCAATTTATATCAAATTATTAACATTGATTATAAGATAGCCTATTAACCTGACCGTTTACAGAATACATCTTCGACTCAAATTACTTAGTTTTCTATATATTATCGATATTAGATCGTTATTATCACCGGCAACTTATTGAAAATGGCGTACAGCACCCCTTTAAACCCGGGTACACATTACCCGGGAACAGTGTTTTTGTTTCCCGGGTACACATTACCCTGGAACAGTGTTTTTGTTTCCCAGGAGGAAAGACACTAGTTCACGCCCTGGGATTTTTTATTGTGATATTGGAGTACGTCTCTTGGTTTTAAGAGTAGTAAGCTTTATTGCTAGATATGATTTAACATATTACATGCAAAAACATGTATACATATTTATAAATGTGGATTAGGATGCCTACAATGGGAGACCGACACAAGCAATTGGACCGACAACTCTTTATGCCACCGAGTCATTTAAGGTGGACCAAACATGCATTGGCACTATACATGTATATGGCTATTTTTTTTGCATAAAGGGCATCTTGAACAGTTCACACCCACATCGAGAAAGCAGGGCTAGATAAATGTATCCCCTTTGTGAGACAATTAGAACGTGGTGAAGGTGATACCCAATTGCACGCAGATTAAGTCTTCATGCTGTATTCTCTCTGGCTAGCTTCAAATATATAGACACTTTTTTCAGTACAATTCAACGCAGAGTATGTTTTGAATAGACTGGTTCCTGGCCAAATGTGCATTCTAAAATCTCCAAACATAGTCACTTGGGCTGAAATGGTCACTGTCACCCCCTTTCGTTCAGTTGGGTACCCAGCTTTTTTAAATTTTCAGTTGGGTACCCAGCTTTTGTAAAATTTACATTTGGGTACCCAGCTTTATGAAATCTCACACAGGGCGTGATTGAATTAGTGATTGCGTCAATTGATTGCGTAATGAACCTATTACATTTGTGAATACTTGTTTATATATGAATTATGATGTATATTCGTCACGATGCTTGGAAATAATAGCGGAGAAGAATTGTATGCATAGGACATAGGTACTGCAGATCGACTGCTTTCATAAAGCTGGGTACCCAAATGTAAATTTTATAAAAGCTGGGTACCCAACTGAACGAAAGGGAGTGACAATGACCATTTCAGCGTCACTTGGCCCGGCCAGCATCACTGTTCTGCCCATGGCCCGGGCACTTTACATGCATTTCCTTTGAACTTTGACGACTGACTGACTTGCGAAATGGATATATATAGATATTTATGGATATACAGATGAATGGTATGAAAATCCGGACAATCACAGTGGTTTTAATTGGGAATAATCGCCTAGGACCGTTCGCAATCACATACTGGTTATCTCCCCTGACTGAGCAGTATAGATGACAGATGACATCTTTAATAATATCATGTCGAACATGTCGGTTTAATGGGACATCAGAGATAAACATCTAATTATTCATCGCTATTCGTTCTTTCGTTGACTTGCGACGATATGATCCGGAGACCTGCCGTGATTTGTCATGATTCATGTTCCTCCGCATTATTCACTTCCGGTCTCCCACAATTCCCACACAGAACCAATATGACGCCACCGCATATCGCACTCTCCGCTGCATATACGACCTCCCTGATTGGCTGAGTTATTACTTCGCAATCCGCTTGGGGGGGATTTAATTTTCACCGCCTCGATGATTGGCTGTTTGCATTTAGTTCTGATTTACGATATGTATCAGGTGTGTATTACATCTGTGGTTTGATTTGAATACCGATATATAGAAAACTTCCCAATGCAGACCTGACAATGTGGGTGTTATCTTCCACGGACATTCAGTGAGACTATAATTGCCAGGAATCAATTCGTTCCCAGGTTTGTACCATATAGATAGATAGATAAATTTATTTGGTGTGATGTAAAATCATATTACAAAAAGGTCCTACAGTTTGAATGGACCATAAGATATTACAGTTTAGATTGTATACAACAGATTTTAAAACATACATGTATGAGAAAATATCTAAACAGTGTCAAACGTTAATTTGAATGATTAATTTCAGTTTCGTTCATTTGAATTTATTTAATAAAATATATAATTTTTTTAAAGAAGTGATCTTTAGGATGTAATAAGACTCACCCATGGCACCGAGGATAACATTGAAAATTCTGACCCATAAATGGGCAGACTTATTTCCACAATGGTCCTCAGATTAATAGATGTTATCTGCAAACAATTTCTAAATTTCAAATGACCAAAGAAATAAATATAGTTTATAATGGACTTCAAGAGATATATTTCCTTATTAAAGTATGTGTTGAAATTTCTTAAGAATGTTAAGATCAATTTCAGAGTTACCGGTACCGAACTTGGTTTGATACTGAAACCATTTTAAATCTTTAAGATCGTTTAAGAATGACATATTCATAAAAATAGGCACTAAGATTTTTGATGAATGAAAGTGTGAGAGATGTTGTGCATAACTTATCATAAATTATTATGCTGGTTCTCACCCCTGGTTAAATGGTCCTGCTGGTCTGCTATGATGCTGGTGGATTTTGCTGAATTGTTATGATGCTGTTAGGGCAAACTGATTCTGTTAAGAAAAAGTACAGTTATTTTCTCTAAAGTTCTTAAGTTGTCATTTATGCGGTGTTCAATAGCCTGAACAAACGCATAGCCAGTATTATAAAAATTATAAAAAATACATAAAATATTTTGATAACAATTGCGTTTTAACAAGTAATCCTTCAAATTATTACTAACAAAGCAAGTAAATGACTGTGGGGTCACTCAACAGATTATAAAGACTTGGACTTAGTATACTGTAAATACTGGAACTGTATATTTTAAAATTTTAATCTAAAATTTAAATGAAATAATTAAAAGATAAAATTTAGCAAGTAGTAAAAGTAAATTTTCTCATTTTTTTTTGGTTAAATAAAGCAATAATTTAAATGTAAAATTTAGTTTAAAAAAAAAATGATTGACCCTGGCTCTTCCAATGTTTGCGCGACTGACCTGGTCAATTGTTCGTAAGAAGTTTTTTTGAGAATTACTATGGAGGAAAATAGTTATGGCTGTGGCTTCGCAAGTAATTGACTCGGTGACGTGATGTTAACAAATCTGAACTCCAGTAAACCAAGGACGCTCCATACCAAATATAAGGTCAATAAATCATTCTTTAGATGTTGTTTTAAGATTTACTATGGAGGGACCTCATTGTAACAAATATAAAGATTAGTCACTCAGGCAATAGATGTATCTATTCTGTATATTAAGTTATTGGGTCTTACGTGTCTTGAGATGTCTAAATATGTTTTGATGGACAGATCGCACAAGCGTAAGGCCCGTTCCAAACGAAGGATTTTTGTCGACTCGAATCTAATACCAGACCCACAATTGTATTAAATGCGTCAAAAATGCGACGTTTGAAACAATTAGATCCGTGTCAGACGCATCACAGACGAATCTCCGTCCAATTCAGACGAATCTTCGTCGGTGATGCGTCTGAAATCCGTCTTGGTTTCAAACGACGGATTTTTGACGACTCGAATCTAATACATGTGACGAGAAGAGCCGAAAGTTGCCGAAGAACGAATGCAAATGATATGATAATGATATGATAATGGTATAATAATGAGGGGGCTCCCCTTATCTGAGGAAATACCCACATGACGTCATGTGTCGCACGCTCTCTTTGTCATAAAGAAAGATATAACATTGTGCAAATTGTAATTATTTTGGTAGTTTGATTCCTCAACGAACATGGCATGTCACTGACTCACATCTTATAATGGATATAGTATCAATGTTTTAGAATAATCCATATATACCGGTATAAGGGGTAGGGGTTGTAGCAACTGATTTATAATAATTCATATAGACCGATATTCCTTATTGTAAGGAATAGGGGTGGTAGTCTCTGATGTATAATAATTAATATTTAGCGGTATTACTTATTATAAGTGGCAGAGGTGGTACTACTGATTTATAATAATTCATATATACCGATATTACTTATTATGAGGGGTAAAGGGGTAGTAACCTCTTATTTATAATAATTCATATATTCAGGTATTACTTGTTATAAGGGGCAGAGTGGTAGCCTATGATTTATAATAATTTATAAATACCGGTATTCCTTATTATAAGGGGTAGGGGTGGTAGCCTCAGATTTATAATAATTCATATAAACCGGTATTACTTATTATGAGGGGTAGGGATGGTAGCCTATGATTTATAATAATTCATAGATACCGGTATTCCTTATTATAAAGGATATATAGGTGGTAGCCTATGATTTATAATATATAATTAATATATTCCGGTATTCCTCATTATAAGGGGTAGGGGTGGTACCACTGATCTTATTTATAATAATTCATATATACCGGCATTACTTATTATGAGGGTATAGGGGTGGTAACCTCTTATTTATAATAAATCATATATTCCTTATTATAAGGGTAGGGGTGGTAGTCTCTGATTTATAATAATTCTTGTATACCTGTATTCACGTGCATGGTATACACATATATGGCAATTGGTTGCACGATCTAACATTTATTTGTAGCGCCTATTATATTATATTATATTATATAACTATATATACATCCTCATATACATATGCACATATATTCGCGCTGCAATCGCGCATATATTTATACATTATTTATACTGTATTTTAGTATATATATGTATAACATACCGGTATATATAGGCCTCTATATCTACGCGTGACCATTTTGTGAAGGTAACATGGAGTGCACCTTTAAATAAATCGACCGATGTATTAGATTCGACGCGACAAAGATGCGTCCGTCTGAAACAAAATTGACCGCAGACGCATCACCGACGGATTTAATACAATTAGATTCGAGTCGACAAAAATCCGTCGTTTGGAACGGGCCTAAGAGACCCCCGCCAATCTTCTCTGTTGGGATTCCAATTCTTGGCTTATTAAATATGCACATATGCTTAAGATACAGTCGCGCGCGAAGCGCTCTCCCGTAGGTCGGGTTTTGGATCCCAGTTACTGCAAATATCATTGAAATAATCGGTTTTCCCCCAATAAACATCCGTGTTTTTGGAGTAGAATTAGGTAGTCCATCATGGAATTGTTTTAATTTTTTTTATTTTCACACATATTTATTAGTTATGTGGATGGAGTTCTCATTAAACCTCACATCTTTATATTGGTTATGTGGATTGAGTTATCATTAAACCTCACATCCTTATATTGGTTACAGTAATGCCCAAAGTAATTGACCACTTAACCACATCAGAATTATGGGTAATTTTTTCAGGATTTAAAATCCTGAAAAATTACCTATAATTCTGCTGTGGTTAAGTGTTCAATTACTTTGGACATTACTGTATGTGGATTGAGTTATCATTAAACCTCACATCCTTATATTGGTTACAGTAATGCCCAAAGTAATTGACCACTTAACCACAGCAGAATTATGGGTAATGTTTCAGCATTTAAAATCCTGACAAATTACCCATAATTCTGCTGTGGTTAAGTGGTCAATTACTTTGGACATTATGTATGTGGATTGAGTTATAATTAAACCTCAAATCCTTAAATTGGTTACAGTAATGCCCAAAGTAATTGACCACTTAACTCTTTCACTGCCGATCGCGACTACAGCGAATTACCCATACACTGCCGATAGCGACTTGAGTCGGAATCGGGTACATGCTGACAGCAGGACGGGTACATGTGGTGTAAATATGGCCGTCCAGTAAATATGACGCATATGAGTTCCAGTGATGGGCACATTCATGACATTTTTATAAGTTCCAGACTATATAACATTAGGAAACGTGTGAGATTGTGCAGATAAGAGGCATTCTCTGTATATAGGACTATATAACGCGAACTGTTATATAAGGGCACTTGGTGATGTCATGGTCACGTGGTCTTTTCATAGGTCACGTGTGTATCTCTAGCTATCACATTTTTACCAATATAAAAAGGAAACTCAGATACAACAACCTACCCAATATGATATGTTCATCAAATGTTTATAACATGATGAAGTCGGAAAATACCCAAAACAACGACCATACTAGTTTTATATGTAGATCCAAGATGGCCACCAATGTCACGTGACCAATTTGAGGTGGCCTATGTGGCTCCAACATACCAACATGTCTATATGATCCAACAACAGAAGTCAGACATTTACGATATATTGAAATGTTAATAAATTACCCGCACCTATACACATGTGTACATGGTATATGTGACCACTCACGCATAGGTTCGTGTTAATCACCACGGTCACGTGACCTATTCAAATTTGGATATATATAGCACATTTTGTACGGGTATGGGTCCCTCCCTGAAAGATGACAACTAACGTGAGAAATAAATGTTGAGAATGACCAATGTCTGGCAATTTTCTGCTTCGATATCACCCACATATACCCATATATGCATGAATAGTCATCAAACACAGCCATTAGTGTGTAAACCAAGATGGCCGCCAAGGTCACGTGGCCTCTATGGTGGTGGCGTGAGTTGTTATGAACTTGCGGTGCCTATGTCTAGTCACATATGAAGTTTCAACACATTATTCCAAGCGATACTTGAGATACCCTATGTTACTTATTATACACCCATAATGTATTCTATACATTGTATACATGTATTGTATGCTTGGCAGTGGGGAATCCGTCTGTGGTGCTGAGTGGCAGTGAAAGAGTTAACCACAGCAGAATTATGGGTAATTTTTCAGGATTTAAAATCCTAAAAATTACCCATAATTGGTTTAATGATAACTCAATCCACATACTGTATGTGGATTGAGTTATCATTAAACCTCACATCCTTATATGGGCTACAGTAATGTCCAAAGTAATTGACCACTTAACCACAGCAGAATTATGGGTATTTTTTCAGGATTTAAAATCCTGAACAATTACCCATAATTCTGCTGTGGTTAAGCGGTCAATTACTTTGGACATTACTGTATGTAGATGGGGATTTTGGACCTAGACTTAGGACCTTTGGTTTTTAACGCAACAAATGCAAGTACACCTTATACACAAATTTCTTAAGTAGCCAGAGTTTTTCTTGGATAAGATGAGTTTGAAGCCTGCTTACATTTCAAAATGTTGTCAGTTTTGTATTGTCTGCAGCGGTACTCGGCATGTTGAAGCAAAAGTTACAAGAGATAAAATGTGTACGTAACGATGCTATAATACAAATGAAAAACTAAATTGAGGGAGGGGTGGGCGATACAGGGAACTAAGGGTTGAACCGATATAAATTTGTAGAGCAATAACGACCAATGTTGACATATTATGCATCTCAACTCTACTGTTGCAACAAGGCTATAAAATAGGGGGGTGTCAGAACCTTAGTCATCTCTATATAGTGCCATAATAGTCATTTATGGACTTCTATAGTGGTACAATGCAAATTAGAATCAAATGATAAAAATATGTATGTAACACAACTATACCGATGAAAATAAAAATAATAATTTAGGCCGGGATAAGATGTTGGGTTGGTTATATGGAGAAAAAGGGGTTTGTACCGATGAACTGACATAAATTAGTGGAGCGATGTTGCCATGTAATGCATCGCGACTGTACTAAAGCAGCAGTGATATAAAATTGGGGGGGGGGTCTGAAATTATCTCTACCTCTATAGATGGCACCAGGATTAAATAGAAAGGAATAGCAATTGATATACGTATATGGTATACTATAGTAATCTCATATATATTTTGAAGACCTCTGTCTGTCTGTATGTTTGTCTGTATGTATGTTTGTCTGTATGTTTGTCATTTATACAAATCTACGATTCTCGACCGATCGGGACGAAACTTGGTACGTGTGTGTAGTTTGACCAGGCGGTGGACGTTGTCGTATTGGCGAGCCCGTGCGGCGCCCGCTTCGCGCATGCGCAGACGAGATCTCGGAAACGGGTAGAGCTATCGACTTGAAATTTGGTATGTGAATGTATCTTGCCCCGGATACGAATTTTATCGGGTCGCCGAACTCGTGCGACGCCGGCTTCGCGCATGGGCAGACGAGATATCGGAAACGGGTGGAGCTATCGACTTGAAATTTGGTATGTGAATGTATCTTGCCCCGGATACGAATTTTATCGGGTCGCCGAGCCCGTGCGACGCCAGCTTCGCGCATGCGCAGACCAGATCTCGGAAACGGGTGGAGCTATCGATTGGAAATTTCGTTTTTGAATAGCCCGGACAACGTCGGGCTGGGTAGAGCTATCGACTTGAAATTTTGTTTTTGAATAGCCCGTGCGGCGCCCACTTCGCGCATGCGCAGACGAGATCTCGGAAACGGGTGGAGCTTTCGACTTGAAATTTGCTATGTGAATGTATGTTGCCCCGGATACGAATTTTATCGGGTCGCCGAGCCCGTGCGACGCCAGCTTCGCGCATGCGCAGACGAGATCTCGGAAACGGCTGGATCTATCGACTTGAAATTTGGTATGTGAATGTATCTTGCCCCGGATACGAATTTTATCGGGTCGCCGAGCCCGTGCGACGCCAGCTTCGCGCATGCGCAGACCAGATCTCGGAAACGGGTAGAGCTATCGACTTGAAATTTGGTTTTTGAATAGCCCCGACAACGTCGCCCGGACAACGTCGGGCTCATCGGCTAGTACCATAGATATATAAGTACAAGTATCACGTGATAAAATATTACGGAACGTGACTATAGCGAAGAAAAAATTGGACCGGGATTGGAGGTTGGGTTGGTTATATGTGGATAATTGGATATGGAATTCATACCGATGAAACGATAAAAATTTGTGGAGCGATAAAGAACAATGTTGACACTTAGTCAGGCTACGCGGGGGAAATAGGGGTTGATACGATAGACGAAATAAATTTGTCGGGTGATAATGACCAATGTTGACGTATAAAGTAACGCGACGGTACTGTCGCACAATTATCAGGTAGAACCGGTCAAATATGAACTCTGGTGCCCAATATGGAACAACTCAGAAAACATTCGCTTGGCTCTAAAATTTATTTAACATCGGATCAATATTTTAAGCTGAGACTTGGTGTGTCTGTGTGTAATACTTATATATTCTTAAAATGACCAGCGCGTAATTATGTTTTAGATGGAAGAAATTGATTTTTTTCTCGATAATAAATTTACAGCGTGTATGGGTCATCGAGTATATACGCTCATTTTGTAAACAAACTTTTGTCAATAGCCGTTTTGGTCAAACTAAACCTTTTTCGACCGGGACAGAAGATCCGAATAATAGCTAAGATGTATTTAGATAGAACTATCAAAATAATTTGACCGATTAGGGCATTTTAAGAGAATCGAGTGGAGAAATCTTTTCACATTTTCACAAAACACGCCGATTCGGCCATCACCTGATCACTGTACTTGCAGACAAGCGCTAATTAATATTCATGTCGAGAAATGCAGGCGTCAAACTCACCTATTTGGAAGGTAAATGATATATATACATATCATAACAATCCTTCCAAAACACCTTCCAAGATATCCAAGAAAGTTTGAATAGATTAGGACACAAAAACAGTCGAGAAGATTATCATGTTCCAGGCGCAACTCTTACCATAATTCCAAAAAGTTAAAGATGGCGGTTACTACAACGGAACAGTATCAAATAAAATTACCATAATTCACTTCACTACACCAGGGGCTCCCAATGGGTTATACATTATTTTCAGGCTATCAGATTATTTATATTTTCAACAACATATTATTACACCGGTGACTTTAAGTTTACAATTTCAGCCTGTCCTGACTCTATCGATACGATTGAGTCATATTTTCAAAAACATATTATACACCGGTGGCGTTAACTTTACAATTTCAGCATCTACGTGATTCTATCGGTACGATTGAGTAAGTTACAACAACAAATTTCTCCCACAGTGGCTTCGCCCAGTCGACCACAGAATATAAAAATCTGTAAAACAACTTACACCACATGTGGCGTAATAATGAACTATTACAATTACACGGACAGATACATCATGTTCAACAATTTTCATCTTGGATATGAGAACATTGTCGCCATTCGGCAAGTTATCGCCTAGTTTTTACCCCAATTTGCGGAGTTAGCTATTGGTTAGAATGTTCATGTCGAACTATATATGAGCGTGACTCACTGATATTGATACTAGTGGTATACGGTGCACAATTTGATGCATCATGTTATCAAATGTCATCGAAAAATGTACAACTATAGGGGAACGTTGTCGCCAAGTAATCGCGCAGTTATTACGATGTCTGCTATTGTCTCGAAGGTTTCAATCCAACTAGTTGTGAATGTTACTGATATTGTCGTGAAGTACGCATGCACCCGTTAAGACATGAACAGTGTTTACCAATGACGGGAGAATTTCACGCCTCACATGTTACCAAAACAAATATGCTAAAATAAAATGTTCCGACCATTTTTGCAGTCGCACTCGTAAAGATAATCACTGGGTCACTGAAGCGATTCGCCCAGACACCGCATTCCATTTACAAGCAGGTCGGCACGCGCAAATGAGCGGTGACCGAATTTCATGACATTGATACAAGTGAGTCTCTCAGGCCCGTTCCAAACGACGGATTTTTGTCGACTCGAATCTAATACCAGACCCACAATTGTATTAAATGCGTCTAAAATGCGACGTTTGAAACAATTAGATCCGTGTCAGACGCATCACAGACGAATCTCCGTCCAATTCAGACGAATCTTCGTCGGTGATGCGTCTGAAATCCGTCTTGGTTTCAAACGACGGATTTTTGTCGACTCGAATCTAATACATGTGACGAGAACGGCCGAAAGTTGCCGAAAAACGAATGCAAATGACATGATAATGATATGATAATAGTATAATAATGAGGGAATTCCCCTTATCTGCGGAAATACCCACATGACGTCATTTGTCGCACGCACTCTTTGTTATAAAGAAAGATATATCTATAAGAATTGCTTAGGTGACATTGTGAAAATTGTAATTATTATGGTAGTTTGATTTCTCAACGAACATGGCATGTCACTGACGCACATCTTATAATGGATATAGTATCAATGATTTATAATAATTCATATATACCGGTATATGGGATATGGGTTGTAGCAACTGATTTATAATAATTCATATAGACCGATATTCCTTATTGTAAGGGATAGGTGTAGTAGCCTCTGATGTATAATAATTAATATATACCGGTATTACTTATTATAAGGGGTAGGGATGGTAACACTGATTTATAATAATTCATATATACCGACATTACTTGTTATGAGGGGTAATTGGGTGGTAACCTCTTATTTATAATAATTCATATATTCCGGTATTACTTATTATAAGGGGCAGAGTGGTAGCCTATGATTTATAATAATTTATATATACTCTATATACCGGTATTACTTAGTATGATGGGTAGGGATAGTAGCCTATGATTTATAATTATTCATATATACCGGTAGTCCTTATTATAAAGGATATAGAGTGGTAGCCTATGATTTATAATAATTAATATATTCCGGTATTCCTTATTATAAGGGGTAGGGATGGTAGTCTCTGATTTATAACAATTATTGTATACCGGTATTTACATGCATGGTATACACATAGATGGTAATTGGTTGCACGATATATAATATTTATTTGTAGCGCCTATTATAGTATATTATATATCTGTATGTACTATATACATCCTAATATACATGATCACATATATTCGCACTGCGGTCGCGGATATATAAATATATGCATAATTTATACTGTATTTTAGTATATATATGTATAACATATACCGGTATATATAGGCCTCTATATCTACGCGTGACCATTTGTTGACGGTAACCGGGAATCCACCTTTAAATAAATCGACCGATGTATTAGATTCGACGCGACAAAGATGCGTCCGTCTGTAACAAAATCTACCGCAGACGCATCACCGACGGATTTAATACAATTAGATTCGAGTCGACAAAAATCCGTCGTTTGGAACGGGCCTCACTATTCGGCAGCACAAAGACCAACAAAGAGGGAAACGAGTTACATAGCCATTAATCTCGTGTCAATGATCTGAATATATTTATATAGTTTAAAATATACCATGCTAAAATGGCCAAAATTATTACACTGTTAGAAAATACTGTCGGTTTGACGGTGTCGGACCAATACGACGGTCCCATACCGTTTCATCAGTTGAGTTTCAACTGTAATAGCTTTGTTCCTTTATGTTTTAAAGGGGATGCCCGATTAATATGTTTGGAATGGTCGAAATTAGTATTACTCGTAACTGAAAAGGTCACCCGTTTATATATTAAAGATGCATAATCCGAATTAATGCTGCCAAATGACAATTTTTTTCTTTGGCTTCAGTGTGAAAAATGTTTGATTCCAGTCGAAGAAACCGCCCGTCAAAGCTCAGAGTGATCAGATATCGATTTTTGAAATTTGTTATTTCTCGAAATGTTTAATTATTTGTGGCCCAGAAACCGCGATTCATCAAAACGATAATAGTCTCGGACAAAATTGCGGATGAAGATAGATAACTCTAAAATCAAGTGATAATACGGCAAAATTTCGTGATACGAAAGTGATAATACGGCCATATTTCGTTGAACAACATGTTGATAAATAACACGTTTTGGAAAATGTTATACCATAGTTGACAGCTGTTAGCATTATTTTGTTGTAATTAATCGATTCTGATAACAAAAACGTAATTTGAAGAAAGTTTGTTGTTGTAACTTGATGATATTGGAACCGTCTGATCGGATTGAGTACCTTTAATAACATACAATTAAAAAATCTAAATGAGTGCTTTTCAGCTGTTATCGTATTTACAGCCATTATTTATAGTCAGTGAAAAATGCGCACATCACGCGTGCGCATCCTTTAATCCGAATTAAACGACACGAGGCAAATAACATGTTTGATCCTCTTCAAACTTCAAACTACCACGGTCTGACAGTTACTGGTTACAGTCTGCCAGTTACTTTAACGGTTTTGTACCATGGATTATGCTACACGCAGCCCGTACAGTCCGGTCAAAATATGGCAGCGATGTTGCACGGTTTTATAGGGTTAAACTGACAGGCAGGCATACTTCTAACAGTGATAGACGATAGATATGCTATATACGGGGCATGGATCTGACTGTTGCTGTTAGTGCAAGTCGGAAATACGTCTTTATAACACACCAGGGTGATAACTGTATCTTATTATTCATATCAGGCGCGTTCGTTCGACATTGATACTTTACGTTACTCCCGAGGCCTTTTAATACACCCTCGTAATTGCTTAATGGGCCACATCGTTAATACCAATCTTAACCGGACGTGGGTTGGACACATATTATATGCGCATGCGTATCATCGTAACAATAACCTCGTCTATTATTAACAGTTATAATAGAAAACACGGTCAAGTAAACATGATACAGAAGCATAAAGTATGAGGGTATTACCCCTTAATCCGACAAGCCACTGTTGAGGGACACTCAAAACTAAAAAAAAAGCGATACAAGTCTCGGCACTTTATGTAGATTATCTACATGTTTATTGTGGAAAATTCTTCTGCCATTTCACGCTCTGAGAAATTTCAGAGCCGGGATCCTACGTCACAATATGATAATGTGCTCGAAAATGGCGCGTTCAAATTGCACAACCTCGAAATATGGTGACCGACTTCACTTGGACACCTACATCTCCTCAACAGTAATATATATGTATATAAATACGGGTTTCATAGTGAGCTTCCAAACATTGATACATAGTTCATGCGCTATCATGTTGGTTGACTTATTTATATGGGTGAAGAAACTTATGAATATTCGTTTCGATATGAGATATATTGCCGTCACGTTTGAGCAATATATGACGTAGATTGTCGCCCAAGAAATTCATGAAATTACTCACGCAATATAGTTTTCAACACAATTTTCTATATTTTTTTCAGAATGCTCAACATCAACTGGTTAACTATCGCCATAGTTACGACGCTAGTTATTCTGGCTAGCCACTCAACAAATAGTAAACCGACACACACACCCAGACGGTGAGTAGTAAACCGACACACACACACCGACACCCAGACGGTGAGTCTTTTCATGCTATCACACCTTTCACAAAGTGGGTCAAGTTACAACCAATCGGGCGGCTGCTAAAATTGGTGCAAGGACCTGTCTAATGCGTGCAATGACCTGTCTAATGCAAGGACCTGTCTAATGCAAGGACCTGTCTAATGTGTGCAAGGACCTGTATAATGCAAGGACCGGTCTAATGCGCACAAGGACCTGTCTAATGCAAGGACCGGTCTAATGCGCACAAGGACCTGTCTAATGCAAGGACCGGTCTAATGCGCACAAGGACCTGTATAATGCGTACAAGGACCTGTGTAATGCGTGCAAGGACCTGTCTAATGCGTGCAAGGACCTGTATAATGCGCACAAGGACCTGTATAATGCGCACAAGGACCTGTGTAATGCGTACAAGGACCTGTGTAATGCGTGCAAGGACCTGTCTAATGCGTGCAAGGACCTGTATAATGCGTGTAAGGACCTGTATAATGCGCACAAGGACCTGTATAATGCGCACAAGGACCTGTATAATGCGTACAAGGACCTGTATAATGCGTACAAGGACCTGTGTAATGCGTGCAAGGACCTGTCTAATGCGTGCAAGGACCTGTCTAATGCGTGCAAGGACCTGACTAATTCAAGGACCTGTATAATGCGTGCAAGGACCTGTATAATGCAAGGACCGGTCTAATGCGCACAAGGACCTGTCTAATGCAAGGACCGGTCTAATGCGCACAAGGACCTGTATAATGCAAGGACCTGTCTAATGCGCACAAGGACCTGTATAATGCGTACAAGGACCTGTATAATGCGTACAAGGACCTGTGTAATGCGTGCAACGACCTGTCTAATGCAAGGACCTGTCTAATGCGTGCAAGGACCTGTCTAATGCAAGGACCTGTCTAAGGTGTGCAAGGACCTGTATAATGCAAGGACCGGTATAATGCGCACACGGATCTGTCTAATGCAAGGACCGGTCTAATGAGCACAATGACCTGTATAATGCGCACAAGGACCTGTATAATGCGTACAAGGACCTGTGTAATGCGTGCAAGGACCTGTCTAATGCGTGCAAGGACCTGTATAATGCGCACAAGGACCTGTATAATGCGCACAAGGACCTGTATACTGCGCACAAGGACCTGTATAATGCGCACAAGGACCTGTATAATGCGTGCAATGACATGTCTAATGCGTACAAGGACCTGTCTAATGCGTGCAAGGACCTGTATAATGCGCACAAGGACCTGTATAATGCGCACAAGGACCTGTATAATGCGTGCAAGGACCTGTCTAATGCGTGCAAGGACCTGTATAATGCGCACAAGGACCTATATAATGCGTACAAGGACCTGTGTGATGCGTACAAGGACCTGTCTAATGTGTGCAAGGACCTGTATAATGCGTACAAGGACCTGTGTAATGCGTGCAAGGGCCTGTCTAATGCGTGCAATGACCTGTATAATGCGCACAAGGACCTGTATAATGCGTGCAATGACCTGTATAATGCGTGCAAGGACCTGTACAATGCGCACAAGGACCTGTGTAATGCGTGCAAGGACCTGTCTAATGCGTGCAAGGACCTGTCTAATTCAAGGACCTGTCTAATGCGTGCAAGGACCTGTCTAATGCAAGGACCTGTCTAATGTGTGCAAGGACCTGTATAATACAAGGACCGGTCTAATGCGCACAAGGACCTGTCTAATGCAAGGACCGGTCTAATGCGCACAAGGACATGTCTAATGCAAGGACCTGTCTAATGTGCACAAGGACCTGTATAATGCGTACAATGACCTGTATAATGCGTACAAGGACCTGTGTAATGCGTGCAAGGACCTGTCTAATGCGTGCAAGGACCTGTATAATGCGCACAATGACCTGTATAATGCGTACAAGGACCTGTGTGATGCGTGCAAGGACCTGTCTAATGCGTGCAAGGACCTGTATAATGCGCACAAGGACCTGTATAATGCACACAAGGACCTGTGTAATGCGTGCAATGACCTGTCTAATGCGTGCAAGGACCTGTACAATGCACACAATGACCTGTATAATGCGTGCAAGGACCTGTATAATGCGTGCAAGGACCTGTATAATGCGCACAATGACCTGTGTAATGCGTGCAAGGACCTGTCTAATGCGTGCAAGGACCTGTGTAATGCGTGCAAGGACCTGTCTAATGCGTTATTTTCGGCAACAAAAGTTACCACAACGTCATGTATCATGGTTTTTGATATCGCTGAAGAAAAAGAATATTTAAACGAACATGGTTCATTCGACCCTCAGCATTATATATATGGTTCATTCGACCCTCAGCATTATATGGTTCTTTCGACCCTCAGCATTATATGGTTCATTCGACCCTCAGCATTATATGGTTCATTCGACCCTCAGCATTATATGGTTTATTCGACCCTCAGCATTATATGGTTCATTCGACCCTCAGCATTATATGGTTCATTCGACCCTCAGCATTATATGGTTCTTTCGATCCTCAGCATTATATGGTTCATTCGACCCTCGGCATTATATGGTTCATTCGACCCTCAGCATTATATGGTTCATTCGACCCTCAGCATTATATATATGGTTCATTCGACCCTCAGCATTATATGGTTCTTTCGACCCTCAGCATTATATGGTTCATTCGACCCTCAGCATTATATGGTTCATTCGACCCTCAGCATTATATGGTTCATTCGACCCTCAGCATTATATGGTTCATTCGACCCTCAGCATTATATGGTTCATTCGACCCTCAGCATTATATGGTTCTTTCGATCCTCAGCATTATATGGTTCATTCGACCCTCGGCACTATATGGTTCATTCGACCCTCAGCATTATATGGTTCATTCGACCCTCAGCATTATATGGTTCATTCGACCCTCAGCATTATACAATTATGCACATACATAATTTGGTAAGATGTATCTCAAATTGTAATATATACGACCTTTCCTAAACCAACATACAAGGCTCGTCCTGATTGGTCATCCAGTATCCTGTATTCCCATGGAGACACGACCGTCGTTTTGTGGTATAATTCTAGATATTCTGAATGGTCCCACAAACAAATGTGGTACAATCAGTGAAATGCTAACAACGCCTCAAACTTTCAGAAGTCAAACCACACGAGCATTGGTTAATGTCATGCTAGAGACTAAAAAAAGAGACATATAATGAATACCTACTGTACTATACTGAATTTTTATTTAAGATAGAACAAAAATAAGTCTTAACTGAAATTTATTTGCCAAAAAGGCAATGAAAAGGGGTCGCCGTTCAATAGTAACGTCATGTTTGACGTTGCAGTTCTAAGAGAAGATCATACCACGCAGAGCTAGAAACTGGGCTATTATATAGCAGGTTGAACGTATGTCACTACAATTTCGACCAAAACATACAGTCGAATTACAAAAGAAATAAATACACTGCGCATCGGCGTGTATTGCAGAATTTGACCACCGAAACTGATGGTAGGACTCCGCTTCGCGTCGTCCTACAATCAGTTTCTTTGTGATCAAATTGTACTATATATACACGCCGATGCGCAGTGTATTTATTTCTTAAACATACATACGCGAAAGATTTCCGAATAATTCGTCGATATAGTGCTGAATAGACGTTTTGTTTCTTATATTTTGCTGTAAATTTGAGATCGTTTCGTTTGCATGTACATCCATTACCCTGCAGGGAGCCCCACGCATATATAGAAGCATATAGAACAGTGTCGTCTGCTCATGTTTGTCTGGGGCTCTGTATGGGTGAAATTATAAAATTGTTAAAGAATACAAGACAAAATTATTAAAATTGTAAAAAATTGTTAGGCCAATGCATTCTCTTATATATGCGAGGCGACCTATGGTCGACTCGCATATATAAGAGAATGCATTGGCACAGGGTAAAAAAAATCCCGACTTACGACTGGATTTTATACTTTTTTAATCACCGCTCGCGAGAAAATTGCACATATGGACCATGTGAAGAAAATCTAGATATTCCGGCATTCACCGCTATAGTCAACCGACCAGCGAAGTATAGTATATAATTTTGTTTTCATTATCGGATCAAAATAACTTTTAGGATGTCCAATCCGGTCCCAATCACTGTTACTTCCCATCCTGAAAATGCAATAAAAGCATTTTGTCGCTGGAGTTACCCCCTACCCCCTCCCCGAAGAAATTGCTTTGTTGTACTGGAGATTGTGAATCATGCACATAATACTGAACTAAAACTCTTTATTATTTTAGGCATAAGCGACAAGTTGCAGACAGTAGAGCGGCTGAACTGTTAGCTCTAATAACACTGAGCCGCAGCGGTCAGTTTCAAGGGCGGCGGCGGAGGTGTAAACAGTATGCGTGCGGGGTCGTCGATATATATAGCATGTGAGTATATATGGCGAATGTGCGGCGGCGGTGTAAACAGTATGCGTGCGGGGTCGTCGATATATATAGCATGTGAGTATGATGTGTAAACAGTATGCGTGCGGGGTCGTCGATATATATAGCATGTGAGTATATATGGCGAATGTGCGGCGGCGGTGTAAACAGTATGCGTGCGGGGTCGTCGATATATATAGCATGTGAGTATGAGGTGTAAAGGTATGCGTGCGGGGTCATCGATATATATAGCATGTGAGTATGAGGTGTAAAGGTATGCGTGCGGGGTCGTCGATATATATAGCATGTGAGTATACATGGCGGAGGTGTAAACAGTATGCGTGCGGGGTCGTCGATATATATAGCATGTGAGTATACATGACGGAGGTGTAAACAGTATGCGTGCGGTGTCGTCGATATATATAGCATGTGAGTATGAGGTGTAAACATTATGCGTGCGGGGTCGTCGATATATATAGCATGTGAGTATATATGGCGGAGGTGTAAACAGTATGCGTGCGGGGTCGTCGATATATATAGCCTGTGAGTATATATGGAGGAGATATAAACAGTATGCGTGTGGGTCATCTATATATATACCATGTGAGTATATATGGAGGAGATATAAACAGTATGCGTTTGGGGTCATCGAGATATATATATAGCATGTGAGTATGAGGTGTAAACAGTATGCGTGTGGGGTCATCGATATATATAGCATGTGAGTATATATGGAGGAGATATAAACAGTATACGTGTGGGGTCATCGATATATATATATTTTTTATTTTTTTCATAAATTATTCAACTTTTTTGTTAACAATTCATTTCAAACATTAATGTATATATATATATTTTTTCAACAATTGAATTGAGTCACAGCAGCCCAGTCAAAGAGACACAGAAAACCATATGCATATAGCTCTCCGCGTCTACTCAAGCGGGCAGCTGAAACACAAGATATAAGTTACAAATTGTGAGGAGACACAATGTTCATATTATTGTTAATTTGGCTCAGTCAGTGTCATAAATTCAGACAGCTAAATTTTGTTCTATGTAATTCTTATATTAATCCCTTCCTGACTGGATATAAAAGAATGCACCAGTTTACAAGGTCAATGTAAAAATTGCTAGGTCAATGCATTCCCTCACTTTTTCGAGGCTCCGCATTGGAGACCCGTGTACATAAGGGAACGCCTTGGCTCAGTGTTTTCGCAAAACATCCAGGAAGCTCCAATGATGGAGGGGTTAATATTAGCTGACTATTAACTTGTATTTAGGAGACTGCAGAGGCGAGACTTTTTATGTACATATATTTTGTTGTAATTTTTTATTTTTTTTAATGTCATGGGCAAAATTCGGGATAAATAAATATGTTGTAAATATATGTGGAGTCAATCATTAGAGAGGATTTTGTATTGGGCTATGACACTGTCCCACTTCTTTCCAAAAGTTATTTTTGTTATACATAGTTGCATGTTTTTCAATTTGGTATTGGTACATAAAGAAATTAAAAGCACTGTCCAATTTAAGTTCTGCCTCTTTGCATCTGGTGATGTAAATATATCTTTTCATGAGTAATATAGCATTATTAATTGCATAAAAGCTTGCTTTTATGTCTAAACCAAACATGATGTCCTGCTTCCTCAGAGCCATTTCTAAACTACAATATTAAATAGCATTAGAATTTCAGACAGTTTTTTCCATAAAAATTCTACTTTAGGGCAAGAAGCAATAGCATGTTCGATTGTTTCCCTTGCAGTTTTACAGAATGTGCACATGCTAGAGTCTTTTATTTTACATTTCTCTAGAAAAGTGTTGGTTACCAAAATACCTTGATTAATTTGGAGTTGAAAGGCTTGCAATTTTGAGTCTTTGGTAATTAGGAATGGTCTCATATATATTTTCTGCCAATTGAGATGTTCTGGCTCTATGTTCAGTCTATGTGTCCACCCGATTTGTGAACATGGTTTATTCGGAACAAGGATTTTGATGAGTTCCCAATACAAAAACTTATTGAGATACTTCTCAAGAACTATTTTTTGAAGGATATCTTGTTGAATAATATTTGAGAGTTTCATTTTAGATTCTTTCATTTCCCTTCGCCATTGACTCGGGATTGCCATTATAAGCCCATGAAGGGCGAGATAATTTATCTTTAATCCATATGTAGTGTATATTTCTTCAGTAGTCATGAAAGATCCATCAGCATTCAGTATATCATTAATATATAAAACTTGTCTGTCTATCCAATCTTTAAACTGGATAGATTTATTCTGAATTTTTATATGAAGATTATGGAAAATTGGTTGGCTCCAATAATTGCCATTTACAGGTTCTTTGACTAATAATGCATAAGCTGATATGACATCTTTCCAGAAAGGGTTAAATGATTTTGAGATATTTAGAAGGCTAGGTTTGTTGAGGTTTAGCATTGATGTCCCCCCAAATTTATGTGCAGCATCTATAAAGATTAGTTTCCATTCAGAAAAATTAAAAGGGTCCAGAAATTTTTTGAGCCAGGTCAATTTCAGAGATTTAGAAAATATTTTCAGGTCTGGTAATTTGAGCCCCCCTGATTCAATATTCTGAATCAAAGAGTCTCTTTTTATTCTATCGCGTTTGTTATTCCAAAAAAACTGAAAGAGCAAGCCTTGCAATTCTTTAAAGAACACATCAGGGGGATTAGGGAGAACCGTCATTGTTTGAATTAAGATAGGGATGACCAACATTTTTATTACGGTTACCTTTCCGATGTGTGACAGTGTCCGCAAAGCCCAATGTTTTAAAATATTTGCCATACTTTCCTTCTTTTTTATCCAGTTTTCATTTACCAAAGAGGGATCCATCGTATCGAATATGAAACCAAGCGATTTAAATTTTCCTCTTAGATTCCATCTCAAATCAATAGAAGTATTAATTGTTTGTTGGGAACCCTTATTAGCTCCGAACCATACGGCTTCAGATTTTTCAAAATTGGCTTTAAGGCCTGATATCGATTCAAACTCTTTTATAACATCAATAGCTCCTTCGAGTGATTCTTTGCTTCCGTCTAGAAACAGAGTGGAGTCATCCGCATATTGACTTATTTTATATTCTCTGTCATTCAGGTAAATTCCTACTATTGTGTCGTTTGAGTATATATGAGTATATATGGATGAGATATAAACAGTATGCGTGCGGGGTCATCGATATAGCATGTGAGTATGAGGTGAAAACAGTATGCGTGTGGGGTCATCGATATATATATAGCATGTGAGTATGAGGTGTAAACAGTATACGTGTGGGGTCATCGATATATATATCATGTGAGTATATATGGATGAGATATAAACAGTATGCGTGCGGGGTAATCGATATAGCATGTGAGTATGACGTGTAAACAGTATGCGTGTGGGGTCATCGATATATATAGCATGTGAGTAGGGTCCTGCGAATTGGAGATTTTGATCGAATCGAATATCGAATCGAATTGAAGAACAACGGAGCTGCGTTTTAAGTATGTAGATTTGGGGAATAAAACAATAAATTATTAATGTATAAAACGGGGGGTATAAAATAATACTTTGTGTATAGATTTTCTGTCAGAGAGAACAGCTAATAGTAGTGTTTGTCACTATTTTGTCGAATAATTTTTCTCTCTCTCAAAAAGTTTCTATGAATTGGGACAGAACATGTTGCCATTTTAAGAACATTGCAACATTTTTTATTGGAATTGTATCGTTCAAAAACACGTATAAGTGAAATATCTCACCAGTTATTTTTCGTGTATGTTTTGGTTATACTTATAATTGACGTGCCATGAAGATGAGCAATGTTGATGTTGTTGTTGTTGATGTTGGGAGTGTTGCCGGGAACAGCTAGATCATCTTTAAAGTTATTACGCCCTCTTATATAGGGTGTATATTGTCAAGCATAGCTGGGCCTGTCGTATGAGGTGATGGACTAAATGTGACTAAAAACTTACTCGATATTTGCGTACTTGAACCATGTAACGAAGACCGACACTTTTGGCCTGATTACTATTCTGCATGCTATTTCATTCACTATTCAGATAGTATGTAATCTAATGATGATAAGTTGATAACTTTATCAAATATCACAAGACCCACATGGAGCCTCACACAGATGGAAGCATGCACTACAGAGTGTCGTCTGCTCAGTCTGTGTGGGGCTCTCTATGGGATAATTAAAAAAAATTGAAAAATGTAAGAAAAAGTAAAAATTAATATAGAATAAAGAACAATTGATAAAAAATGATAAAAAATTGTTAGGCCAATGCATTCTCTTATATATGCGAGGCGACCTATGGTCGACTCGCATATATAAGAGAATGCATTGGCACAGGGTATTCCATCCCCCTTCATCAGTCATACCGTCTTCATTTATAGTAAAAAGGGAAATAATATTCGACCCACAGAGAGCATATGAAAAATAATTTATAACCCATTGGGAGCCTGTGGAGTAATGAAGTGTGAACATCCAGTTAATTGTTTATATTTTAATTTGAGTACGCATGCTCAGTCATACCGTCTTCATTTGGAGAAATCGCCATTTTATCGAGTGAAAAATTGATGAACTAATATATTTAATATATGTGCCTAATAATATGATATTGAGGGCGTTACCATTTTGACTATGGTTTTCTTGTTGAACAATGGCTTTGTGATGTTTGTTTCAGAGGGAAACGCACGAAACCTGGGAAGCGAGCACAACTCGAGGTCAGGAACCATCTACTCGGGGAAGATGCACTCCTTTTATTATAGGTGAGTGACGTAACATCCGCCTCCCTCGGGTCTCACATATGGTGGCGGACATTTGCAGAATGAGGTACCCAGATGGTGAATTTAGTGACGATACACCGCACAGCGGGTTAGTATGACTAACTTCACCCCCTGAGGACCTCATTCTGATTAGGCCTCATTTTCTCTGGAAAGTATATGAAATTGAACAAAAAAACTATTTTCTTCAGAAAATTCTTTAGAGAAGTGACTCTTTTCTTATTTAAGTTAGATTAGTTTCACTATATCCCCATCTTGGCAGACGACACAATGCACATCACCATCTGGGAACTCGAACGAAGGAAGGAAGGACGAACAAACAAACGAACATGCACACTCTCTCTCTGCCTTCCTCCCTCTCTCCCTCCCCTTCTACTACTATCCTTAACACTATCTTATTCCCCTTTTTCTATCCATAACTAAAATTCTGTTATGTATCTCCAATTCTCCAAAATCGTTTTTCCCAACCCTTCCCATCTGAACTATACCCCTTCCTCGCTTATTGGGGGCGGGGCATGTAGCCAAAGAGGAGAAGACTTCATATAAGCCCTCGGGTTTTTTGTCTGATCCTCGTTTCCATATATTAACACTTGTATTTTGCTTATATGTGTCGTCTGTATATTATGTTATTTGTTTGGATTTGGAAATAAAAATATATTTACACTGGAAAAACCCAGCTTTAATAGTCTGTTTTCTGTTTCCTTTCGTTCCTATAAAGCGGACATGTGAAGATAACATCCAAAAACATCCAGAAAGTTGGTGTGAAAACGAAGAAATCGTGAAAAAAGGTTGATAATAATATTTCGTTAGCGCGATTCGACGAACACTCATCAAAATCATCTAAATACTCGTTTCAAACGATTTAAATTTTAATAAAACGTTGGTGTGCGCAACAAAATATGACCATTTGTTATGTATTTACTCCAGGTCGCACCAGAATTGGTGTAAAAGTGTAGAAATATGCAAAAATCTGCGAAGACAATATGTATCGAAAGTGCCCATGCAGCTGGGCGGTTCCACGTTATTCTATAGATATCGTCTCAAAACTCGTTTTAATAGATGTACTTAGAAAAACCATTTAGAGTGTATTTAAAAAAATGGTCTATTGATGTACAGAATTAGAAAATAGCCAAAATTGGGCGAAAACTGAGTGAAAATTAGCAAAAGTTTACTTCGGTCATCCGTCGATGCTTCGGTCTGCAATATTTGCTCCGAAAGCTTTCTGATGGCAAGTTTTCGGGATATTCGCAAAGAAATATATATATTAGTTGTCCAAAAGTAATAAGCAATCAGTATTGCGTCCAAAATATCCTTTAATTTGGAGTTTACTCTTAATGCCGCCCAGCTGGGCTTTTATACTATTTAAAAAAAATCGCCCAGCTGGGCTTTTTTGGGGTCTCTGAGTGCGTGGGTGGGTTCCAATATGTTTCCCAGGTCAGCTGGTCAGCACGAAAAATTCCTGCTGTTCACTGTTGCATGACATTTGTATCGGCCCGTCTGACACTGATACTCACAACAACACTTATGGCTATCAATGAGATGGTTTCGATATTTGTCACCATTCATTTTTATCTCGCTATATGCATTGGTTACGGAATCTGCAGTGGGTTAAATTGCAATGATTTGGTACTAAAGAATAACATACCACACACGTTATGCCAACCTAATTTGAACGTGTTTGTGTTTCAACATGAAATAACGGTTAAATTAATGTGTTGACATTCATGACGTAATGACCACTCTTTCTGTCTTGCAGGTAACGTCGGATGTCAGAGGTCGATATGCCACCAAGATTTCACGATTCGCATAATACATAGCTCATCACAAGTGCAACTCATATTCATGTCATATATAATCAATAAAGTATGTCATATGATCCTCGCGTAGTAAAATCGCCATTGTAAATGTACATAAATAATGTTTAGGAACAGACGATAATAGCCAGGTTAAGCTACATGTACGTGTAACTTACTTATAACGTGTGTTATAATTGAGAGTCACCCGACCCACGTGACCTTCCGCCTACACGTACACGGTCAAATCATTCAGAAGTTTGACGTCAGACATGTTAGCATTATTAAACTTGTAGCAAATAGGAATAATTCAATTTATTACCGAATGTGCGATCAAGGCTGTACATGTATGCAATGTGTCTGTGAGGAGATACTGTTTTTAATGAAGCCAATTCATGTCGGCGGTATATAGTCACACTGCGGACAGCTTGTTTCTCCCCATGTCGGCGGTATATAATCACACTGCGGACAGCTTGTTTCTACCCATGTCGGCGGTATATAGTCACACTATAGACAGCTTGTTTCTCCCCATGTCGGCGGTATATAGTCACACTGCGGACAGCTTGTTTCTACCCATGTCGGCGGTATATAGTCACACTATAGACAGCTTGTTTCTCCCCATGTCGGCGGTATATAGTCACACTGCGGACAGCTTGTTTCTCCCCATGTCGGCGGTATATCGTCACACTGCGGTATATAGTAACACTGCGGACAGTTTGTTTCGGCGATATATAGTCACACTGCGGACAGTTTGTTTCTCCCCATGTCGGCGGTATATAGTCACACTGCGGACAGCTTGTTTCTCCCCATGTCGGCGGTATATAGTCACACTGCGGACAGCTTGTTTCTCCCCATGTCGGCGGTATATCGTCACACTGCGGTATATAGTAACACTGCGGACAGTTTGTTTCGGCGATATATAGTCACACTGCGGACAGTTTGTTTCTCCCCATGTCGGCGGTATATAGTCACACTGCGGACAGCTTGTTTCTCCCCATGTCGGCGGTATATAGTCACACTGCGGACAGCTTGTTCTCCCCATGTCGGCGGTATATAGTCACACTGCGGACAGCTTGTTTCTCCCCATGTCGGCGGTATATAGTCACACTGCGGACAGCTTGTTTCTCCCCATGTCGGCGGTATATAGTCACACTGCGGACAGCTTGTTTCTCCCCATGTCGGCGGTATATAATCACACTGCGGACAGCTTGTTTCTCCCCATGTCGGCGGTATATAGTCACAATGCGGACAGCTTGTTTCTCCCCATGTCGGCGGTATATAGTCACACTGCGGCCAGCTTGTTTCTCCCCATGTCGGCGGTATATAGTCACACTGCGGACAGCTTGTTTCTCCCCATGTCGGCGGTATATAGTCACAATGCGGACAGCTTGTTTCTCCCCATGTCGGCGGTATATAGTCACACTGCGGTATATAGTAACACTGCGGACAGTTTGTTTCTCCCCATGTCGGCGGTATATAGTCACACTGCGGTATATAGTAACACTGCGGACAGTTTGTTTCTCCCCATGTCGGTGGTATATAGTCACACTGCGGTATATAGTAACACTGCGGACAGTTTGTTTCTCCCCATGTCGGCGGTATATAGTCACTCTGCGGTATATAGTAACACTGCGGACAGCTTGTTTCTCCCCATGTCGGCGGTATATAGTCACACTGCGGTATATAGTAACACTGCGGACAGTTTGTTTCTCCCCATGTCGGCGGTATATAGTCACACTGTGGTATATAGTAACACTGCGGACAGCTTGTTTCTCCCATTTGATTATTGATTAAAGGAGCTTCTGCAAGTCGGGCCGATGTCTACAAACATTGCATGGCGCTGTAAAATCACACGACTTTTTCCGACTTTTATCCATAGCGATAACATATTGATACACGTTAGAAGATACATATAAATATTTATCACATAATTTGCCCATAAAAGCAGTTTCATAATTATCGGTAATAGACACGTTTAATATCAGCGCGTGCGATGACGTCACGGCGTTCTTCAAATAACTTGCGATCGCTGTAGTTTATTATTGTTGTTTTCGATGAATATTTCGCGTTGCTTCGGGTTTAATTGATCATGTGATAAAAGGTATCTCACACTCGTCCTATTTTATACGTAATTTATCAACCTCGTCCTCTAAATTCTATTTGAGCCTCGGTAAACCTCGGCTCAAATCGAATTTAGTGAACTCGGTTGATAAATTCCGTATAAAATAGAAACTCATGTGAGATCCTCTATATGTATGGCTGAACCTGGCTAACATGTATACATGTATGGCTGAACCTGGCTAACATGTATATATGTAGGGCTGAACCTGGCTAACATGTATATATGTAGGGTTGAACCTGGCTAACATGTATATATGTAGGGCTGAATAGTTCCTAGTTGCCGATCCAGCGTCACAGTCGAAAAATTCGTCGTAATGACGAAATGAGTGACCAAAATTTCGTCCATAAAAACCCCGGGGTTACATCACTAGAGCCCTTTCGCAAAATCGCTATTACGATTACGGATAGGATATATTGTCCTAGTAAGGTGGATACCATCACAATTTACATTCGATGTTAATTGGTGAGATAGCCTATGCCCCACTTTATTCAGTTACACATATCTTTGATGGAAAAAGTCACGCGTGTCTCTTTCAGATCCCATCTTCTTATTCGTGTATTATACAATGTACACCATGCACACGGATAATGTTAGAGTGTCCCCAAGCAGGACCGGTAGCGCATACTGGACACACGTACACATAATTAAACTGCGTGGGGTATATCCCGTGCGTAAAAATCGAATTTTGATCGCAAACTAGCAGGATATTGTACATAACCGTAATCGTATTCATGATTTTGAGTAGGTCCCTACTGTCCATAAAAAACCGGGGTTACCTCACTGTCCAAAAAAGTGTACTGTTATCCATGGCAATCAAATGAGTGCGTTAACAGTTACCCACCCCATCTGAATCATGAAAACCAGTCAACAGAGGGGGGGGGGGTGAACAATGAACACCAACAAGCCATCGAATACCACAATTTGTCGCCTATATACCAGCTTTTTATTTGAATCCCGAATTCCATTTAAAAGTACACAATCCCTTTGCTCACTGCAACCTACTACTGTATAGGTATGCTCTAATGAATCGTCCCCCTTTAACAAGGTTTTAGGGCATTAATGACACCGGTTATACCATACCGCCGTTCAACCACAGTCAAGTGGTTGACATGTGGCAACCGCTAGTAATCGTTCTACGGTACTAGTAATAATATTTTGCGACCACTGTACTCCGCATTAATTTTTCACATGGCCACCTTACACCCAGTCAATACATCGTGTTATATATACACACAACAATATTTCAATTAATAATTTGATTACGGTTAAATCAACATTCGAAGTCGGTCATCAATGCAGCGTCAATCCATGCCAGAAATATACACTCTGTGGTGGTTATAATGCTGACTATAAAAAGGTACGAAGGTCGACCATGGTGTATTGATCATGGTTAATAGCATCAATGCAGTCGAGTAACTTGGGTAATATCGGTGGTCAACGTTGTTAGTGGGGTCAATTACAGCTTAGCTGTATACATACATGTACCGCCAGTACCGGTACATATAGATCATTCCAATGTCCCGATGTATCATGTTCTTATCAAAACATGTGTGGCTATCATTCTGAAAGATTCGGCCATTTCAGCTTTTCTAGGAAATAACCTCCTCCATAATTGGAAACCATATTCGCGAAATTCTACATTATATGGCCCTGGTGATCAAGCAATGACATTGACTCGATGACGCATTGCTGCGAATGGAGAATAATTTATTCACTATGGCTGTGCCAAACTGGATTACATGTATATATTAAATACATTAAACTCTCTTTGTGTGAGCTTTGTTTGTTTGTTCATATACCGACCGATACACCACATCGGAAGTGTACGATAAGCAAAACACTCAACACCGTGGCGATTTTGTTTTTGGGATAGTGATTCCAGTGACCCATTTAACACCAAAATCTTGTGGCGAGGACTAGTGAGCGCTATTTTGCAAACAACATGGTGCCAGTGTTAATTAACCAAAGTTCATTAGTGTGGTCTCCCCATTGTGGAGTATTTTGCTTATCGCACGCTTTTTACATGTACCTGTACATACTTTACAAAATGTTCTGGAACAGACTTTGGCTTTGTTCACATAATGCAGCTTAGGAACTATGACAATTACATACTATTTACGCGATATTTATTATGGTATAAAGAAAGGTCTGAGTGAACCACAGATTAACTATAATATCCTGATCGGGCTAAAATAGACCGATCGGTCTTCCTGGCACATCGCTCACTGTTGTAAGACTGAGAGAGGGAACTCTAAATTATGTTTGTTGGAATAATTACATATGTTTATTTTGAATATTCTCAGTTTGCGATTTATCATAAAGATGTTTGAGATTTATTGGAAAGGTTTGCGAGTTATCGCAAAGATGTTTGTGATTTATTGCAAAGTTGTTTTGGGATTTATCGCAAAGGTTTGCTCCCCTTATCCCATATGCATGCTGGCTGTGAATGACCAATCGGTCTATTTTAGCCCGACCCGACAATTATAGATTGATAGGTTGTTCACTTAGACCTGTTTTTAAGATGTCTGATTTATAATATTTACACAGAAGCTCATTAACGCCACAAAACCTTTGCAACAAATCTGAAAAAATCTTTGAGATAAATCGCAAAATATAATCACCCAGTATGTAGTCTGAGAGTTATCGCAAAGGTGTTTTGTGATTTATCGCAGTTTGCTCCCCTTATCCCACATGCATTATGGCTGTGAAAGACCGATCGGTCTACAATAGCCCGACCGTGCTATTATAGATCGATTGGTGGTTCACCCCAGACCTGTTGAAGATGTCTGACTTATATTTATATTTATACGGTTCAAGCCCATTAGTGCCAACGCATAAAATACATCTGTGATAAATCACAAACCATTGCGATTTATCGCAAACCTTTGTGATCAATCGAAAACCTTTGCACTAAATAGCATATATTTATTGCAAAGTAGTTTGCGATTCGCAAATGTTTGTGATTTATCGCAAGGTAGTTTTTTTATTTATCGGGCTATTATAGATCGATTTGGGTTTCACCCAGACCTGTTTAAGATGTTTGATTTATAATGTTTACTTTAATATTATTGCATACGAATTAAGAAATTTGGACGATTATTTTAGTCATTCAGAAAAATTTTACTCCACATGCAGGGAACTGTTCAGGGAAATCTTAAATCGAGATATTAAACCTTGAATTAAGTACAAAATCACGATCGATGTTATATACTAATAACAGCAATATAATTCGGATTATTTCATTTTGCACTATGCAAGGGAGTTCATGTAACTAATAACATGATCTCGATGAACCTCGATCGTCGTTTTAAACTTAATTCGATGTTTAAACACCGTAACATCATTTGGAATCTAACATGCCACATTGTTAAATTTGCTGTCTGCCATTTTTCGTAATTTCGAGTGCTTGGTATCTGGGCAGGTACTCCACATAGTACCTATATATTTGGTTCTCTGAAGTACCAAATTGCTAGTACCTAAATATTTGGTACTACAGATAATTTGGTGCTCCCCGCGGGACAAGTTCATTACCTACGCAGGTACTCTGGATTACCTATTGCTTTAAGAATGTGCATAATGCCTGGATAGGTACTCCACAGAACCTAAATATAGGTACTCCAGAGAACCTAAATATTGGTACTCCACAGAACCTAAATATATAGGTACTCCAGAGAACCTATATATGTAGGTACTCCATAGTACCTATATATTTGGTAGGTACTCTTGAGTACCAACAATTAGGTATTCCCCCTGGAACAAAACTCAGTACCTACGTAGGTACGTCAGAGTACCTATTGTTTTAAGAGTGTAGGGGTGAATACTGCGTACCGGCCATTGTAATTTCCCACCAATGTGATAATTTTTACATATTTTGCTGAAGTGGTTTTAAGGACTACCCCAAATCTCATCAAGCCCACCCACCCAATAAGGGATTTTGAATTATGTACGGAAACAAATTGACCACTTGTATAGTGTTGTAAACTGTTTAAGACAAATCTCCATTGTTTAGTCAAAGTACGTTCGATATTGGGTATCATCCTTCCGATTAACTCAGGATACTCGAAATACTATCGAGTAGCACCTGTTACTCAGATTTAATACCAATCGATATCTAATCGTGAACCCCGATTAAGTATCGTTCGCTGTTTAATCGGGTGCGTATTGTGTGCTCCAACGTATTACGAGATATGAGCCAGACGTTTGTTACTATTATACAGCTGCAGAGATGCTCATGGCGGGAACAATAACTCTATTTTACGGCGCCACGTACGTTTATAGATATCGGCCAACGTCCAGCGAAACCTGTCCGTATACCTAACAGTCGGGTGGTGAGGACAAGCTGCAACAATGCGACCACCGATACGCTTAATTGGATCCAATCAAAATAAGATCTCACCGCGTACGTACACTGTGGGGGAACTATACTCCTGGCGATTTGGTTCTCTACCGAGCTTTATTTACATTATCTACCGAGCATAGTTTGCGGACGGCATATACTACTTTGCCTGAGGCAGAGATTCCAGTTACTCGCAGAGAACCGAGCGCTCGGTAGAAAATCGAATTCCTCAGCAGAGAATCGGAATCGGAAAATAAAAATTAAATTTCTGTGCATTTTTGGATTAATTTTTTAACTTTTTTTCACATACACTGATGACCAGTGACTATAATTTCACGTAGCGCTATGAAACACACGAAACACTTTTCTATTGCTGTTGATTTTTACGTTGTATGCCGCGATTGCTCGATAGAGAATCGGAATCGTCGCTAAAAATGCTCACGAAACTCGGTAGAGAACCAAATCACTAGGAGTAGTCCCCCCCCCCCACAGTGGATTAGCCACATTCTATTATTCCGCCGTACACACAGTGTTGGTCGCTCGGAAGATTGAATTATTCCCCTTGGCTACATGTTTCGTATGCCACACTTTGGATACGAAACTTCTAAATGGTTTGACCGTGTGCGTGCAGAGGATATGGTCACGTGAGTCGGACTTCCTATGGCAATAGCAACATATACGTTACCAGGTTGATAAACATTAAAGGTACTCAATCCGATCAGACGCTCCTAAATTACTATTTCTTTGGCTTCGGGGGTAAAACATATTTGAGTCGAGTCGAGGAACCTACCCATCAAAGCTCAGAGTGATCAGAAATCGATTTTTGAAGTTTGTTATTTCAATTGTTTCTGGGTCAGAAGCACGAGGTCAAACGGACGGTCTTGCAGATAAAGATGGAAAACTCTACAATCAAGTGGTAATAATCGATATCTGATCACTCTGAGCTTTGATGGGTAGGTTCCTCGACTCGAATCAAATATTTTTTACCCCCGAAGCCAAAGAAATAGTAAGTTAAGAGCGTCGGATCGGATTGAGTACCTTTAAACAAAATGGAAAAGTTGGAGCTTTAAAAACACGTACGCGCCGTTTTGTTGAAGTTTATATACGGGAGGCAGACTGGAGGCAGACTTATGTTTTGCTTAACTCCAGTCAATAATTGCAAGAGGTTTTCAACAAGGAATTTTTCGGGCTAAAAATCTGGATTTGGCATATCATAATCTTCGCTGTAAATAGAATCTGAGCAGTTATTAAGAGACGACAAAAGCAATAGATATTAATACATTTGAGAGGTTGAACATATTATGTTCTGTTTTGTCCCTTTCGGTACTAAGAACTGCATGTTAGAATCATCAATAATTTCACACAACACTCAAATCATCAAATAGCTTATTGTCTTGGCTCTATGAGAGGATGCTTCATTTGTATTAAAATGCTGATTTAAATTTTAAACTGCATAATATAAAAGTATGCCCACATATATTATAATATAACATTATACCCCCATATATTATAATATAATATTATACCCCAATATATTATAATATAACATTATACCCCCATATATTATAATATAACATTATACCCCATATATATTATAATATAACATTATACCCCCATATATTATAATATAACATTATACCCCCATACATTATAATATAATATTATACCCCCATTTATTATTATACAACATTATACCACCATATATTATATAGAGGATCTACAACGAGTTCCCAGTTTGTAGCAGAATTTACAAAACGAGTCCAGTAAATTAGGTCTGGACCGAGCCTTTGGCGAGGTCCATACCTAATTTACTGGACGAGTTTTGTAAATTCCGCTATAAACTGGGGACGAGTTGTAGATTCTATTTATTACAAGATCCAAAACCTCGACAAAAGATACTTAAATCAACAAATGGGACGTGAAACTGACATCGGCTTCTAATATGGATCGTACGTGACACGTAGTGGAGCAACCACACATGATGTGCCGCAAATTTGCCTTTTTTCGGCGACATAACGCTAAGAATAATTTATGTAACATCATGTAGTCACGACCGAGACGACATGCCACATTGACAAGACGTGTCGTGGATTGTAAAATCTTGTCTGGATTATCGTCATGACTTCTTCATTTTCCGTTTTCATTAAGCTGACCAACGAAATTGGTCTAAATGAAATTAATAAACTTAAATCACATGTGAATTCTTCATAAGTTGTGAAGTAGTGACTTTCATTTTTATCGCGACGCTTCATTTCCAATTCCGTGTTTTTGCAATCTCCACACGGTTGCTAACCGGAAGTCACGTGACAATTTCTCCAAAATCTATACCCGCGATCTTGAAAAATCACTGATGGATATAGAACAAATTATTTGACGTCATTCACCTGCCTTAGGTATAAGCACCCTTGGTGGTTTCACGAAACTATGCCTTGTTTGTCTGCGTAAAGAAATAGTCCCAGCTAAATAAAGACTATGTGACGTATTTAATTGCGTATATTTAATGAAATAACCTTTCAAACTTTTCATTCATTAGAGTTTTTTGGATAAATATTGGAAACCATAGTATTTTGAGAGGTAGCGTACGTAATGTAAACAGACGACACACGGACAGTCAAAGGTCACCTGGCACTATTTCTTGTTATTAAACGAACGTTTAATATCACAATTTATAGAATGGGTATATTGAATGCAATAAGGGCAGGATCATGTAATAAAATATATTATTATCCATCCCTTAACTAACACTATTTCTGATTGGGCAAAAGCCGCCACGTGATAATCCGGGAAAAAAAATCATATATCATGTTGGACTCCCAAGTGTGCAATATTACTTTTTTTATCGGGACTCTATGACATCACGAATTAACTTTTGCGAAATGAATCGGTGAAATTGTGATGCGCACGCAACACTGGTGGATTTAGCAGACGTTCACTTCCGCATTTAATTTTTTTTTTCATTTCCGTGTTTTCTGTTCCAAATCGTGCTTTCTGATGATCAAATACAGGCTTTTAAAGAGAACAAAAAATAGCAACGAAAGTTTTATTCCCAACATTTGGATAAACATACAGATTGATAATAAAAATGTCATTTTACAATGTTGTGTACAGTATGAGTTTTTCTTTTACTCGTCCAGGTTGTGGTGAAAACAACCTGGACTCGTACAAGAAAAACACATACTGTACACAACATTGTAAAATGACATTGTAACATTGTACCCCATATATTATAATATAACATTATACCCCCATATATTATAATATAACATTATACCCCCATATATTATAATATAACATTATACCCCCATATATTATAATGAAGATGAACACACTACCCAAAACTCATCTCAGCCCAATTAATTTATCAACAACATGGCGTGAAAATTCTCAAAGAAAATTATTTATGGGCATTTCTGAATGAAAAAAATCATTAAATTTCACGAATCAAGAATATTTAAGTCTCCACTCATGTGCGCACTAGGGCCATCCGAAACACCACCGCGCCCCCATATATTACGAAAGCGCATTAGGGCCATCCGAAACACCACCGCACCCCCCATATATTACGAAAGCTCATTAAGGACATCCGAAACACCACCACACCCCCATATATTACGAAAGCGCATTAGGGCCACCCGAAACACCACCACACCCCAAAATATTACGAAAACGCATTAGGGCCACCAGAAACACCACCACACCCCCAAATATTATGAAAGCGCATTAGACCCATCCGAAACACCACCACACCCCAAAATATTACGAAAGCGCATTACGGGCATCCGAAACACCACCACATCCCCAAATATTACGAAAGCGCATTAGGGTCATCCGAAACACCACCACACCCCCAAATATTACGAAAGCGCATTAAGGACATCCGAAACACCACCACACCCCCAAATATTACGAAAGCTCATTAGGGACATCCGAAACACCACCACACCCCCAAATATTACGAAAGCGCATTAAGGCCACCCGAAACACCACCACACCCCCAAATATTACGAAAGTGCATTAGGGCCATCCGAAACACCACCGCACCCCCTAATATTACGAAAGCGCATTAGGGCCACCAGAAACACCACCACACCCCCAAATATTACGAAAGCTCATTAGGGGCATCCGAAACACCATCGCACCCCCAAATATTACGAAAGCGCATTAGGGCCATCCGAAACACCACCACACCCCCAAATATTACGAAAGCGCATTAGGGCCATCTGAAACACCACCACACCCCCAAATATTACGAAAGCGCATTAGGGCCATCCGAAACACCACCGCACCCCCAAATATTACGAAAGCGCATTAGGGCCATCTGAAACACCACCACACCCCCAAATATTATGAAAGCGCATTAGGGCCATCCGAAACACCACCGCGCCCCCAAATATGACGAAAGCCAATTAGGGCCACCCGAAACACCACCACACCCCCAAATATTACGAAAGTGCATTAGGGCCATCCGAAACACCACCGCACCCCCTAATATTACGAAAGCGCATTAGGGCCACCAGAAACACCACCACACCCCCATATATTACGAAAGCCCATTAGGGGCATCCGAAACACCACCACACCCCCAAATATTACGAAAGCGCATTAAGGACATCCGAAACATCACCGCGCCCCCAAATATTACGAAAGCGCACTAGGGCCATCCGAAACACCAACGTGCCCCCAAATATTACGAAAGCTCATTATGGGCATCCGAAACACCACCACACCCCCAAATATTATGAAAGCCCATTGAGGCCATCCGAAACACCACCGCGCCCTCCAATATTATGAAAGGGCATTGGGGCCATCCGAAGCACCACCGCACACCCAAATATTATGAAAGCGCATTAGGGCCACCAGAAACACCACCACACCCCCATATATTACGAAAGCGCATTGAGGCCATCCGAAACACCACCGCGCCCCCATATATATATATATATATATACCCGAAATACGACCACACCCCCAATATATTACGAAAGCGCATTAGGGCTACCCGAAACACCACCGCACCCCCATATATTACGAAAGCGCATTAGGGCTACACGAAACACCACCGCACCCCCATATATTACGAAAGCGCATTAGGGGCATCCGATACCCCCAAATATACAAATACACAACTCGCTATATAACGACTTGCAAGTCGTTATAACGGCTTCCAACAGCTTGTTATAACGACTTACAACTCGTTATAACGAGATGCAACTCGTTATAACGAGTTGTTGGAAGTCGTTATAACGACTTGTATAATTAAAACCAAGTCGTTATGACGACTTGTATAAATATTTATTCCTACAAGTCGTTATATTGACTTCCGATAACTCGTTATAACGACTTGCAAGTCATTATAATGAGTTGCACATGTAAGTCGTTATAACGAGTTTTGTGTTTGTATATTTGGGGGTGCGGCGGTGTTTCGGATGACCCCAATGCGCTCGTGTATTTGGGGGTGCGGCGGTGTTTCGGATGACCCCAATGTGCTCGTATATTTGGGGGTGCGGCGGTGTTTCGGATGACCCCAATGCGCTCGTATATTTGGGGGTGCGGCGGTGTTTCGGATGACCCCAATGAGCTCGTATATTTTGGGGTGCGGCGGTGTTTCGGATGACCCCAATGTGCTCGTATATTTGGGGGTGCGGCGGTGTTTCGGATGACCCCAATGCGCTCGTATATTTGGGGGTGCGGCGGTGTTTCGGATGACCCCAATGCGCTCGTATATTTGGGGGTGCGGCGGTGTTTCGGATGACCCCAATGTGCTCGTATATTTGAGGGTGCGGCGGTGTTTCGGATGACCCCAATGCGCTCGTATATTTGGGGGTGCGGCGGTGTTTCGGATGACCCCAATGTGCTCGTATATTTGGGGGTGCGGCGGTGTTTCGGATGACCCCAATGCGCTCGTATATTTGGGGGTGCGGCGGTGTTTCGGATGACCCCAATGTGCTCGTTTATTTGGGGGTGCGGCGGTGTTTCGGATGACCCCAATGCGCTCGTATATTTGGGGGTGCGGCGGTGTTTCGGATGACCCCAATGCGCTCGTGTATTTGGGGGTGCGGCGGTGTTTCGGATGACCCCAATGTGCTCGTATATTTGGGGGTGCGGCGGTGTTTCGGATGACCCCAATGCGCTCGTATATTTTGGGGTGCGGCGGTGTTTCGGATGACCCCAATGCGCTCGTATATTTGGGGGTGCGGCGGTGTTTCAGGTGACCCCAATGCGCTCGTAAATTTGGGGGTGCGGCGGTGTTTCGGATGACCCCAATGCGCTCGCGTATTTGGGGGTGCGGAGGTGTTTCGGATGACCCCAATGCGCTCGTATATTTGGGGTGCGGTGGTGTTTCGGATGACCCCAATGCGCTCGTATATTTCGGTGTGCGGCGGTGTTTCGGATGACCCAAATGCGCTCGTATATTTCGGGGTGCGGCGGTGTTTCGGATGACCCCAATGCGGTCGTGTATTTGGGGGTGCGGCGGTGTTTCGGATGACCCCAATGCGCTCGTGTATTTGTGGGGGCGGCGGTGTTTCGGATGACCCCAATGCGCTCGCGAGTACGGTATTAGTGCAGCAACCCCCACATAAACGGCAAACAATTACGATGACATCTATGTACCGGATACTACGGATATTATACACCAGAGACAAATCATACCCGTGGGCCGTGTTGTTATATGTCTTTGGTATGACAAAGAGACATTACTCCTAACTGTTTAGACTTCCGGAATTCGGCTCCAGGGAGTAATTGTGTAAAGGACACCGGTGACCTGGATCATGACATGAATCTGTACTATGGATAAATAAATTTACGCCCGCGTAAAGATCTAATCTCCATATGCAGAAAAACGCGATTTCCAGCAATTTTGGCCAACCCGGGAGGGGGTACTGTACTTCACATATATGCTCAGCCCTTATCTCTGGCATTGGTCCCATCAAACATGATTTAATTTCGACAGAAATTGTAGGTGTAATGATATGTCGATACTTAAGCTTCTTTGTAAAGTTTGTCATTGAGTTATGCCCCTTGGCGTGCACACACAAAACGCTCAATTTTACCCTTTGTTTTGAGTCAAATTGACCATTTTCAACCCAAAAACAGACAATGACAGAGCGAATGTTAGTAAATAAGCGTCTTCCGCGTGATAAAGCTATGTTAGAGCTGAGAAATATTTGAAAATAGAAAATAGAAAAAAGTTATCGTATCAATTAAAAAAAAATGTCTTGCAAACGCAGATGACACAATTCAGGTTAGAGAAATCGGGTTATTTTCCTGTAAACCAATAACAAAGAATTGTAACAAATAATTAAACATGCAAACCAGTAAGGACACATTTAACACAGGCTACACTGACTGTTACCCCCCCCCCCCCCAGATACTCATTTTTCTATTTTTCAGACCCCTACAACCCGACAAATCGTGTTCTGCTACATTAAAGGCTCGCTTAATTTTCGAATGCTCAGATCACATTATACACAACATATTCCATAGTATATACCATTTGGAAGAGGAACCAACATATATTCCACCAAATTACGAGACATTTGCGCCCTAGGAATGTCCACTAAGTGATAGAGATTCTCAGATTCACTCCAGGACTTCCCCCGTTATTTACCCAAGAATACATCATAATTCACAACTAAGAGATCGAGTTATTCCCATTCGATTGACAATAATAGACTGGCAGTACAGACCAGATCGAAATTAAGCACATGCAGAACACACATCGCTACCTTGAAACATTTGGCACATTTACACGGTACGAGTGCTCTGGGTCCCTTTAACATATGTTCCTTAATCATGCTTTTCATAGTAGGTGAAGAACCCAGCTTGAGGTTACATGCTGTATGAAACTTTTGTGAATCTCTTTGAATCGCTTATGATCTTACACTTATCTCCGGGGTAATCAGTTCTTGTTTGTCACAAAACTGACTGACAAAAGTCGCCTAAATCATGAAATTTCGAGCGAGACCTTCACCTGCTGCCAAAATGCATTATTAATGAACAGGTATTGGCTATAATAAATATATTACATGTGTTATGTTTTTGTATGTTATTAAACTATTTAAAAAAAACCCAGTCAGATCCTTAAAAAGTGTCGAGGTTTTAAATGATGGTCTCTGCGCGGGCGAACCTAGAGGAGAGACTCATGGCATGATCTGAATATATTCAGCGACCTCTCTATACACCCAGCGACGACCTCTCTATACACACAGCGACGACCTATATATACACACAGCGACGACCTCTATATACACACAGCGACGACCTCTCTATACACCCAGCGACGACCTCTCTATACACACAGCGACGACCTCTATATACACCCAGCGACGACCTCTCTATACACACAGCGACGACCTCTCTATACACACAGCGACGACCTCTATATACACCCAGCGACGACCTCTCTATACACCCAGCGACGACCTCTATATATACACAGCGACGACCTATATATACACACAGCGACGACCTCTCTATACACACAGCGACGACCTCTCTATACACCCAGCGACGACCTCTATATATACACAGCGACGACCTATATATACACACAGCGACGACCTCTCTATACACACAGCGACGACCTCTCTATATACACCCATCGACGACCTCTCTATACACACAGCGACGACCTCTCTATACACCCAGCGACGACCTCTCTATACACACAGCGACGACCTCTCTATACACACAGCGACGACCTCTCTATACACCCAGCGACGACCTCTATATATACACAGCGACGACCTATATATACACACAGCGACGACCTCTCTATACACACAGCGACGACCTCTCTATATACACCCATCGACGACCTCTCTATACACACAGCGACGACCTCTCTATACACCCAGCGACGACCTCTCTATACACACAGCGACGACCTCTCTATACACACAGCGACGACCTCTCTATACACCTAGCGACGACCTCTATATACACACAGCGACGACCTCTCTATACACACAGCGACGACCTCTCTATATACACCCAGCGACGACCTCTATATACATACAGCGAAGACCTCTCTATACACTCAGCGACGACCTCTATATACACCCAGCGACGACCTCTCTATACACACAGCGACGACCTCTCTATATACACCCAGCGACGACCTCTCTATACATACAGCGACGACCTCTCTATACACCCAGTGACGACCTCTCTATACACCCAGCGACGACCTCTATATACACCCAGCGACGACCTCTCTATACACACAGCGACGACCTCTCTATACACCCAGCGACGACCTATATATACACCCAGCGACGACCTCTCTATACACCCAGCGACGACCTCTATATACACCCAGCGACGACCTCTCTATACACCCAGCGATGACCTCTATATACACCCAGCGACGACATCTCTATATACACACAGCGACGACCTCTATATACATACAGCGACGACATCTCTATACACCCAGCGACGACCTCTCTATACACCCAGAGATGACCTCTCTATACACACAGCGACGACCTCTCTATATACACACAGCGACGACCTCTATATACATACAGCGACGACCTCTCTATACACCCAGCGACGACCTCTCTATACACCCAGAGATGACCTCTCTATACACACAGCGACGACCTCTCTATACACACAGCGACGACCTCTCTATACACACAGCGACGACCTCTCTATACACACAGCGACGACCTCTCTATACATACAGCGACGACCTCTCTATACACCCAGCGACGACCTCTCTATACACACAGCGACGACCTCTCTATACACACAGCGACTACCTCTCTATACACACAGCGACGACCTCTCTATACACACAGCGACGACCTCTCTATACACCCAGCGACGACCTCTATATACACCCAGCGACGACCTCGCTATACACCCAGTGACGACCTCTCTATACACACAGCGACGACCTCTATATACACACAGCGACTACCTCTCTATACACCCAGCGACGACCTCTCTATACACACAGCGACGACCTCTCTATACACACAGCGACGACCTCTCTATACGCACAGCGACGACCTCTCTATACACACAGCGACGACCTCTCTATACACCCAGCGACGACCTCTATATACACCCAGCGACGACCTCTCTATACATACAGAGATGACCTCTCTATACACACAGCGACGACCTCTCTATACACACAGCGACGACCTCTCTATACACACAGCGACGACCTCTCTATACACCCAGCGCCGACCTCTATATACACCCAGCGACGACCTCTCTATACATACAGAGATGACCTCTCTATACACACAGCGACGACATCTCTATACACCCAGCGACGACCTCTCTATACACACAGCGACGACCTCTCTATACATACAGAGATGACCTCTCTATACACACAGCGACGACCTCTCTATACACCCAGCGACGACCTCTCTATACACCCAGCGACGACCTCTCTATACACCCAGCGACGTCCTCTCTATACACACAGCGACGACCTCTCTATACACCCAGCGCCGACCTCTATATACACCCAGCGACGACCTCTATATACACCCAGCGACGACCTCTATATATACATACAGAGATGACCTCTCTATACACACAGCGACGACCTCTCTATACACCCAGCGACGACCTCTCTATACACCCAGCGACGACCTCTCTATACACCCAGAGACGACCTCTCTATACACCCAGCGACAACCTCTCTATACACCCAGCGACGACCTCTCTATACACCCAGCGACGACCTCTCTATACACCCAGCGACGACCTCTCTATACACACAGCGACGACCTCTCTATACATACAGCGACGACCTCTCTATACACCCAGCGACGACCTCTATATACACCCAGCGACGACCTCTCTATACACCCAGCGACGACCTCTCTATACACCCAACGACGACCTCTATATACACCCAGCGACGACCTCTCTATACATACAGCGACGACCTCTCTATACACCCAGCGACGACCTCTCTATACACCCAGCGACGACCTCTCTATACACACAGCGACGACCTCTCTATACACCCAGCGACGACCTCTCTATACACACAGCGACGACCTCTCTATACACACAGCGACGACCTCTCTATACACACAGCGACGACCTCTCTATACACACAGCGACGACCTCTATATACACTCAGCGACGACCTCTATATACACACAGCTACGACCTCTCTATACACACAGCGACGACCTCTATATACACACAGCTACGACCTCTCTATACACACAGCGACGACCTCTATATACACACAGCGACGACCTCTCTATACACACAGCGACGACCTCTATATACACTCAGCGACGACCTCTATATACACACAGCGACGACCTCTCTATACACCCAGCGACGACCTTTCTATACACCCAGCGACGACCTCTCTATACACACAGCGACGACCTCTCTATACACACAGCGACGACCTCTCTATACACACAGCGACGACCTCTCTAAACACACAGCGACGACCTCTATATACACACAGCGACGACCTCTCTATACACACAGCGACGACCTCTCTATACACACAGCGACGACCTCTCTATACACACAGCGACGACCTCTATATACACCCAGCGACGACCTCTCTATACACACAGCGACGACCTCTCTATACACCCAGCAACGACCTCTCTATACACACAGCGACGACCTCTCTATACACACAGCGACGACCTCTCTATACACACAGCGACGACCTCTCTATACACACAGCGACGACCTCTATATACACTCAGCGACGACCTCTATATACACACAGCTACGACCTCTCTATACACACAGCGACGACCTCTATATACACACAGCTACGACCTCTCTATACACACAGCGACGACCTCTATATACACACAGCGACGACCTCTCTATACACACAGCGACGACCTCTATATACACTCAGCGACGACCTCTATATACACACAGCGACGACCTCTATATACACCCAGCGACGACCTCTCTATACACCCAGCGACGACCTCTCTATACACACAGCGACGACCTCTCTATACACACAGCGACGACCTCTCTATACACACAGCGACGACCTCTCTATACACACAGCGACGACCTCTATATACACACAGCGACGACCTCTCTATACACACAGCGACGACCTCTCTATACACACAGCGACGACCTCTCTATATATACACTCATTACTTCGGTTATAGGATGTTTGGTTACAATCACCTAATTAAATATATTTAAAAGTGTTTCAGTGTAGAGTTACGCTTCTTGAGTTTGTGTAGGGAACGCATTAAATTAATTCTGGCTGCTGATTGGCTGATTACATTACCCAAAACTCATCTCAGCCCAATCAATCATTACAAGGGACACTGAGGGCACCCCCTACCCCGGATTAAAGCTCGTGGGCTCTATCCAATCAAACTTTGCCACGGTCAGACATGTTGATGAGCTTTTGTTTATGCAAAATATCATCTAAACAAAAAATTAGGGGTGAATGAGAAGATCTCTCGATCTTTTCGACCATCCTGGGCGCTTCGCGCCCTATCACTATTATGTGTGGTCATAATTTTTGTCTAGATCACCAGGAAGTGGCGTGGTCCCGAAGATGTGGAACGGGTCAGGGTATTTTATTATGCTACTGATATTGGTATGTCCTTCTTGTATAAGAATACAGTCTAACCCTAACACTAACCCTAACCCTAATACATATGGGGAATGGAGGGGTGTGGTTTCGTGTATTCTTGAAGGATATACAGATTTTGGTGAATAAAGTGGGGTATATATAGTTGTGAAAATGGCGCGGTTTTAGTCACCAGCTGGTGCATTTGGTGACATTCTAAGTGAACATTGACCATTTAGAGTTCAAATAGGCTTAACCAATCGCTAGTCGGATTAAAAGCTAACACTTTTACTCATGGAAAAATAATTAGTTGGTTTTAAATCCGATTCGATGTTCCCATATCATCAGATTCCAACAACAACAATAACAACAACAAAACAACAAAATTTCTTGAAATGCCGCTTCGGTTATCATAATCGATTTAAAGGTACTCAATCCGATAAGACGGTCCCCATATAATCAAGTTAGAACAACAACATTTCTTCAAAATTAGAATCGATTAATAACAACAAAATAATGCTAACAGCTGTCAACTATGGTATAAAAATTTCCCTAAACGTGTTATTTATCAACATGTTGTTCAACGAAATATGGCCGTATTATCACTTGCCTGTCACGAAATTTGGCCGTTTTACCACTTGATTTTAGAGTTATCCATCTTCATCCGCAATTTTGTCCGGACCACATACTAATCACACATTTCGAGAAATAACAAAATTTCAAAAATCGATATCTGATCACTGAGCTTTGATGGATGGGTTCCTCGACTCGAATCAATTATTTTTCACCCCCGACGCCATGGAAAGAAATAGTCATTTGGGATAGTTAATTCGGATTCTCCATCTTTAATTGTCAAAAACTAATGCTAACAACTGTCAACTATAGTATAAAATTGCCCAAAAAGTGTTTATATATCAACATTTTGTTCAACTCATTTGGTATCGTACGTCGGTCGGCATTCGTCGAATATTTGACAGGCCGCCCAATGAGCTTTGCTGGGTGGGTTCCTCGGGAACAAGTCATTTCGTACCCTGACCAACTCGTACCTTCCGAAAAAAGTCAACTCGTACCCTATTCTGAGTCAACTCGTACCCTCCAGCTGAGTCAACTCGTACCCTCCTGAGTCATTTCGTACCCTCTTATTTTATTTAGGATACTGACCCATATTTCCACCTTAGAGACCTTCCAAACACACCAAGAGCGCAAGGTACGAGATGACTCGCTATATAAAAGTCAAATGACACATACGTAAAACGAGCTACTGGAAAAGCAACAATCCATAAATTAATCCGTCGTCATTCACAATCGCGGCTGATTAACCTATTGTCGAAAATTCTGCCATTACTCTATGGACTGTCGTGCTATTCACATCTCTCCATGCGGTAGGTTTAGTATCAACTGAGGTTTCTCTTTTTGTCTAAAATAAAGCAGACATTAGTTTAAAAAGTATTTTCAATGCATAGATTGTTTGTAAAAAAGTCTTGCGACCCAGTTAAAAGTGTCAAACATTTTTTGTTCTATACAGGCAACCTTTGCAAAAAACATTATAAATGGTCTGTGAACGGAATAAATGTTTTATGTTGTTTATTTAGTACCCACAAATATTTCATGTTTGTTGTGTGATAATTGTTAATATGATAGGATATGAAAATATCGATATGGCACGGTATATATAGGTTTACTATCAACTGAATTTCCACGTCTAAATTCAAAAAGAAATTATGTTAAATTCAACTAGTTTAAATGTATAGATTGTGTATACAAAAAACTTGAGAACCAATTCAAATTGTCAAACAACTTTTGTATAATCATTTCGAAAGAGATTATAAATGGTAACTGAATTGAAATGTTTATATTGGTCATTTAGTTTCTGTCTCAGAGACTCCCTATTTGTAATGATTAATGGTAATACGACATGATATATGCATGATAACAGATTCTCCCGCTCTAAATTCACCATTGACATTGTTTCCCCATTCATCGCCAGTATTAGACGATTCAGGTATGTGTCATAATGTAAATGCCAATATGATAATCTTGCATAGCTTATGGTTCATGGTGTGTATATTGATTTATTTATGAGGGAGGTGAGTAACTACCAACTCGTAACTGATTTGGTCATCTCGCATCTTCTGTTCGTGAGTACCTTCCTGCCCTTGCATGTCATATTTTACCCTCCATGAAATGACACAGGAGTCCACCAGAATGACACACGATGCTATGTTAGCGTTCGTCCATCGCTTAGAGTGCATTATCCAGTGTTCTGGTGCTCTTCTTGTCATTGCTGAAGGAGGGTACGAGTTGACTCACAGGGTACGAAATGACCCACGACCAGAGGGTACGAATTGACCAAATCGGGTACGAGTTGGTATGGTACGAAATTGCGAGGGTACGAAATGACTGTAACCCGGTTCCTCGACTAGAATCAAATATTTGTTTTACCCCCGTAGCCAAAGAAATAGTAATTTAGGAGTATTAATTCGGATTGTGCATCTTTAACCAATTACACACCAGAGACCAATCAGTGACCAATCAGTGACAAATCAGTGACAAATCAGATAGATCCGATGGCGATATGTTTTTGATATGACCAAGGGACATTATTCCAAACTGTTGACATTTCCAGAATTCGTCCACAGGGAGTCATGTCAGTCTAATTGTATAAAGCACACCCGTGACCTAGATAACAACAAACCAACATGTGTACTATATCTATACCACCCCGTGGTATCGCCAAACCCGAGAAAATGGGAAAGTCATTTTCACGTAAATGATATGGGGATATGTTTGTTTCTCATCATAAAACAGACAACGAACAACGTATGTGTATGTGAACATAAAATCAGGAGTATTTATCCACCCGCTGTCAATCAGTTTTCCCAGATCAAACCATTTAATATTTTTTTGCAAATTGTTTCAATAGTGTTTTTGCTTTTTCTCACTCAAATTTTCGAGAACGTCGCAGACGAAGATGTCACCAAACGCCGATCTTCTGTGCAGTAAATATGCGTTTTCGAGTGTTTTTATGTGTATTTGAGACTGATCAATTGGACTGCGAATGTCATCTGAAATATGAATCCATAACATATTCGAAATATTGTGTACATATCTATTATGAATCTATTTCAATTGAAATTAATTGAATATCCATCTCAGCATTAATTCAGATTTGCGATCTCAAAAAGGTGAATGAATGATAACGCGATGCCTTGATGATCACACGCACGTGAATGCTGCCGTTCGCATGCATGCAGCTAACCGGATATTCGTTTAGTATTAACATGCTTGGAGTTTGTATATGGACCACATATGCAGGACCAAACGCTACGACGTATCAACGATTTGTTATAATTTTACAGACTTTGTGACTCGTTCCCACTCGAGTAGACCGTTACGCGACAATGAAACATAAAAACACAATAAATACTTTCTTATAAAACATCATTTTGACACACCAACATCATAGCTAACCCTTTCTATATACTAAATGGATTTCTCAAGTCAGTTAAAAGTGTACATCGGAATGATAACCGCATACGACGGATAAATAGATAAATGAAAGTGCAGGAGCCCTATTAATTGAGGGAAATATTCGTTTGTTGAACTTATTATCTGAACATTTACTATGGGATATCTACTCATCAATGATGCTTTAGTATAGAAAGGGGTAAACTTATTATCTGAACATTTCCTATGGGATAACTACTCATCAATGATGCTTTAGTATAGAGAGGGTTTAAGTAATATGAACATTTGGGATAACTTCTCATCAATCACGATTTAGTATAGAAAGGGTTAAACCTATTGTCTGAACATTTCCAATGGGATAACTACTCATCGATGATGGTTTAGTATAGAAAGTGCTAAACTTATTATTTGAACATTTCCTATCGGGTAACTACTCATCAATGTTGGTTTAGTATAGAAAGGGTTAAACCTATTATCTGAACATTTCCTATTGGATAACTACTCATAAATGATGCTTTAGTGTAGAAAGGAGGGTTAAACTTATTATCTGAACATTTCCAATGGGATATCTGCTCATCAAAGATGATTTAGTATAGAAACAGTTAAACTTATTATCTGAACATTTCCTATTGGATAACTATTCATCAATGATGCTTTAGTACAGAAAGGGTTAAACGTATTATCTGAACATTTTCTATGTGATAACTAATCATCAATGATGCTTTAATATAGAAAGGGTTAAACTTGTCATCTGAACATTTTCTATGGTATAACTACTTATCAATGATGCTTTAGTATAGCAAGGGTTAAACTTATTGTCTGAACATTTCCTATGGGATATAACTACTCATCAATGATGCTTTTGTCTAGAAAGGGTTAATGTTATTATCTGAACATTTCCTATGCATAACTGCTCACCAATGATGCTTTAGTATAGCAAGGGTTAAACTTATTGTCTGAACATTTCCTATGGGATATAACTACTCATCAATGATGCTTTTGTCTAGAAAGGGTTAATGTTATTATCTGAACATTTCCTATGCATAACTGCTCACCAATGATGCTTTAGTATAGCAAGGGTTAAACTTATTGTCTGAACATTTATTATGGGATAACTACTCATCAATGATGCTTTAGTATAGAACATGTTAAACTTATTATCTGAACATTTCTTATGGGATAACTACTCATCAATGATGTTTTAGTATAGAACATGTTAAACTTATTATCTGAACATTTCCTATGGGATAACTACTCATCAATGATGATTTAGTAAAGAAAGGGTTAAACTTATTATCTGAACATTTCCTATGGAATAACTACTCACCAATGATGCTTTAGTATAGAAATGGTTAAACTTATTATCTGAACACTTCATATGGGATAACTACTCATCCATGATGCTTTAGGCAAGAAAGGGTTAAGCTTATTATCTAAACATTTCCTATGAGTTAACTACAAATCAATGATGCTTTAGTATAGAAAGGGTTAAATTTATTATCTGAACATTTCCTATGCGATCAAGCTGTATTTAGTATAGAAACTGTTAAATCGGCAGGCCCCACCAACATCATAGTAAATTAGCTGCACCAGTTGATCAGGTTATGTGTAACATAAATGACAAATAGATAACGATGATGGATACCCCGGTTATAGTACACCAGAGACCATTCCGAACGATATATGGTATGACCAAACTGTTTATATTTCCGGAATTGGCACTCGGGGGAGACATGTCGGCCTAATTGTATAAAGCACACCCGTGACCTAAGCCAACATATCACTTCCCCGATGTCAACCCATCCGTTTGGGCGACGTGATTGAAATATTAGTACAAAAAAGGCAAAAATTAGTACAAAAAAGGCAAAATAAACAAAAAGTTCGTTTCTATAAAGAATGCCCTCTGGCCAAAAAAAAATGGATCCTGCCACGAATCACTATGCTATAGATACTGTTCCGTAACCTAGTGGAGAAGGTAGATTGGCCGTGTACGGGAACAAAATCAGGAGTCCAGAAGTTTTGATAACTTTTATAATTTGTATAAGTCTTTTCCGGTAAGCACTCTGTATACAGGTTATATAGAGATGTTACTGGTAAGAAGGTTCCAGGAGAAGTCAAGTCCCCGCTCCCGAAGACGGGTAGTTATCTTCTAGTGTCGGTGGTTATCGTGTGTCAATATAAGGTCTGAGGTATCATGATACCCATGCTATCTATACGTTCACTATAGCGTATATCACACTATTGTTACTGTAGTATTCTATTCTTCTGCTCATACCTGTGTTGTACAAAGAGTGCAACCAGTCATCAGCAATTAAGGTCAGGGTCCGCGCTGGACCGAAATTGACTTTTGCCAAATTATTTGCCAAATGAAAATATTTTTTGCCAAATTATTTTAGCAATTGGCAAGTATCATTTTCTGCAACGTTATGTCTTATGTTTCGACACTCGCGGTTTGAACGACTTTTTATATCGATAGAAAAGTAGTTAGCTGATAATTAATTATACTCGCATCTCTATTGTGGTTTATCATACTGTCATATAAGCCACTCACAATTGTAGAAGGGTTTCTCCATCAGAAGGGCACATCACACGAGGATTAGTAATCCCTCCAAACATCAGTACTAATGTTATGTGATTAATTGCATCTTAATAGAGGTGTTGACTTTCCCTAAACCTTACAAAACACCACTAATATAATGACGTTGTAAGAATTTCCTGAAATTACTGGTGGTGATTTACCAATATTTTTCAAATTGCTTGAGGAATTAAAAAGTTACTTGCCAAAACTTTTGCCAAATGACAATATTTTTTGCCAAATGCAGGGGGGGGGGGGGGGTCTGCAAAAAAAAAATCCGTATATAGGGCCGGGGTGGGTGGGTGGTCCAGAGGCCGAAAAAATCGTGCTTGTAAATGTTTTCCAAAATGTTTTTTTTTCAAACAATTTACAAGTACTGACCATGTAATGTTGTTTGTAAGCATGTTGTACCATGCTTGTTGGTATAGGGCTATATATGCAGCTATAGTGACTCTTTAGCCTCAGATTTAGCAACATTCTGGATTTCACAGGATCCCGGCCCACTTCACAGTGGACCACCGTAATAGCGTTCAGGAAACTTAATCCATGGTTGAGTTATAATAATGCAAGACGTGTTTACGGATGGAACAAGGCCGGTAACTCTGGTATGCATTGATAGGCGAAACCTGTGATATGCAGTAATATGTGCATACAACCTTCCCCTATCATTCTGGTCTATCACCATACCAAACCACATCAAAATTTGACAACCGACACTTAACTTATATTGCAAAAACTTTGTACGGACTGAATTTCATAAAGTCGAACAGGGCCCATAACTCTGGTAGGCATTGATGGTCACAACCCGTGATATTATGCATATTCGTTCCCCATTTCTGATCCGTCACCATGCAATAGGGCATCAAAATATGACAACCGACTCTTGAGTTATAATGCAAAATGTTTGTACGGACGACGCACGGATGGCTCGAGACGTCAACTATATACCCGCCGACTAATATCGGGGGTATAATAACCATATATCTAGGTGTATACCTAACCAAAAACAATTCCCATCCCCCACCCCGCCTCGGTGGATAAGACTAAAGAGTTCTTTGGTCATGCACAAATAATTGTGGAACTCCCTGAGCTGTTTACCACTATTTACACTGGCCAGTGTTCTCTGTCAGACACAACGCACTCGATATATTAAGGCTTTAATGGGGTCTTGGGCAATTTGTGACATATAGTGTACCTACACAATGCTTTATTATTATTGTCAGATACTGAAAACACCAGGAAACATCTGGAAATACAATTTATTTTTTCGTTTTTCTGATCTGTGTTTACCAATTAAGCATGTTAATGCTTTAGTCTTAATGGTACACAGCAAGAGTTTGCACCAAAAAAGAATAGTGGAATGGGATTGAAAGGCAGTTAACACAGTTATTACAGAACGGCTAAAAAAAACTCTGAAATTTTGTTAAAAACATGAGAAAGGGGGGTGGGTCCCCAAAATTTTGGAGGAAACAAATTTTTTTTTGCACAAATGGGGTGGTGGGTCCCGAGGGTCGGAACAAAACGTTTTGGGCCCTATATGTGCAATTTTTTTTCCAGACTCCCCCCTGCCAAATGTGAATTATTTTTGCCATTGGCAAATTTGGCAAGTGGCAGCGCGAACCCTGATTAATGTATGATCTTGTTAATTATGTGTGTACGATCGTAATCATCGTATTATATATCGCCCCTGTGCATATTGATTACCACTATACAATTAACCCTATCAATACAATCACCGGGGTAAGGCTGTGTATCCTAGATCCGGGACCACATATAACAACTATAAAATATCGTATGTACATTCGGACAATACTCACGATCAGGGTTCGCGCTGCCACTTGCCAAATTAGCCAATGGCAACAAATATTTTCATTTGGCAAATTAAATATTCATTTGGCAAACTTTTTGGCAAGTTGGTTTTTAATTATGAATATATAGGCATACAACATCATCGGAAGTGGATTATTGGTTACCGTGTGCCGACTTGCAGATAATGCAAAGGGAAACCCGATCAAGAAATCTATGAACTTAGCGTGGTCAGCAGTTATATGTAAACTTCTTTAGTTTTCACAAAACGACAATGCCTTCTTTCTGTCATGATCAAACATTTATCAAACAGCTAATCGACCATTGTTAAAATATGTGACCCACCATATCAAATCATGCAGTCGTAAGTCGGGATTTTTTTTTACCCTGTGCCAATGCATTCTCTTATATATGCGAGTCGACCATAGGTCGCCTCGCATATATAAAAGAATGCATTGGCCTAACAATTTTTTACAATTTTAATAATTTGTTCTTGTATTCTTTAACAATTTTATAATTTCACCCATACAGAGCCCCAGACAAACATGAGCAGACGACACTCTTCTATATGCTTCTATATATGTGTGGGGCTCCCTGCAGGGTAATGGATGTTTTTTATTTTATGTCCTAAAAATTGTAAGAAACAATTATTTAAAAAACATGATAAAAAATTGTTAGGCCAATGCATTCTCTTATATATGCGAGGCGGCCTATGGTCGACTCGCATATATAAGAGAATACATTGGCACAGGGTAAAAAAAATCCCGACTTACGACTGGATTTGATATGGTGGGTCTATTAACCCATATAGAGCCCCACACAGCCTGGAGCAGACGACACTATGTAGTGCATGCTTCCATCTGTGTGAGGCTCCCTGTGGGTGGCGGGTCACATATTTCATTGAAGCTGGTATATGTAATTTGTAACCCGATCTCAGTGTAGACACCATCACTTTACACGAAGCAGCAAAAGATAATTATTAAATTGTTTTTACAGTTAATCCCCCTTTGTCTGTTTGGATTATGGACGCATCATGCAGTCTTATAATTATTTATATTAATGCCGCCATTGTCTACCACGTATTTATGATGTCAGTGTTATATTACCAGCGAGTATAAGACAATAGGTTAATCAGCCAAATGTGAATGGCAACGGATTAATTCGCGGCTCGTTTTTGTGAGCAAGGATATTGGGTGAAATAATATATACCGGTATGCTTTGATGACAGATACGTGCAGTTTGATGACTGTGAAGCAATATAAACGTAGTTTCCGAGTGTCGCTTAGAATAAGCCTTTAATATTTATTGCTACTTTGAAATTTATTAATAATACTAACTTGCTTAACCAGCTCAGTGTACATGTGTTGTTAGTTTTTACAGTATATAACAAAGAGAAAAACATGAGATGTTCCTTCAATTATCCCAATTTTACCCTCAATTAAATTTTGCAAATAATTTTTAAATTTTGCAAAAAATTATTTCATTTGGCACAAAATTTGGCAAGAGAACATTTTGGTCCAGCGCCAATACTGCTCACGATAGAGATCATATTCCACAACACAAAACGAAATTGCACTTTGTGTGAGATATTGTTTTCGTTTCTTACAATCATGGAAATTCACCATGGTAATTAGTTCAATGTTTATTGTCATATAAGCTCACAAAAGTAAAAAAAACCAAGCAGTCTCGAACTGGACCAGCGCCTACTATGAAGTAGATTATTGGGGAACAGGTCTTAACAAAGAAATAAGTTCGCTGTCGTGTTTGTTCATTGTTATAAAGGTCCCAGTCAGAACAGATCAGAACAGAACATTAAACTGTTCTCATGTTTTGTACTGGTGGAATGTGATATATACGCGATGAGCTATAGAGAAGAGATTCGTGGCATGATCTACCAAAAGAACCAGTTGCTCCAACACATTTATGACCAGCTATTAATTTATATATAAATACCGCCCTGTCACAAGCACAGCTCCGATGAATAAAGTTTGATGGTCAGTGCTTAATTCGATAACAATGAAATATCAAATTTTAAAGATAAACTTCCCACTTCATCCACACAAACGTTTATTACAAATCTGTGAATTTGAATTTGTTTGGTAACTGTGATGACCAACACTCCTACACCAATATATTTCAACGAGATTTCCAGTGTGGACTTTCCAATCGAACGACCTTTGATAGTACCCGTTTTTTTTGTTGGAAGACAGAGCTGGTATTCACCAACAGGGTTTGCTTTATTAACCGGGTGGTTTATTTGGTAGGGGATGAATGTACACTGTATATATTCACGTGAGTTTACTAAACACACTGGCCGATATGTTTGACCAATTCTATCAGATGTGACACAATTTTTGTCAACAGACACAGCCTCATGACTAAAACGCCAACTCTCACCGGATACAATTCGCGTGTTTATTTTTTATTCGTAGCGGCATATATGTGACCCGCCATATCAAATCCAGTCGTAAGTCGGGATTTTTTTTACCCTGTGCCAATGCATTTTCTTATATATGCGAGTCGACCATAGGTCGCCTCGCATATATAAGAGAATGCATTGGCCTAACAATTTTTTTATCATTTAAAAAACATAAAATTAATGTTTCTTACAATTTTTAGGACATAAAATAAAAAACATCCATTACCCTGCAGGGAGCCCCACACATATATAGAAGCATATAGAAGAGTGTCGTCTGCTCATGTTTGTCTGGGGCTCTGTATGGGTGAACTTATAAAATTGTTAAAGAATACAAGAAAAAAATATTAAAATTGTAAAATATTGTTAGGCCAATGCATTCTCTTATATATATGCGAGGCGACCTATGGTCGACTCGCATATATAAGAGAATGCATTGGCACAGGGTAAAAAAATCCCGACTTACGACTGTATTTGATATGGCGGGTAGTGGATTTTGTTTCATGTCCTTTCTGATGTTTGCTCGTGATTGAAATAAGACAATGTACATAACGCCATTTTATTCTTAATGTTTTTTGGTTATGTAATTGTATATACATTGTGTACTACGTCTCCCGTGCGTGGGAGAATAAACAATCTCTCACCCCTCTCTCTCTCCCTCTCTCCCCCCCTCCCTTCCCTCCCTCCCTCCCTCTCTCTACGCATGTTTTTATGTGACCCGTGATCAACAAGTCATATCCCCTTGCTGCAGCAGCGATATCGCTCAGACAGACGACCACAGGTAACTTCGCGTTATATAAAGATTCATAATCCGATTAAACGCCCCCCAATTACTATTTATTTGGATTCGGCAGGGGTGGGATTTTTTTCCGGGCACGTATGCCAGGGTGGGTGGGTGGTCGATGGGACTAACAAATTTTTTTTTCCGGAACAAATGTTTTTTTTTTTTTGTGGCCGAATGACCCCAAAATGACTCGTTCCCATCTATATGTCAATATTAACATAAATGACAAATTTCATGATGATCAGACAAACAGTATAGCATGTAGCCCATGCTAATGGATTGAATTTTGAAATCCAAGATGGCCGCTGGCAGCCATGTTTTTTGGCCGAATGACCCCAAAAAGACTCGGGGGTTGGGTGGGTCCCAACAAGGGTCAAAAGTAAAAAATCAGCATAAGTGCCTGAACATTTTTTCACACCCCCACCCCTGGATTCGGGGGTAAAACATTTGATTTGACTCGAGGAACACATCTATCAAAGCTGAGAGTTATTAGATTTTTGAAATATAATATTTTTCACCATCAAGAAATATTATAATTAGTGGCTGAGTAAACAGTCGACGAGCCGACGGTCTCGGACCAAATTGCGGATGAAGATGGATAACACTAAAATCAAGAGGCTTTGTGTTGATAATATATGTCCAAATTTCGTCGAACAACATGTTAATAAATAACACGTTTCGGACAATTGTATACAGTAGTTGACAGTGGTTAGCACTATTTTTGGGCAATTAATCGATTGTGATAACTGAAGCGGCATTTCTAAAAATGTTGTTGTTGGAATCTGATTATATGGGTACCATCGAATCATATTGAGTACCTTTAAGCATCGCCCAGTATAAACCACATGTGCTATATATAAATTCAGTTGGTGAATACGAGCCATCGTGTATTTAGCGAATAATGGACTCCAATAAATATCTTATATATAAACACCCGCCTCCTCACAAATAATTTGACATAAATAGTAAATACAAATACCAACTTCCAGCCTCACGTTGATAAATATATTCGGTGAGAAACGAACTATTTTGTTTATCTCGCCTAATGACACGCGTTTCCTTTATAACTATGTAATGATTTATCTTGATAACGAATCCATATCGATGTGAGCGACCAGCAGCACAAAGGTGCGACGAAAGATTATTAATATCATGTGGGGGCGATGCATGGTGGGATATCCCGATTAAAATCCGCGTGACAATGTGTACGCATAGCAGCGGGTCACGATGACAAGGTGACGTCCAAAAATGGGGACATGACAATCTGCGGGATGGGATGGGATATGGGACAAAACGACAATCTGCGGGACAGAATTTCAAATTGCGTGGGACGGCCGATATCTCGAGGAATACAGTGCTCATTTTGGTGTCTAACGAAAGGCACACGTTCGCCCTATCCAAAGATATTAACCCCGCCACTAACCAAACACCAGAAGTTGCATTATTTGATCGACAACTGACCTAACATGGGGTGGAATTTGGGATAGCATGACAATCTGCGGGACAGGATTTTCAAATTGCGTGGGACGGCCGATAGCTCGAGGAATACAGCATAGAGGGCTACTTTTGGTGTCTAACGAAAGATCCACGTTCGCCCTATCCTTGCTTGTTGTGGATTTCCCTCCTTTAAGTGAGGAGCACCCCATTATATTGGGTATATAAAATAATGGAAGTAAAAATAAGTCATATAAAACCAGGTAAAACTGCAATAATGATAAAATAGTTGGTAAAATTGTGGTACTAGTGAGTTAAAAGATTTGTGTGTGCGTAAGTTACACTTAAAAACTTTTAAGTTGAGCTTTCATATGTACATATGTACATGTATATTTTTGTTTTGTTTTTAAGATTGGTATAGTTAAAATTGTCGTATTGACAAGAATATTTACAGGTAGTTGTTTTGCCTGTACAGCTCGGCTAGTTTGTCATTTTATATGTGCTTGTCTGCTTCTGTTTTTAAAGTGTTTACTCTATGCACATGAATTGAGTATAAGAAATTTCTTGCCAGTTTTTCAATTTGTTCTTTTTCTATATCGGTAAGGTTCCAGGTTTCTAGTTTTGTGCAATCTAAGGTTAACTGAGTTAAGAGTTCTGGTTGATCAATAATGTATTTGTCAGTGGTAGTTTTTGAGAGACATAGCTTGAGTTTTTGTATGTAAAGATGTCGTTGGTTGCTAGTGTTCATACATTGTGAAATGAAGTGTATTCTGTCCTCATCAGCTAGTTTGCATAGTGGACATATGGCAGAGGTCAGGTTTTGTCTAAATCTTTTTCTATTTATTTGTAGTAAATAAGTGTCTGTCATCAACCATGTTTTTATAATAGCCTTTTTTGTGGCAGCGGGCGAGTATTTTGATGAATCCCATACAAGATGACATTTGCTGCTGGAATTTTTTTGCAGTTTGATCATTGCTAATGTTGTTTTACTGGAGAACTCTTTGTCATTAATATCATGCCAATATTGGTATATAGCTTTTTTACATATTGTGTTCCATTTGTTGGCATCTTCCTTACTGTGGATGGTGTTTATGATATGCAATGGGTCAGGAAGGGTATATTTGGAAAGTATGTCTCTGACATGTATAAACCAGCTATGGCTGTTGTCATTTTTCATGATAAGTTGTCTTATTGCAAGATCTCGCTCTGCAGAGTTGTGTGTTTTGGCTATATTAATATAGAATTTGGTAATTTGAGATCTACAGTGCCTTGGATGGGAATAGCACCAATAAGTGCATTTGTAGCAGCATTTGCTGTGCGTGTTGATAAACTCTGCAATTGTCTCATGGTTTTTCGTTGGAAACGTTCGAGTTCATCTATGTCTTTTTTTCTTCATATGTAGGATTTCTATACCATGCAGCTATATTGCTTGTCATTTGTGTTCTGACATGATGTAGTATAAGCTGATGGTTTCGCTTTTCTATTTTGTTTTTTCTCACAGTTTTCTGATCTGTCATAATTTTCTGGAATATCCACACATATTAACACCGCCACTGACCGGACACCGGAAGTTACATTATCCGGTCGACAACTGACCTAACATAAAATGCCACAAACACGAAAAACTGCGTTCGACATTAATGTTTAGAATTTAGATTTCTCGATGAATACACTAGCACACAACAAGTTTTAGGTATCAAATAACGCAGTGGAATACTGTGCATTCGTTTTTAGCCACAATATGGCTGTTTTAGTGTGAATATTGTAATGGCGAACACGCAAACACGCTCCGATAAAACAGCTAAAAATAGACTCGATGTTTACAATTACAGGATCGATTTCAGCCGGTATATTCAATATAATGGGGCGTATAGTATATCAAAATGTAGAATTAGACACAGGGAATGTATTTTTTTCCAAATGGGTCCTCCAGGCGGTGAAATTGTTGCAGAAATTCGCTCCAAGATATTCGCACTTATTTTTATTTCAGTTGTGACTAAAGCCCAGATGTCGGAGCCCAGCGACTAAAAGCCAAGTTACAAAATAGATCAACTGGTTTGAACGAATGAATATGTCAATGGTAAGACTATTCAAAAGAATATTCAAATCAAATAGTGTTTATAGACTTAAAAACTTATGTGTCCGCCATTCATATATGCGGTGAAGTTTTCATATTATCTGCCAGTAATACGCGGGGGAGGTTCTCATATGAACATATTATCTGCCGGTCATACACGGTGGAGGTTCATATTATCCGCCGGTCATACGCGAGGGAAATTTTCTTATTATCCTCCAGTCATACGATGGGGAGGTTCTCATATGAACATATTAACCGCCGGTCATACGCGAGGGAGGTTCTCATATTATCCACCGGTTATACGCGAGGGAGGTTCTCATATTCGAGGGAGGTTCTCATATTATCCACCGGTTATACGCGAGGGAGGTTCTCATATTATCCTCCGGTCATACGTGGGGGAGGTTCTGATATGAACATATTATTCGCCGGTCATACGCGGTGGAGGTTCATATTATCCACCAGTCATACGCGGTGGAGGTTCTCATATGAACATATTATCCACCGGTCATACGCGGTGGAGGTTCATATTATCCGCCGGTCATACGCGAGGGAAGTTCTCATATTATCCTCCGATCATATGTGGGGGAGGTTCTGATATGAAAAGACGTTTTGATTTTGTGACCACGCCCCATATTAACCAACCAATCGGGGACATTACTGCCCATATTGTCGATTAATTTACGAAAATTGGCCATATAAGTAATTGGCTGGTGCTATTTCAACATAATTCACGCGAAAACAGCGTTTTAAACGGTTTTTAAAAATTTCAAACCGCCAAGCTTGTCTTTTAGTCACCTCCCTCAAAAACTGCCAAGATTTCATTTAGCCACTCTCTCTAAGCGCTATACATTAAAACACAGACAGTGTCTGGACGTAAACTCTACTTTTGGCGAAAACAAGCATAAAGAAAAACCGGTATCTCAGGCTGGGTTTAACAATCAAACTATATTCAGAGGAGGGGGTGACACGCTCACAAATAGATGTCAGTCATGCATTGGGCAAAAACAACCGTTTGTTGTTGCTAAATCCAAATGTGATAATTGTTTGCCAATAGTGGCCGCTTTTTGGTGTGAATTCCATAGGAAGTTCATACGTTACTCTTCTATAATGGACTTTGACTGAAAAGACGTACAACATTTACACTTGGAGCCCGAGTATTCACATTAACGCTGCCCTCCATATACATGTATATGTGACCCGCCATAACAAATCCAGTCGTAAGTCGGGATTTTTTTTACCCTGTGCCAATGCATTCTCTTATATATGCGAGTCGACCATAGGTCGCTTCGCATATATAAGAGAATGCATTGGCCTAACAATTTTTTATCATTTTTTTTAAATAAATGTTTCTTACAATTTTTAGGACATAAAATAAAAAAACATCCATTACCCTGCAGGGAGCCCCACACATATATAGAAGCATATAGAAGAGTGTCGTCTGCTCATGTTTGTCTGGGGCTCTGTATGGGTGAAATTATAAAAAAAATTTAAGAATACAAGAAAAAATTATTGAAATTGTAAAAAATTGTTAGGCCAATGCATTCTCTTATATATGCGAGGCGACCTATGGTCGACTCGCATATATAAGAGAATGCATTGGCACAGGGTAAAAAAATCCCGACTTACGACTGGATTTGATATGGCGGGTCACATATACACAAAGCGTCCATTGGCCTTAATTTGAAGACATTACAAGCAAGATAAATCTCGCCCATGATTATGGGCGTAAAGTCTGTTATAGAAGAGTGACGGCCGAGACTCGGTCCAAAAACAGCATCAACCCAACCAATAACTCATTTCCTAAGGCATTACTACTCATCAATTAGTATTTACGGCATAGAAATGGTTAAACTTATTATCTGATCATTTCCTAAGGCATAACTACTCATCAATTAGTATTTATGGTATAGAAAGGGTTAAACTTATTATCTGATCATTTCCTAAGGCATAACTACTCATCAATTAGTATTTATGATATAGAAAGGGTTAAACTTATTATCTGATCATTTCCTAAGGCATAACTACTCAGCAATGAGTTTTTATGGTATAGAAAGGGTTAAACTTATTATCTGCACACTTCCTAAGGGATAACTACTCATCAATTAGTATTTATGGTATAGAAAGGTTTAAACTTATTATCTGAACATTTTACATGGGATAACTACTAATCAATGATGATTAGGACAACAAGGGTTAAACTTATTACCTGAACATTTCATATGGGATATAACTACTCATCAATGATGCTTTAGTATAGAAAGGGTTAAACTTCTTATCTGAACATTTCCTGAGGGATAACTACTCATCAATTAGTATTTATGGCATCGAAAGTGTTAAACTTATTATCTGAACATTTCCAAAGGGATAACTACTCATCAATGAGTGTTTATGGTACAGAAAGGGTTAAATTATCACAGTGGCGCAGATGGAAATTTCCAGGATGCTAACAATCAGAATGTATTCAGGAAACTGTTACCAAAATATATATTTATCACTGAATCTGAATCTCAAACCACGACCATGTCTCTACGCGCCAACATCAGACGTATTTGAGTTATTTCGCAGACACGTCAGACTGTCCGACTTCGCATCTCTGTGCGCATCTCGTATTTCATCGCGATTCAGGTCACGTAAGTAATCCCTCTCGATATCTCTCAGCATGTCCCGTTTTCTGTCACGCTCACAGTCCCAACTGTCCCGCTCTGTCGCAATCGCCGTTCTCGTTGTCGTGGTGGCATTAGCCTCGTTTTCGATACCAACTCTACTCGAGTTTATTTCCCGGTAATGCACAGCGTCTCGTATCCGGTCTCTATCGGCGTCTCTGATTCTATCGCGATCCCCATCCCTGACTGGGTCCCGGTTATTATCCCGCGTTCGGTCGCGTGCCGGGTCACGTGATCTGTCTCTGCTGCTATCTCTCGTAGCATCTCGTTGCCGATCTCGCACGGGATCCCGCCCTCTATCGCGGCCCCGGTCTCGTTCGGGATCGCGTTGTCGGTCTCGGTCTCCGTCGCGTTGAGGATCGCGTTGTTGATCGCGTTGTTGGTCGCGGTTAGGGTCTCGTTCGCGATCGCGCTCCAGGTCGCGTATCGGGTCGCGCAACGCGTCGCGCTCCCTGTCGCGGTTAGTATTCCTGACGAGGCACATGTTTTCCACTTGCGTATCGGTCAAACCATAACTATATGTCGCATTCAAGGTTCGTTTTTCCTTCACATCGACAGAAGGATCAATGTGCATCGGTCTTTTCATATCATCGAACAAATCGAAGATTCTCCGTTGCATCTGTGTCCAGTCCACCGTGCTTGTATCCGAGTCATGAGTTTCATGATCCACCATTCTTTCTTTTCTTTGATCCGTCGTGATTGAGAGCGAGTCGTGGGGTTCATTATCTGCCATTCTTTCGTTTCTTTTATCCGTCGTGCTTGAGAGCGACTCGTGAGGTTCATTATCTGCCATTCTTTCTGTCCTTTCAAGTAATGGTTGCGGTCCATCTCTCGAATTTCCTTCGCGATTCACTGAAAGACAGGACGGTAAATAATCATAATAAATTTATATTTATTTATTTGGCGCTTAAAGGGGTACCGTACACTAAATCCGGCCATTGAAGGGACCATCTCCTTTTATACTTAACATAATATATGCAAGAAATGAATGAATTCGAGTCATGGATGAGTGCAAAATACACGCAATTACTCTATGAACGATGCAAACAACATGGTAATTATAATGAAAATTAATTTATGACTGAAGACATAAATTCATTTTTATGATAGTACCCCTTTAACCCTTTACCCAACAAACCGGCCAAAACCGGCCAAATAAAGCTGCAACAGCCTAAATTATCTTGGGTCTGTCTCAATAAAACCATACAAATATGGATATCATTGGAACCGGCTTATTGACCACATTGTGATGGTTACAGTTATGCCCTGTGCCAATGCATTCTCTTATATATGCGAGTCGACCATAGGTCGCCTCGCATATATAAGAGAATGCATTGGCCTAAAAAAAATCTTTTTTTAACACTTTTTACCATTTTTTCTTACATTCTTTAACAATTTTATAATTTGTAATGTGTTAAGCCAATGCATTCTCTTATATATGCGAGGCGACCTATGGTCGACTCGCATATATAAGAGAATGCATTGGCACAGGGCCCTTCTGTTGGGTAAAGGGTTAACATTGTTTTCAGCAGCCAGGGCTATATCACGACGTTGGCAGTTTTATTGGTGGAGGGAACGTCCGTGCACTAAGGTACATCTAGCATTGGCTGGAAGAATGACACATTGTGCCCGGCGAAACCACCGACCATCGACGAATAACTGGCAACTCCTCCAGATAGCGACATGGGATACAAAGTCAGCGATGACTCCACCGGAAATTGAACCGATATCGCCAGCACTGGAGAGCGAGACGATCTGGAGCAGAGCCCCTTACCGACTGAGCCACCGAGGCTTAATAAATTAAAGATGTATTCAGGGTTACAGACCTTCGTGTGTAACCACAACATACAACTATTAATACAACATTGGAAACTCGCTGTGTGGCATATGACATTCTTTGTATGATTGTATACACCCGCTGGATGGATAAATTGGGCACACATTGGCATGTTTTAAACACTCGTTATATGACGTGGGATTCGGTCGAAAGCGGGTATTTTATTTGAGAATAGTTTTCGTATAAATGGACACGACCTGGTGACGTTTATCGAAAACTGCCAAATTTGGATAATTTTGGTCGATTTTCTCTCCATTAATTTGGATAGTGACGGCTTCATTCTATCAAATAGGTACGGTGTCCATATCGGACATATACTTACACGTAGTACTAAGTACAATCGAGTGCTCTATTGTGGACATTAAAATGAATAATAATAATTTGGTTAGCAATTTAGAATAATACCTCGAACGATTTTGAGCACACACAAGGGTTAAATCCTCGTGAAGTGGCACACAATAATCGGATTTGGATTGGACATTGTATTTGGTGGCACACAACTGGTCATTTAATCCAATAGGTTTTGAATAAATAGAAATGATCTGATAAAATATAACAAAATTTCCCAATTTTACGACGCCAGGTTGTCATTTTGATCGCCATTTTTTATTTTTACGATCGAATTTCGCACGAAGTGACAGATATATACATCATTGTAACAAAATATATAAATATTGCATATAAAAATAATATGGATCATACGCTTTTGTGACATGTCGAAAGTAATCATAATTTCCCTTCATTTATGCTTGAATGACAGTAAACATGGAGTGGGCTGATTTTGACACAAATCTGACGGTTGTTTAAAAAGCGCTTAAATTCGAAAGGGAATAAGTAGGTAAAAGCTATTTTTATTTATGACATTGTGTTTCACTGGTGACATATTGCATGTATCTAATAGTATTATCACCTTTGGATATATAGGCCAGTGGCAATAAAGTCATGCGTTAACATTTGGGGGTCAAAAGAACATATTTAGTTGTTTGTAACATGTGGTCCCCATACACTGTTACGCTATAACATAGAGTTGTCTATCTTTCACTATAGACCACAAGTGTCTTGCCGTGAAATCCGATATTCCTTCACTAATATTTGTGTTCACGCGTATACTGTGCTTTCGTTGGTTTAGCTGCACGAGATAAAGTTTGTTTGGACTGTCCATACAGCTAAACGAACGATGAGTCATTGTTTTGTCATAATCATACTGATTGACACCTTTCTTTTCTAAACACTCATCGATGAAAATGTTCAGATAATAAGTTCAAGAATCATAGGTTATTTGTTGAACTTATTATCTGAACATTTCCCACCAATAAATAGGAATCTTTTTGAACTTGTATTATTCATTAGGTTGCCTGTCGTCTGCATAAATTTCTTGAACATCCCTAAAATAAATAGTTGACCAATCCAATGTAAACTCTTATATTATAACTGAATGGGAGAATCCATTTAGTATAGAACGGGTTAATACTTACGAATGACAAATCCGAGCGACCTGGGCGCCACGCATACGACAGCAACGATGACGACGATGACGTCAAACGCGACTGATCTCATCCTTACGTCAGCTGTAAATAGATAACAGTGACTTATAAATGCCACAGATCTCACCCCTACGTCATTGTAAATAGATAACAGTGACTTATAAATGCCACAGATCTCACCCCTACGTCATTGTAAATAGATAACAGTGACTTATACATGCCACAGATCTCATCCTTACGTCAGCTGTAAATAGATAACAGTGACTTATAAATGTTCGGTCCCAATATTAAAGGCCCACTTCATGTTCGAACCCCCAGATCACATTACATAAAGTATATGCCATATTATATACCAGGAAGCTCCAACACATAGTATTTTAAACTTATTCGATGTAATAAACTGTGAACATGTTGTTTTTGTTGATAAACCGACGTCTGTTCTGTGCTCAAGTTTCGACAAATGTATATTATTTCCAATTGAAGGGAAATAACTCTATATATTTAGATATAGAGTATTCACCTTCCATTTAAAATAAAGTTTTGTTTGAATTTTGTTGCATTCTGGAAGCCATAACGGGGGAAATGATTTTGTGATTTCACCTATTTTCTATTACTCTATTGTCATCTTCTGAGACGATCCACATGTTGATGAATTATAGTATTTTAATCATATTTTATGGCATAAATTGTTATTATAACCGAAAATCAAGGCATTATACAAAAATATAATCGTTGACCTGAAATTTAAGTGGGCCTTTAAAATCATGCAAGCCTTGAAATAATGTGTTTGTCATTTGCAGAATGTAAATTTAGTGACGTTACCCCATAATTTGAGACCATAGCTACTTATACCAGAAGAAGATGCCTAAGAAGAATGAGGTCACCAGGGGTCACCAGGGGTCACCAGGGGTGGATCTACTGACGCTATGAATCCACCCGGTGTCAAAATAGGGAAATCTGAGAAATCAGGATAAACAAAGGCGGTGGTCAAAATGGCCGAACTTGTCACAAAAAAATGACCCGTGCCCCAATGGATTTGAAACAAAAAAATATAGAAACAAGGATTTGTCACAATTGTTGTTTTCTGGATGGACCTATATACATTTTAACTCAACGTTTGGTAAAAGTTCAAAGATGGCCAAGCAAGATAGCGCTTAAAATCGCAAATACCAAATTCCCACAAATGAACCTCAGTATATTCATTCTAGGGATGTTCAGGAAATTTAAGCAGCTGAAATATATGAAATATGACCTTGTATTTGATTTATTAACTTAGAGACCCATTATTCCACAAACTAATTCGTCATTCCAGAAATTAATACAGCAATTAAATCTGAACCATGACAGAGAATTAAATTCTTGCTTAAGTAAATAATAAAAAATTTGTTAGGCCAATGCATTCTCTTATTTGTGAGAGGCGACCTATGCTCCATAAATTATAGCAACTGTCACTTGGAAACACATCTCACTCGGTTGTGGGCCACGGGATCACAACCGATCATCAGCTGTAAGATTTCTCTCTGGGTTTCGTTCCAGGTGCAGCTGACTTTTGTTAGTTTTGCTAGCCAACACGTGGTTATCGGATGTTCTTGAATTGGTACTTTGGACAGGTCAGGGTACCAATCGATCTATAATAGCCCGATTGGGCTAAAATAGATCGATTGGTCTTCATGACACAGGGCTCAAGAGAAGGAACTATAAATGTCTTGAATATTGAATTGTTGTTTGTTTGAAGATTTGTACATGTTTGTATTGAATATTATCAGTAAATAATTATTCCGTGTCTTTCATTTGTTTCAAAATAAATCAGAATTAAGTTTTTCAAAGTTTTGATTGAACAATAATTATAGAACAATTTAGAGTGACTCCCCTTATCCCAGATACATGCTGGCTGTGAAAGACCGGTCGGTCTATTTTAGGGCAATCGGTCAATTATAGATCGATCGGTTGTTCACCCAGACCTGTTGCAGGTGCAGAGAACGGAATTTGGAGTTATATGCTTTTTAAAGACATAATTTATGGCTATAGCGTCGTGGGCATGGCAACCCGGTGTCAAACGCATACCACTGGAACCATAACCTTTGGACAATGGGAACGTAATGATATCTCACGGTTGAGATAATTTTATACACAATCTCTCATTCTCTCGCAGAAAGGGTAAAGCTACTGCAAATTGTGCGGCTGGTTCATTTGGATCAAGACTAGTCTAATGCGCGAAATTGGCATCAGATGTTTAAGTTTCTACCATTCTCAAAATATCAACCTACAGCGGCAAATGAGCTACTTATAAGACCCACTTTTATATCCCAGACTCAGAATCCCAGACGTAATATCTAGAAGTGGATTTGGTTTGGATCCTTCAACGGTTTTCTAAATTGTCCTTCGTGTTTTGGATTGGTGCCAGGGATGTGGCTAGAGGGGGGGGGGGTGTGGGGGGGGGGGTGTCTCACCCCCAGCAGAGAGCTATATTTTCAATAGTTGGAAATTTTATACCTGCCACAACGAAATTTCACACCAACAATAGGTTGAAAATGTTCTTGTAGTTTGATTATAAAACAATTTATTGGGGGGAATTTATTGTTTTTCGACCAATATTTGCATATGTTCCTATTTTTGGTCAAAACTTTTGACAGAAATGGACATCAGTTGGAAATTTTCCAACCTTAGGGGGGGGTGACAGGTTAGAAATTTCCAACACTTGGAAAGCTTGTGTCCTGGTCCCTCCCCCGTGGCCAGTCAAAAACTTCTAGTTAATTTAAGAAAACAATATGGTCATACAATTGGTCAACATTGTCATTGGAATTGTCATCAGTTGGAAATTTTCCAACCTAAGTGGGGGTGTAGGGTTTGAAATTTCCAACAGTAGGAAGGCTTGAGGCTAGTCTAGATGTTATGATTTTGCGATTTTCTTGTTCAGATATCAAAATTTTCGCACACCGGGCCGAACCATGGTCGGCCCGGTGTGTCATTGCCCCATCCACATGGCCAATACAAAACTGCTAATTAGTTTAGCAAAACAATATTTTACTACATTTGGTCAAACTTGTAGACATAAATGGTCATCAGTTGAAGAATTTTCCAACCTGAGGTTTGAAATTTCCAACACTAGGAAAGCTTCAGTTGAGGCCAGTCTAGATGCTAGGATTTGCGATTTTCTTGTATATAGTTTTCAAAATTTTCTTACACCGGGCCAAACAACCATGGCCGGCCAGGTGTTTCCTGGTCTGTTGTCGGTTGTTGTGTGCATTTGTCTGGAATTAGATCACTAGTTTGTTTTTTTGGGGGGCAATTTTCAGGTTAAAATATCTTAATGTTCTCATACTGGGAAAATAAAAGCATGGCTTATGAATATATAGGAAATTAGGCCTGAGCATGAGTACAAGGGGGGGGTGCAAATGGAATTATGAAAAAAGTTGTGTTGGTGTAGTTCCGACTCAAGGGGGGGGGGGGGTGCAAATGGAATTATGTTGGTGTGATTCCGACTCAAGGGGGGGGGGCGGGTGCAGTCGGAAATTTCCAAGGTGGATACCCCCCCCCAGCGGAGACCCTCTAGCCACATCCCTGATTGGTGCCTCTATTCATGTCGAAATGGAAAAATAATTAGTTAAATAATTAGATAACTTTAATGTGGCATGATTTTCGCGCGTTTAAGCTGCCATCTTGGTAGCCATCTTTTATAAACAGTATCATATGTTAAGCAAACAGATATTTAGTTTGGTCCATAAAAGATAATCTGTGGAGCAAAAGTTACAGAGTTGCACATACTTCTGAGTGTGACTTGATGTGGTATTGGAAACAACAATTATTTATCTGGTGGGTCTGCTTGGTAAATTATAAAATTTTGCAATAAATATATTTTTGAGATTTTTGTTATGGTATTACATCACTTGACCTACATTGGAAAAATCAATATAAAATTCAAAAATAAAAACACCAACATTATAACGGAACAAGTTCCAAGCGGACCCGCCAAATTAATAAATACCTGTTCCAATGCCACATCAAATCACACTCAGAAGTAGGCGTAACACTAACTTTTGCTCCTGAGAATTGCATGGAAATCCCCATTCAAAATTGGTCACTTGACCTCCCCCTTAAAAACCCTTTACAAACGTCTGTCCTCATTAGGCTGGGTAAGCAAATTCATATATATATATATATTACTTACTGGCGGCTGTTCGTCTGTTATTGGTCGCTTATCGGCACATCACCGTTGCGGGGAAATATAAAACGTGACGCTTAAAACTTTGTTTTTACCGACGAGGCAGATTTGGAAACAATTGCCGTGTCTTCGGTCGATCGACGCAATTGACCCGACCTGCGATAAAGATAATTCTAGTCCGTGCTGAGTTCTGCTCCGAGCTGTTGCCATATGCGATGATTGCTTCGATTAAGGTGGATCTCGCACACGACCAATAATCACTGTATATCCTAGACAGGAAATTGAATTTTTCCCAAATTTGTCTTCTTGATGGTATACCACTGAGCATTTTATCAATTTCATTTATAATGAGTAATAATCTCGCGGAATACGTTCACTATACAATCGCCTTGGTGGATTATCGACTATGAGTTGAACGGTTCAATGCACTCGGAGTACTGTTCAATGATTGCGCGTTCCAGCACGTGAAAATACCAATAATGAGAGCTAAAACGTCTCTTATAACACGCCAATCAGCCCTCGACCAATGGAAGTTATCTAATGAGGTCCGGTGACCGACCTTTATTTACTGTAAAGATCTTTAAGTCGTCGTCTGTTGTATCAAATATATGTAAATAGTGTAAATATGTTTGTCAACTCTAATGCGTGTTAACTCACGATTTAGTTCATTAAAGCATACAAACCAGTCTGTCGTGATTACAACAAGCTTATGCATTGTATTCGCGGCGCACAGCTTGATTGGCCAATTATATGCATTCCCGATCATTGAAACATATAATTGGTCCACCGAGGTGAGCATTACTAATATGGGCTATGATACCATGTTTTCACAACAAGCACATGCAGGGACGTAGCGACATGGAAAACAGGGGCGACACATCATCTCAAAGAAGATATAAACGTTAATAAAATTAAATCAGAACAGTTTGTAATACCAAGTATGCTATACTAAAACTTCAGATCGATGGGGGTGGTATATTCGGACGAATTGCATGGGCATTTGCTTTGTTGTGGAAATCATGCAGTTACTATCCTAGACAGAGGCAAATTTAGTGCCCCCTCACCATGCAACACAATAAACAAATGTAATCAACGACAGACTGTTTTATACACAGGCAACAACTAGCAGACATTCAAAGTATATAAAGGTCGATAACCGGACCCCATTGGATAACTTATGTTGGTCGAAAGTGCTGCTTGTGATATTATAAATCCGGCGTCGAATGTATGGAATACATAAATCTGATACGTAGGAATAATGCACAAAAGAAGAGAAGAGCAGTGGGATACTCTTTAATTAATCCAAGATCAACACACAAATACATATAAATATACTCCACTCTATTACTGAAGCTGGAGCACAAGACGTCGGCCCTTGTGGGTGTACACCAATTTCTTGGTCGAGGGCGGTAGAATAACATTATAAGATATGTGACAATGCGTTGAACTACCTGGGTGTAACATCGACTATATGGAGTACTGCTTGGTATTCGCCGGACCAGATTTGCAAGACTCACCACATATTTAATTGGTAAGAAACACTCATCACTAATTGTAAATTTCTCGGGCTGATTGGGTGTTATAAATATGTTATAAGCACGGCGTCAGATTTATAAGTGAAATAAACACCAATCGCGCACTCCGGACGCTTATGATCTTTATTTCACTTATAAATCGGACGCCGTGCTTATAACGTATATTTATTTAATACACCCTCTTCAATTTTCTTGCGTCATCAATGTGTTCCTGAAGAGATTGTACCGACGAAGAAATGAGTGATAATGGCGATTGTCAGAGCATCCGCACACAATAATACTTAAACGTCAGATGCTAGTGTACGGCAAATTACAAATCACAATATATTTACTGTCGTGCGAATCGGCGCTGTCGCCTTCCAGAAAGAAACAACTTTGTATCGAGAAATCGACACATACTGTGTTTTGTTTTTCGATAAAGGTCAACAAACGAGATAAATACGATCAACTGACTACATTTTAGATGAACTAACCTGTAATACGATCCCCTGGTAGTTATTCGCTGCAATGAATTGTGCTGAAACGAAGTCAGGCCAGGTTTTTAAGGAGAGCAGCTCCAGTTTGACTTGAAATTTATTTGATATCTATAATATACAAAGGGGTTAGGGCAAATATTTTGCAACTTATTAATCCCTTCCTCGATGCTCCAACCCCCGGAACTCCTATCCAATTCAAATAAGGAGGGTGTTGTCGAACGACCAGGCCCGCTGCATCCTGAACAAATGTCAGTTGTTTAAATTGGACATGTATATTTATGGGTTGGTTCTTGGATTTGCATGGAGTTATCCTACAACAAGTGACATAATTTTGCCATTTCGACTCATTTCACCATATGGATGGCAGCGACCATAAACGTTACTATAATATCCCAACGTTTAGTGTGGTGTTGGGAGTGGTGGGGTCATCAACATTTAAAAAAAAATATCGCCGAAACTGTATGGGTCGTGAACACACGTTCGTATATAGCTGCCAATAATGTCAACAGCAATGGTTTTACCACATCATTCATGCACTGGGGTTATAAATAGCCTTACTATTTGCAATTCAGGTCAGTAATCAGATAACACCATGCTCATATCGTGATGTCCGTTCAAATCGTCGTTTACATGTACTGTGCGCATGTGTAAATGGCACAAATTGCGATCGAGGTATTAATTCTGTCTAAATTGTCATCATTTGTGATAGCACCCGTACCATAGTCTGTTCAGGTTGACAACGAAACAACATGCGAGATAGGTGGATTTAAAATGATATACATGTACAAGTAAAACCTGAAGATACATAAATCAAGTCGTCATGGAACCATGCCGCCAAGTGTGTTACAACGCTCATATGAGATACAAGCTCATAAAAACACAATGTGTGTGGAATTTGTACACGGTGGAACAATAATCGCCAGATTCAAAGTGGAATCAGTTTATATTTTAATAGTCGAAAAAGGGAGATAGCTCCGTCATAATTCAGCAGATCTGAACCCCGTTCAAAGTTGACTTGAACAATGTGATGAATAATGTGATGAATAATGTGATGAATAATGTGATGAATAATGTGATGAATGTGATGAATAATTTGATGAACAATGTGATGAACAATGTGATGAATAATGTGATGAACAATGTGATGAATAATGTGATGAATAATGTGATGAATAATGTGATGAATAATGTGATGAACAATGTGATGAACAATGTGATGAATAATGTGATGAATAATGTGATGAATAATGTGATGAGTCAAATTTAGTTGGGATCAGTTGATATTAACTGGAATAATCCGGACGACACGAAAATGGCAATTTATAGGTCTGAAAATCGACAACACGAAAATGGCAATTTATAGGTCTGAAAATGGACAACACGAAAATGGCAATTTATAGGTCTGAAAATCAACAACACGAAAATGGCAATTTATAGGTCTGAAAATGGACAACACGAAAATGGCAATTTATAGGTCTGAAAATGGACAACACGAAAATGGCAATTTATAGGTCTGAAAATCGACAACACGAAAATGCCAATTTATAGGTCTGAAAATCATCTGACCGGAAAGATATTTGTAATGTTTATTACTCTTGGTACGAGTACCGATCCGATATTATTCACTGGAGTTAATATTATCCGGACAACATGGGAATGGAAATTTCTAAGTAAAAAAAGAGTCATAAATCAGAGAAAAGGATCATCGGACTAGAACCATAATAAAATTGACCTCAATAATGTGATTGTCATTCCTCATACGAAGTGTCGTTTCGATGGGATAATTTGAACAGTCTGACAAGAAATCGGACGGACACACGAACGGACGCGCGATTATAATATTTCTACAAAATTATCAGATGGGGGCAATAAATAAACTTGAAAGCGAGGTATTATCACAAATATATATGCTTTGCACACCAAGACATAATTCACATAGTTCGCAGCACATTTTATTTTATATTTATTTATAAAACCACTGTTGGCGTGCAGATACTAACCAGTACTGGTGTGTGAAGTCAGACTTGGTGTAAACTAAGATTGACTTCGACCATTAGTAAATGGGAAGCGTATAATCATTAATGCTTATTTCAATGTTTGGCGTTTCGGGGAAATGTGTACCATAACCATCGCCAAATATGATAGTTTGTGTTAAATTTCAAAGAGGACCCCCTCTAGAGTTCTGATAGATAGCCGCTCTGGTGTGATTTTAATGCTAAAAAATAACTCGCTATTGAATTGGCATACACGCGGTGTGGTGTTCCAATTACCTTGAAAGCTACAAAATGACGCAATCGTCACCATGATGATGTGTAGTCCAAGTCTTCTCGTACTAAAGCCGGCTAAGATATTGGGATGGAGGTGCCGGTCTTTAGTCCGAGTTCGTCCCGTATAGTCTCTTATGACACGACTTAAGCGTTATTGACCCGCTCAAATAAAACCACAATTATATGAAATAAAATATCACAATTGCGACAATAAACGGATATTTTCAACAGAAGACATGCTATTTGATCTGAAACCCACATCAGTTGTGAATTGAAAGAGGTAATTTAATGCGAAAACAGACATTTATCGCAATGTTTACAATTTTTTTAAAGTATGCGAACTCAGTTGACCTCGCGAACTGTGTTCGGCATTTTCCGTTGAAAATATTCCGTAGATTTTGGACAAACAACGCAAATTACGATGAATTCTCCATTGTAATCGTAATTATGTGTGTCAATAAATAAAAAATAAATAGATTAATTAAACATTGGAGATATAAATGTAATACATTAAATAAATTACGGGAATTATAACCCTCTCAAAGTTTAAAACAGTGTAAACACAACGAGCATTAGAATAAATAATATAAGGGCAATATATTGCTCTTGTTATGCACACAAAAAATCAAACAAAATTTGTATACATTTTGAACATTAAGTTTGAAAAGTCCCACTGAAACGGAAGAACTATATTTCGAAACTGTGTGATTCGGTTCTCCGATTATTTTATCAACACACAAATCAAAATGCACATCACACTCATGGCAAGTCAGACATAAGAGTTCTAATTTGCTCCAATTTTGACAAGTTGCTTGCGAAAATTGTCAACAAAACTACCGTTCTGATCCTCCATTATGTCATTAAGTTTTAGTGCGGGAATTGTTCTCAAAGCACATAGGAAACTGGACTTTGGGGCGATCGGTTTTCGCCATTTTGTTCGGAAAACACCGCGCTATATATAGAAACGGAAACTAGAATACCCAGCGGACAATGCCGGAATTCTTCGGAACCTGACTTCGGCTTTCAGTTAAGTAAACAAAATATAAAAACAGCGATGTTGGTGACAATCAACCGGAATATTCTATGCGTAATGTAACATGAAAGTTAGATTATTATACACATTATGACCATAAGATGTCTCTCTTTCCGATGTATATAGCATCATGTATTGATTTATTAGGTAAATCGAGTAAAATACAACACAGATTCCTGCCACAGATCGTGGGCGTAAGTCGTGTCATAAGAGACTATACGGGACGAACTCGGACTAAAGACCGACACCTCCATCCCAATATCTTAGCCGGCTTTAGTACGAGAAGACTTGGACTAGATGATGTGTAATGATATGACCCAAATATTTGCCTACAATTGGCAGATATTATTTTGGGCTTGCATTATGCCGTACAGTAACAAAACATGCGAATTGCAATTTGCACGACAGTGCTCCTGCGATTCGCCGTAGACCAAATAAATATGTCTTTCGCCAATAATATTAACAAATGGCCGAAAAGCTCATGTTTGTTAATATGTAAGTCATTGTGGACCTTTCTTACGCCATGTGCATGTCAATATGTAAACATACAGACGTCTTAGATATGAGAAAATCGGTGTTTATCAGACCAAGTTGCAGACGATGCGTATAATTTAAAGGCCCGCTTAATTTTCGAGTCGCCGATTATTTTTTTTTATAGTGACTTGATTTTAGGTTTTAATAACAAGCTATGCCATAACATATGATTAAAATACTACAAGGTATATAATATGGCATATATTTTATATAATGTAATCTGGGGGTTCGAAAATTAAGTGGCCTCTAACCTAATAATCGTGATTTCTGAGGTCGTACTTTATATCCAGAATGTATCAATAGTATATCTTAGAAGTTTGGTATACTCCACTATTATTCAGTTGGCATATTATGTAAACAAGTGAAACTTTCCTGCATAATTTCCATTGTCGGATATACACAGTGATTATGCCATAATTTCGTCCGGAGAGAATATATTCCACCATGCAGCGTCTGCAACAACCCAACGGGCACCCAACACCATGCAGTTCAAAACCTGAGTATATGTCATAATACATTTTCTGTACATTTTCGTCGGGTACATAGTTTACAGTAGGTGAAGGTCCGGGCCAGCTCGAGATTACATTGTTTAGGCGACTTTCGTGAGCCAATCTCATAACAAACAGTCAATTGGTCACCCGATCGCCTTGTGAGCAACATATTTAAGAGCGAAACCGAGCGAAAGTTAAATGAACATTCGTTGATGGCGCGGATGATTCGCTGTGATGCCAACGACGGTTCGAACGTTTTTTTAATATTAAAATGTGGTAATAGACATGTAATTGTAAACGCTTACATTTTGTCGTTTGCCCAGTGGGGAGACCCTTCTCAAACATGGATAGGCCGTCGAATGGGTGTGTATGGCGCCGAGTATGTAGATAGCCTGTTCATTAGACAGGTATTGTCAACGAAATAACCAGTGCACTTGATAAAACCCTCGATAATTCCAATTAAATTTATCACAGATTTGCATTATCTGAGACATGTGTGTACAGGCGGATATATTGCCTACTTGCCGTGTTATTTTCAGCTCATAAATCGTTGGAATATCCGATATAATGTGGGGGAAGCTGGTTGTAAACACAAATGTCAACGAAATGCAGCCATTACAGCAACTATATACCACGGATGCATGACACGATGGGGTATCCATGATATCCCCTTATACCACATATATATCATATCTTAGATGATGCATAACTGTGGCAATTTAGTTGGAACTACCGAGGGTTTTATCAAGGCCTTCCCACACGGCGGTGCCGCGCGTTTTTGTTTTGATTTTTTTTGCGGCAACTGCGTTTCTGTGGGGATGGCGTTTTCTGCGGTTACTCGTATGTTTCCGTTGATATCATGGTTTCATTATTATTCGCGTATTTAGTGTTTAGAATGACTGCATTGTGAAGCAATGCACAATCACAGTCCAAAACTGGACTGAAATATGCAGTTCTTCCAGTGTCTTCGTTCTATACCATCACTGCAAACTTCGGAATTTACCGAACAGTCGCAGAGACAAACGCGCGATGCGCACGGCACCACACCGACGGATTAGGACAGCGATACAATCCTGCGGCAGTGTGTTTTATGCGTTTCCCGCAATGTCGCCCGCCGTGTGCAAGCACCCGTTGATTAGGACAGCGATACGCGCGGCACCGCACCGACGGATTAGGACAGTGATACGCGCGGCACCACACCGACGGATTAGGACAGCGATACGCGTGGCACCGCACCGACGGATTAGGACAGCGATACGCGCGGCACCGCACCGACGGATTAGGACAGCGATACGCGCGGCACCACACCGACGGATTAGGACAGCGATACGCGCGGCACCGCACCGACGGATTAGGACAGCGATACGCGCGGCACCACACCGACGGATTAGGACAGCGATACGCGCGGCACCACACCGACGGATTAGGACAGCGATACGCGCGGCACCGCACCGACGGATTAGGACAGCGATACGCGCGGCACCGCACCGACGGATTAGGACAGCGATACGCGCGGCACCACACCGACGGATTAGGACAGCGATACGCGTGGCACCGCACCGACGGATTAGGACAGCGATACGCGCGGCACCTCACCGACGGATTAGGACAGCGATACGCGCGGCACCGCACCGACGGATTAGGACAGCGATACGCGCGGCACCGCACCGACGGATTAGGACAGCGATGTAATCCTGCGGCAGCGTGTTTTATGCGTTTCCTGCTATGTCGCTCGCCGTGTGCAAGCACCCGTTGAATACAGTGTGTTCTAAGTCGACGATACGCGCGGCATGCCACACCTCAAACACCGTATATAAGGGTCTTTAAGTGCACTTATTTGTTCGTGGACAGTGCCTGACATATGAACAGGATATATACATACGCGGCGCAATCGACACGCATTCGACGGCCTATATACATGTATTATAATTAAGGGTCTCCCAACTGGACTACCAAAATGTTAGCATTTACATGTTTATTATCAAGCAGTGAACCTCTTTCTGTGAATTACCACATATTTTAATAACAAAAACATTAACCAGAAATGTTCGAACCCTCGTTGGCATCACATCGAATCCTTCGTGCTCACAACGAATCCTCTGATCGATTACGCCGTGTCATGAAGCAGTTATCCGCGAACTACGTGTATCATGTCATGGATCAGTCATTTAACTGGCAGGCGCGCTGGTTGTTATAAATGTATTTATACAAAATATTCTGGTATTACAACACTTGACCAAATTTACTTCCACGGGTGTATTCGAATCCGTCTACTTCTATGTTCACGAACAGTAGATCACAAAAGGCGTGACCTGCAAACTAGTAATTCCTGGTGATCTGAACACACGAGAACAGACCAGGAACAGACCAAGATCATGTTCGCGGGTCTGAACAAGCCTGCAAATAGCGTGCCTGTCATTTGCAGAATGAGGTCCACAGAAAGTGAATTCACCCTCTGGAGACCTCATTATGCTTAGGCATCATCTTCTGGGAAGTATATACAGTATCAAATTAACATTGTTTTTAGTTTTCCCTTCTGTGAAGTTTCTATATCCCCTAATTTGCAGCAGATAAAATGCATAATCGAGGTGCCCAATGGGTGACCATCACCAACTTCAACTGGGGAACTTCAATCTGATCCTAGGTCTACCATAGCAGTTGAGGGCCTAAGCAGAATGAGGTTCCCAGAGGGTGGATTTAGTGATGCTAGCCCGCTGTGCGGGATAGCGTCACTAAATTCACCCTCTGGGGACCTCATTCTGCAAATTACAGACACGCTATGTGCAGGCTTGGGTTTGAATTATCACTCCCCGCGATTCGGGGAGTAAGAATCTAGATCCACGAACATGACGTGCCAGTGTTCCCTTTCTATATTTAGCATATGCTCTTGGTAACCTGTTTTTCGTGAACATAGAAGAACACGAATTCGAAAACACACCCGGCGCTCCCCGAACTTAATTCGCTGTCAGTCTGTCACGGCTTCTTTGTCATAGCATACGACTATCTCGAACTGTCCTCGCTGTCACAGCGGAGCTTCATGCAGGGGAATAACTCTACATATTAAAGGTAGAGTTCTTCCCCTTCCATTGAAAAATTTGAATTATGTTGCATTCTGGGTGCCAAAGGGGGGGGGGAGGAGCCATTCTATGTTTTCATCCGTTTTCAATTTCTCTGTGGGCATCTTCTGAGACACAGATGTTTCAAATAGTGATGAATTGTATTATTTTAATTATATTATCGAAAATTAAGCGGGCCTTTAAATTATACGGATCGTCTGCAACTTCATGAACTTCGCCCGCTGTCACGGCGTCTTTGCGATAGCATACGGACGATCTTGAACTGTCCTCGCTGTCACAGCTTCGCTTCACGAACAGCATTCGCTGTCACAGCGTCTTTGCGATATCATACGGACGGTCTGGAAATGTCCTCGCTGTCATATCTGCGCTTCATGAAATGCATTCGCTGTCACGGCGTCTTTGCGATAACATACGGACGATCTTGAACTGTCCTCGCTGTCACAGCGGAGCTTCACGAACTGCATTCGCTGTCATGGCGTCTTTGCGATATCATACGGACGGTCTGGAACTGTCCTCGCTGTCACATCTGCGCTTCATGAAATGTATTCGCTGTCACGGCGTCTTTGCGATAACATACGGACGATCTGGAACTGTCCTCACTGTCACAGCGGAGCTTCACGAACTGCATTAGCTGTCACGGCGTCTTTGCGATAGCATACGGACTATCTGGAACTGTCCTCGCTGTCAGAGCGGAGCTTCGCGAAATGCATTCGCTGTCATGGCGTCTTTGCGATAGCATACGGACGATCTGGAACTGTCCTCGCTGTCACAGCGGAGCTTCATGAACTGCATTCGCTGTCAGGGCGTCTTTGCGATATCATACGGACGATCTGGAACTGTCCTCGCTGTCACAGCGGAGCTTCATGAACTGCATTCGCTGTCATGGCGTCTTTGCGATAGCATACGGACGATCTGGAACTGTCATCGCTGTCACAGCGGAGCTTCATGAACTGCATTCGCTGTCAGGGCGTCTTTGCGATAGCATACGGACGATCTGGAACTGTCCTCGCTGTCACAGCGGAGCTTCATGAACTGCATTCGCTGTCAGGGCGTCTTTGCGATATCATACGGACGATCTGGAACTGTCCTCGCTGTCACAGCGGAGCTTCATGAACTGCATTCGCTGTCATGGCGTCTTTGCGATAGCATACGGACGATCTGGAACTGTCATCGCTGTCACAGCGGAGCTTCATGAACTGCATTCGCTGTCAGGGCGTCTTTGCGATATCATACGGACGATCTGGAACTGTCCTCGCTGTCATAGCGGAGCTTCATGAACTGCATTCGCTGTCATGGCGTCTTTGCGATAGCATACGGACGATATGGAACTGCCCTAGCTGTCACAGCGGAGCTTCACGAACTGACATCGCTGTCACAGCGGAGCTTCACGAACTGTCCTCGCTGTCACAGCGGAGCTTCATGAACTGCATTCGCTGTCACGGCGGAGCTTCGCGAACCGTGATAGCATACGGACGATCTGGAACTGTCCTTGCTGTCACAGCGGAACTTCGTGAACTGCGATAGCATACGGAAGACCCCGAACTGTCCTCATTGGCACAGCTGCGCTTCATGGACTGCATTAGCTCTCACCGCGGAGCTTCTTAAAGAGCATTCGCTGTCGTGGCGTCTTTACGATAGCATATGGACGATCTCGAAGTTCGAACTCCCCTTGCTGTCACAGCGGAGCTTCACGAACTGTCCTCGTTGTCACAGCTGCGCTTCGTGAACTGCATTCGCTGTCACTGTGGAGCTTCGTAAAGTGCATTCGCTGTCATGGCGTCTTTGCGATAGCATATGGACGATCTCGAAGTTCGAACTCCCCTCGCTATCACAGCTGTCACAGTGGAGCTTCACGAACTACCCTCGCTGTCATGGCGTCTTTGCATTAACATACAGACGATCTCGAACCTCGAGCTTCACGAACCGCGCTCATCGCTGTCGCGAAGGAGCATCTGCGATATTAAACGGAGTAACACGAACTGCGCTCGCTATCACGACATCGATGCCGATATCATAGCCATTGATTAGTAGAATGTAAACAAATCCCCTCACCTCCGAGAAATGCAATATTGCACTGTCTCTTGTGGGAGCGCTGCTATGCGAAATGGATTACACTTTGGCTTGAAGCCCTCGCGTGATGCGATATCGTGATCATAATGGAGAATAGCGCCGAACACGGCGCGATTTGTTATCGACTGGAGAACTCGATAGCAGCACACGCCTTATACCACTGATATTCTAATGTAATTCCATGCTATATAGAGATCCAAATGACACCAGGTAGATTGCGTTCTGTGATCGTTTATATTCTATTCTGAATACATGGTGACAGCGTATCGGCAGGGTCTGTGTTTTCGTTGTTATTCTCTGATTGCAAACAGTGAATGATAGAGATCTAAATGACAACAAATATATCTTGTTCTGCGAGCGTGTGTTTCCTTCTGTATGTCTTAATCACGAGTGGAATTATACTGATCAGGAGTTATAGCGATGAGCGGACATCGTGATCTAACGTCATGTTGACATCCTATCTCGTGATATTCTGTTATGGTCATCAACTTTAACAAATGCTATTCTTTGGCTGCACGTGGTGGCAACGATAGCGCTGAATTCATGTCGGCATTGAATATGTCGTTAAACGATGCTATCCATTGCAAATGGTTACACCGATAACACTGGATCAATACTGACTTAGAAGCCGCATAATATTCCTTATCGTTAACGGGTGATGTCCTTTACAAATGGTGACACTGATAACGCATAATCTGAAATCAAATTGTCATCGGATCTGATTGTTTCATTTTAAAGTAATTAGCGGAACCGATGCCTTGCCTTCAAGTTGTGACAAATATATCGCTGAAGAATTCATAGTATTGATATCGAAGCTGCAGGTTCTATTTTAAAGTACTTAACGGAACCTGTTCTTTGCCTGCAAGTGGTGCCAACTATAGCGCTGAAGAATTCATAGTATTGCTATCAAAGCTGCATCCTCTGTTTGATGGTCGTTGACGGTAGCTATATTCTTTATCTGCATATGGTGACAATGGGAGTTCTTCGATCGGTGGCGATGACGCTATAGCTGTTAGCCGAATGACATTTCAAACCGGATAAACATTGACACATGTGTAATGCAGTCTCGAGAAATAACTCTTGTGATCTTTTCTACAGCTACGTTTAAACTTTAAAGCCATTATTGCTGACCCGAACGAAAAGGGCTGCACGTCGCGGTATTAAATTACGACAAATGCGCCAATATCGCACGAAGGATTTGATGAGTATTTTGTCAGTGAAATCGGATCCATAGTTACCAGCTCGTAGAGTACTGACCAACCAAGAGGCAGACGACAGCACGCCGCGGTATTATATGGGCGAGATACAATGCATGGGGAATCGCATTAAAGGATGGTCAAGAGCCAATAAGGTTAGTATACTCCAACAGTAATTACAGCATACATATTTTTAATATGAGCGGAATATCCGAGCTGACCCTTAAGAGGGAGGTCAATTGACCAATGTTGAATGCGTTTCGTGTAAATCTTTGGATTAATAGTGACAGTTATACAATTGTTCCCATGCATGCGTGACTTTTAACAAAATTTGAATTTGGATTTCCATGCAAATATCCACAGAAATAATTATATATGAAGCAGTTGTCTGGGAACTAATGCAGCCATATCATTAAACAAACATAACATTTAACCGGCGGCTGGGCTGGGTAATTTGCCAATTTTTGCTATAAATTTATTTTTGAGAATTATTTTCTGGAATTACAACACTTGCTTTAGTTTTTTTTAAATCAATATAAAATAAAAAAAATATTCTAATGGAACAAATTCCATGCTGACCCGCTAAATAAATATGTATTGTTTTCAATACCGCACAAACTCACACCCAGAAATATTGCAACTTTGGCTAAATGGATTTACCTCCTCCTAAATGGATATTTATCCGGCGAGTCGGCTTTAATTAAAATGTTAGTATTTTTATTTTTGAATTTTATACTGATTCAAAAGTAGGTTAAGTGTTGCAATTCCCGAAAGAAATTCTCAAAAATCAAATTATAGAGAAGAACATTATTTACTTAACCCTTTACCCAACAGAAGGGCCCTGTGCCAATGCATTCTCTTATATATGCGAGTCGACCATAGGTCGCCTCGCATATATAAGAGAATGCATTGGCTTAACACATTAAAAATTATAAAATTGTTAAAGAATGTAAGAACAAAATGGTAAAAAGTGTTAAAAAAAGATTTTTTTTAGGCCAATGCATTCTCTTATATATGCGAGGCGACCTATGGTCGACTCGCATATATAAGAGAATGCATTGGAACAGGGCATAAATATAACTATCACAATGTGGTCAAGGAGCCGGTTCCAATGATATCCATATTTGTATGGTTCTATTGAGACAAACCGAAGATATTTTAGGCTGTTGAAGCTTTATTTGGCCGGTTTTGGCCGGTTTGTTGGGTAAAGGGTTAACTCACCAGCCAATCAAATGTTATGACTGTTCAATAGAATTCAAACTTTAGTAAAGTTTAGTTCACGAACAACTTTATAATAACTTTTGTTCGGGAGATCTGCATGGACCTCCCCATTACAAATTGACAAATTGACCTCTCTATTAAAGGGGAGGTCAAGTGACCAATTTTGAATGACGATTTCCATGCAAATCTCCGAAGAAAAAGTTATATATGAAGCAGTTGTCTGAGAACTATAACAGCCATACCATTTAACAGAAATAGCATTTAACTGGCGGCTGGGCTTTGTAAATTGCCAATTTTGCTATAAATTAATTTTTTTAGAATTTTGTTCTGGAATTACAAAACTTGACATAGTTTTGAATAATTAATATAAAATACAAAAATAAATATATCAACTTTCTGATGGAACAAATTCCAAGCCGACCCGTCATATAAATATGTACTGTTTTCTATACCACACAAAGTCACACCCAGAAATATTTCCACCTCTGTACTTTTGCTCCGGAGATTTCCCTGGCAATGCCCATTCAATATTGACCAATTGACCTATCTCTTAAGGATGGTGTATCTCTTCTATGAAAGTTCTGGAGTATAACATAATATTTTTTGGCGAGCGAGACAAACGGAAGATTCTGTAACAAACAATGATAGAACAATGTCAACCTACGTGTAAACATTCCAACTAATGTAATTGTTTCTGACACGAAATTTCAAACTGTTAAACATTTTGACCTAAGTTGGTAGGTAGACATGACCACCCCTCCCCTGTCGCGACATCCCTGCATGCATGGGTTGGTCTTGACATGTCCCTGACTATAAACCTTGCCATCTCTCTGCTTTGGGCGCCGCGTGTTATATATAGTATAGCCTATATAAGAGAGGGCGCGTTACAGAGCTATATATAGTGTCGTAATACTTCAATTATATAGGAGCCAGGGATGAGTCTGATGGGAGGGCACGTTACAGAACGAAATATAGTGTCGCGATGTTTCAACTATGGACCATGCATGGGTGGGTCTATGGTTCGTCGTGGTACAGATACTCATCAATAGTGTTCTGAACTGGACTCTTGTTGGGTTCGATGCGGTACTCCGAAACATAATGATGCGAGCGGGCGGCTCTGGGTCACTGATTACCCCATCGTATAATTAGCATTGGTTGACAAGCCTGATCGTTATCGATCTCTCCCGAAGCAATTACGGAAAATAACGAGGCCGTGTTCGTAGCTTTAATGGGCGGGGATGTATGCAGGTCGCGTACGATCTCGTCCGTAACGAGAACTTGGCTGCAGATTAAATGAGCGGTGTCTCGCGCCGTATTCCTGCGCTAACAACCTTCTCATTATTTACCATACGGGGTCTGGAGTTTGAATTAGATGTTGTTTGTTCTAATCATACGGATGACGCTTCTAAACCAGAATGCCTCTAACTTTTGAGCCTTTAATATCCTTTCTCCGTATCAACACGTCAAATCTTCCTGGACACGGCCAATCCAATTTCAGTGCAATGGAATCTCCTGGTTGTTGTATGTATTATAACATGAAGCAGCTGGACCAGAATGCCTCCAACTTGGAGCCTTTAAGAACGAAATATCCCTTCTTTGCATCAACACGTCAAATCTTCATGGACACGCCCAACCCAATTTCAGTGCCTTGGAATCCCCTGATTATATATGTTATAACATGACATGTCTGGACCAGAATGCGTCCAACTTGAAACCTTTAAGAACGAAATATCCCTTCTCCGTATCAAAATTTCAAATCTTCCTGGACACGGCCAATCCAATTTCAGTGCAATGGAATCTCCTGGTTGTTGCAGGGGGGGGGGGGTCGGAAAAAGATTTCAGGCACGTATGGCATTTTTTCACTTTCGATAATTTTTTGTACCCACCCACCCCCACCGCCAAATTTTTGTCCGTTTTCGGCAGTTTTTTCCGACCATTTCTTGACACCCACCCCCCCCTTTTAACACTAAAACAGAGATTTGCCAGGGGGAAATTCACTGTAAACAGCTGTATATGAATTTATGTGCATACTATTTATCATGGATGTTAACATGGACATGTAAATAGGAAAGAGTAATTTTGAGGTCATTCGGCCAAAAAAACATGGCTGCCAGCGGCCATCTTGGATTTCAAAATTTGCAACAAAATACAACACGATAACTGCCTGCAGTCAGTTTACCAGTTAGAATTACATTATTTCTCTCATTCAAACTGATTCAAAGTGGTTTTGAAGCCCAACTCATTGCCAAAACACTAAAAACAAGCAGGAATTTTTTTTTTAGTTGCGGAAAAAATTGCTTGTTGGTGGCTTTGACCACCCACCCACCCCGGCATACGTGCCGGAAGAATTTTTTTCACCCCCCCCCTGGTTGTTGTATGTATTATAACATGACGCAGCTGAACCAGAATGCCTCCAACTTGGAGCCTTTAAGATCGAAATATCCCTTCTTTGTATCAAAACGCCAAATGTTCCCGGATATATCGGTTATCCCATTGTGGTCGCTAAAGGAATCTCCTGGTTGTTTCTTATAGCATGGCGCGTCTGAACTAGAATTAATGAGTCCAACTTAGAGCTTTTAAGAAACAAATATCCTTTCTCCGTATCAAAATTTCAAATCTTCATGGACATGCCCAATCCAATTTCAGTGCAATGGAATCTCCTTGTTATATGTGTTATAACATGACGTGTCTGGACCAGAATGCGTACAACTTGGAACATTTAAAACCGAAATATGACTTCTTTGCATCAACACGTCAAATCTTCCTGGATACCGGCTATCCAATTGTGGCCGCTAATGCATGTAATCTCATGGTTGTTTGTTATAGCCATATAGCCGTAAGGGCGCCCGATGTTTTTGTTTGGGCGGGGGCTGAGACATTTTGCCCTGGTTGTTATATGTGTTATAACATGGCGCGCCTGAACCAGAATGCCACCAACTAGGAACCTTTAAGAAACAAATATCCATTCTTCATATCAAAACTTCCAATCTTCCTGGACACACGGCCAATCCCACTTTCAGTGCATTGGGAATTTCCCTGGTTGTTATATGTTTTATAGCATGACGTGCCTGCACCAGAATGCCTCAAACAGTGCATTGGAGTTCCCCTGGTTGTTATATGTTTTATAGCATGACGTGCCTGGACCAGAATGCATCCAACAGTGCATTGGAGTTCCCCTGGTTGTTATATGTTTTTTGCATGACGTGCCTGGACCAGAATGCCTCCAACAGTGCATTGGAGTTCCCCTGGTTGTTATATGTTTTATAGCATGACGTGCCTGGACCAGAATGCCTCCAACAGTGCATTGGAGTTCCCCTGGTTGTTATATGTTTATAGCATGACGTGCCTGGACCAGAATGCCTCCAACAGTGCATTGGAGTTCCCCTGGTTGTTATATGTTTTATAGCATGACGTGCCTGGACCAGAATGCCTCCAACAGAGCATTGGAGTTCCCCTGGTTGTTATATGTTTTATAGCATGACGTGTCTGGACCAGAATGCCTCCAACAGAGCATTGGAGTTCCCCTGGTTGTTATATGTTTTATAGCATGACGTGCCTGGACCAGAATGCCTCCAACAGTGCATTGGAGTTCCCCTGGTTGTTATATGTTTTTTGCATGACGTGCCTGGACCAGAATGCCTCCAACAGAGCATTGGAGTTCCCCCTGGTTGTTATATGTTTTATAGCATGACGTGCCTGGACCAGAATGCCTCCAACAGAGCACTGGAATTCCCCTGGTTGTTATATGTTTTATAGCATGACGTGCCTGGACCAGAATGCCTCCAACAGTACATTGGAGTTCCCCTGGTTGTTATATGTTTTATAGCATGACGAGCCTGGACCAGAATGCCTCCAACAAAGCATTGGAGTTCCCCTGGTTGTTATATGTTTTATAGCATGACGTGCCTGGACCAGAATGCCTCCAACAGAGCCTTTAAAGATGCATAATCCGAATTAATACTCCCAAATTAGTATTGTGGGGTAAAAAAAAGTATTTGATACGAGTCGAGGAACCCGCCTATCAAAGCTCAGAGTGATCAGATATCGATTTTTATTATCTTCCGAGATATGTAATTTTTGGCGGCCTGGCAAATATTCGTCAAGACGACGGTCTCGGACCAAATTGCGGATGAAGATGGATTACTCTAAAATCAAGTGGATTTGGGTGTTAGATATTTTATAATCAGGCCATATTTCGTTGAAAAAAATGTTGACAAATAACACGTTTTGGGGCAATTTTATACTATAGTTGACTGTGATTAAAATAAGATTTGGGTAATTAATTGATTCTGATAACGGTCTATTATCATCTGGATACAAATTGACGACGGACAGAAAACATATCCATTTGCGCGAAATGTTCAGATAATACGTTCAATACTTTGTCGAACTTATTATTGGAACATTTCCAATTTATGCATGGGATAACTATACCCTTTAATGAGTGTATATATAGTATAGAAAGGGTTATTATGCATGTACGTTACAACTCTAATATTCATGTCTCATGTTTGATATTTGTTGATGACCTGATCATCTCAAAAATGTGTAAATGGGAATTAGACAACAGCTCATCAATGAGTTGCGAGTTAACAGTTATTGGTTAAAACACATTAATGGTGTAAATAACCCTCGATGAAGAGGACACAATTTAAGAGTCAACTGGTGGGGGGGGGTCGGAAAAATGTTCAGGCACGTATGCTGATTTACCCACCCCCGCGTCCAAATTTTTTTCCGTTTTCGGCAGTTTTTTCCCGACCATTTTTGGACCACCACCCCCTTTTAACACTAAACAGAGATTTGCGGTGGGGGAAATTCACTCTAAACAGTTGTATATGAATATCTGTGCATATTATTTGTCATGGATGTTAACATTGACATGTAAATAGAACCGAGTCATTTTGGGGTAATTTGGCCCAAAAAAACATGGCTGCCAGCGGCCATCTTGGATTTCAAAATTCAATCCATTAGCATGGGCTACAGGCTATACTGTTTGTCTGATCATCATGAATTTTTTCGTTTATGTTAATATTGACATTCTAATGTGTTTTAAGCCAAACTCATTGCAAAAACAGTCAAAAAGACTTGCAGGAAAAAAATTTGAGTTGCGGAAAAAATTGTTTGTTGGTCCCATCGAACATCCATCCACCCCGCCATACGGGCCCGGACCCCCCCCCCCCCCCCCCGAGTCAACCAGTAAAATTAATCCTGCAACCTTTCTTGTGATTTCATTTCTGATCAAAACAACCGCAATCGGAGGATCAAATATAATGTGTAATTTCAAAGTGTAGAATTCGCAAACATTCAAAAACAAAAAAGTTATCTCGGCGTCTGATTAAAAAAAATGCCAAATTTGCCAGTATGAGGTGGATCCGGAATTCCCTCTAACTCTTCGGGAGCTGTGCTAGCGCAACATTAAAGACCCTGTGCCAATGCATTCTCGTGTATATGCGAGTCGAACATACATGTAGGGTAGGTCGGTTCGCATATATATAAGAGAAAACATTCGCCTTACAATTTTGTTATCATTTTTTCTTCATTTTATAAAAAAAAATATTTGTTTTTCTTATATTATTTAACAATTTTATAATTTTTTTAATTTTTTCTTACATTCTTTCACAATTTTATCATTTTTTCTTGCATTCTTTATTAATTTTTATCATTTGTTTTTCTTACATTCTTTAACAATTGTATAATTTTTTTCATTTAAAAAAAAAAAACATTATAAAATGCATTGGCACAGTGTTTTGGCAAATAATCAGGAAGCTCCCATCATGAAAGTGTTAATGACTTGAACGCTTCGGGAATATCAGCAGACTGTATGGATAGCCCTATCTAGGATTAGACCCGGTCTTCGTGTCTGCATCGATTACGGCTGCATGTCGTTCCATGAGGACGGTAGCAGCTCCGTTGCAAATCTAATATTCATGGCTCGATGCTATCTACACAGCGACACATCGTTGTATAACCATCTCTGTTAATGTATCAAATTCTGTTTTACGACAACAAACCAATTTACACGATTGATGATCTGCCTCTGATGTTTACCGTCACGTGACCATTCACGCGATGACGTTAATCACAAATTGCCATCAGATGATTCGATTCTGCAAACCATTTTCCTGTTATAATACAATGTGCTCGTGAAAACACACCCTATGCAAATATAGACAGATGGGAACTTACATTTTTTTTATCAAATTTTCTCTACTATTCTTGATAGAATGGGTTATGCTTGTGAAAATAAAAATCAATATCTTCCAATGTATAAATAAATTCATGAAACGACAAAAAATCGAATTTTAATTCCTGAAAAACGAACCTTTGGCAAAATAAAGACGACACAAATAACCCTCAAACATGAAAAGAAATCGAATTATTAAAAAAAATTCAAACAATAAATGGAAACAAAATAATTCTCAAAGGTAATAAAATGACCATAATTTAGAAGGAAACGTCGTTCCGTAGTTTTTCAATAAAAACGGGACGAGTGACGTCCCCTGGTTGTTTTTCAGAAATCTAATTTTCTTTAAAATCGCTTGGAAGAGATTGTATCTCTTTATTTGTTTTCATCAATACTGTGTGCCATATTCTTATTTCTGAACTAGAGTGAGGCTACTGATATATCAGTTGAATTAAAACTGGCGGCATTGGCTTCTCGGGTAAGAAATTGGAATTGTTTTGATTTCGGGAAAATACGGTTGATCTGCTGAATTGATTGAACTTGAAATGTTCTCTGGATTGATGTGTGATTCCAAGAACATGATGTGTGAGTGTTGCATTATATGATGAACATATCATTATTTATGAACCCAAATACTCAAATAGGATGGAATTTGACAACGAGCAAATGATGATGCAGACGCTCCGTGGAAAGACGGCTGGCGATTATCGCAATACGATAGGGGAACACTCCGACGTTCGTACTCAGATTTCACCAATTTTTGTACCTAGCTTGCCTGGCCTAAGTTTCACGGGAAAATGGCTAATTTGATTATATTTGTCGTTATATATATAATTATCACACCATTTCTTATTCATTTTCATAAAAATAAAACAAGCCGAAGATGATATGTTTAAAAATGTTTTAAGAATAAAATTGGCGATAGGTTGTTATCAGTGTACGTTATGCTTGTGATAGTTACGTTACGCACACTGCGATCCCCTATCGTATTGCGATAATCGCCAACCTGTGGAAAGACTGCTTCTCAAAACGCGCGACCTTGACCGTAAACAATTCAGTTGGTGTGGAGATCCTTCCTCTGTATGAGGAGCACCCAATATATTGGATTCAGTCCTCCCCGGACTACAGGAGACGGGAGCAATTGCTCTCGCACGCGTTTGCACTCGCATTTTTTAATTCACGGGTGCTAAATTCAGTAAAATGATTGTCTCTCGTCCCTCTTGTCAAAATGTTCATGGTCACTGTTACTATACTAGTTGATTCAATATTGAACATTTTGAAGGTATATTTAGAACCTAGCTTTCCCGTCTCAGTTAAATTATAGGTATGTGAAAGTTTAACTGGACATAGGTCTATCCCAAAATGACATTTTGTTTGAGAAAAACCCAACTTACGATTATATTATGGGCGCAATTACACCCGTCTTCTGAATTACACCCGTCTTCTGAATTACACCCGTCTTCTGAATTGCGAGAGTAAATAAGTGCTCGAGATCGCTGCATGTGCATGTTTTCCTCACGTGAAGGACTGTGGATTACATTAAAAAACTAAGTACTAAATAGTACAAGAAAACCATATTCAGAAATGGTAACGCCCCCAAGATCATATTATTAGCCATAAATATAAATTATAATATAAAATATATTGGTTACATTAATGCACCGCCTCAGAATTCCGTTAAAACAACTAATCCTTCAAATTATTACAAAAAACTACGGCTTATTACTGCAGGTTTTTCATTCAAATACTATTCACTACTTAGTTTTTTAACGTAATCCAATATATTGAGGTGCTCCTCATACACAGGAGGGATCTCCACACAAACTGACCTGTTTACAGTCAAGGTCCCGCGTTTTGAGAAGCAATCTTTACGTATATTGTTTGTGTTTTAATTATATTCAGAATCGTCTCCCTTCGGTTAAAAAAGTATGCGACACTTTTGTACGGCCCGGACCTACCGTTAGTTCTAAATACGGACTCTTTTTAAAATGACCCCCATTTTTATTTCCACAAGAGTAACCCATTATATCAAGAAAATGTCGTCCATTGTACTGGTTCATTTGTTCGTTTGGCTTTTTCTGAATGCCCATTTTGGGGTACGCATGTCCCCGGTGCCATTAATTAAAAAAAACTTTAGGAACTGGTTAAAACCCATACGAAAGGTACCGTATAGACTCCTTTATTATCAACATTCCGCAAACTGGCATTGTATATATAGTAGCCTACATCATGCCATGAATCTCTACTCTGGCTACTCTTGTGCTCCAAATAAAAGTGCAGGCCCAAATAATAGTGCAGGGGGTAAATTCCATTAAAAGTTAATAAACGTGCAGACCCAAATAATAGTGCAGGGGGGGGGGGACTCTGAGCAAAACATCAACACATTAACTGTGGTTAAACCAAGTATTTGTATTGTACTAATAGGTCAAGTATAGGAATCAAGACAGTATGTGTCATGTGGTGTTTTATTCAATATTTAAATGTTCACATGTATGCCATATACATGTACATGCATAAAGTAATACCGGTAAGCTCAACATTTTGATATCTGAATCATAGAAATCTTGAGTTTGTGTTGATTTCAATTTTCATAGCATCAAAATTAATAAACATGCAGACCCAAATAAGCACTGTGCAGGGGGGAAATTACCCAATAAAATAATAAACGTGCATGCATGTTTATTTGGAGCCCAAGAGTAACGGGCGATAGCCAGAGTATATATGCATGGCATGGTACTAGTATTGTAACCGATAAATCGTTAGTGAATTTGTCTTCTATGAAACATCCCGGTCACCGAATTTGATATCCTTTTTACCGCGGACAATATCTCAACGGACATATAATTGATATCTTATCACAGAAACCATTGTTTAACATATATTTCATTTGAACTCCTTCGTTTGTCGCCAAATAAGAAATATTGCATCATTTACATTCCCAGTTGTGATAGAAATCGCTATCTCGTTGGCGTGTTTCTCGGGGTCCATTGAATTTATGGACAATTCCAAGTTTCGAATCGATCGGCGGTTATATATTCTCGCCTTCATCTCGTTGTTTAGTACGAGAGAGTGTGATATTGTGTATCAGATTTCTTCATCCGTCAGATGCCTTTCGTTGTATCTAAGTGTGGAAACCGAGGGTCCACATTTAAAAAATACACAATCCGATGATCCTCGAATCATCAGATTCCAACAACAACAACAACAACAACAACAACAACAACGACAACATTTCTTCAAACGAAGTTTATGAGAATCGATTGATTACCAAAACAAATACTAACCATTGTCAACTCTAGAATAAAATTTTCCAAAACGAGTTATATATCAACATTGTGTTCAGTGCAAGTTCGTATCGATAATACCGGTATGTCGGTCGGCTCTTCGAATATTTGCCAGGCCGCCAAATATTCCAGGTGGTGCATGGAAGATTTCAGCGATCGATATCTGATATCTCTGAGCTTTGATGTGTGGGTTCCATGATCGACTTGAATCACATATTTTGTTTACCCCCGAAGTCTCTGAGCTTTGATGTGTGGGTTCCTTGATCTACTTGAATCACATATTTTGTTTACCCCCGAAGCTGATATCTCTGAGCTTTGATGTGTGGGTTCCTTGATCTACTTGAATCACATATTTTGTTTACCCCCGAATGATGTGTGGGTTCCTTGATCGACTTGAATCACATATTTTGTTTACCCCCGAAGCCAATGAAATAGTAATTTAGGATCGTTAATTCAGATAATGCATCTCTAAACGATTATGGTTTCAGTGCATGGATTGCGTAAGGCCAAAATAAACAAAACTTGTCTGTTTCCGATAAATTTGGGATAATTTTCAAGACAGGCTGGCAGGGGTTTTTTGCATTTATTTTAAAAACCGTTCAGCCGTAGCGATATAATAGTGTAGTCATGGTCCCATGGAATATGGTAGATTAATGTGTATTGAAAATTAGTCACGCATACCGGTATATCGGACCCGGTGACAAATGTTCGTAAGTATTATAAATTGACCATCGGTGAACTGGAAATATTTTGGCTTGTTGTTTTACGTTAACTGATTGTGCAATTCGCGTACAATAAGAAATGAGGTAGTTTTATTAGAAATTGCAGAAAATGGGGGGGGGGGGTGAGTATATATAACACCGATAAAGTCGTAATAAGTTTATTTTTACGCCCTGTCAAAGATCGGCAACATCCGGATTCTCAACTGGGAATAGTTGAGCGTCAAGAAACATATGGTCCCATAAATTCAGTGACCAGATGAAACCCCGCCTCCGGTGGTGCCAAGACTATAATATAATTATAGCTAAAGGGGTCATTCTCACAAAAAAAAAAGTGCTGAAGGCTACACAGGGTTTGAAAATGTGCTTAACCCTTTACCCAACAAAACGGCCAAAACCGGCCAAATAAAGCTTCAACAGCCTAAAATATCTTCGGTCTGTATCAATAGAACCATACAAATATGGATATCATTGGAACCGGCTCCTTGACCACATTGTGATAGTTACAGTTATGCCCTGTGCCAATGCATTCTCTTATATATGCGAGTCGACCATAGGTCGCCTCGCATATATAAGAGAATGCATTGGCCTAAAAAAAAAAATTCTTACATTCTTTAACAATTTTATAATTTTTAATGTGTTAAGCCAATGCATTCTCTTATATATGCGAGGCGACCTATGGTCGACTCGCATATATAAGAGAATGCATTGGCACAGGGCCCTTCTGTTGGGTAAAGAGTTAAGGGTACACAGGGTTTGTGATCGGCCCTAATACTGTCACTTAAACTGTGTTTCTGAAAGTCTGGCACCCATTACCAGTTTGTTTTCAGTTCAGTATAATGTTCATTGGAACCTAAACAGTTATTCTCTAACAGAAATCATGGCAGATACAAAAACTAAACGACATTTCAAAACCTGTGTACCCTTCAGCACAGTTTCAAAACCTGTGTACCCTTCAGTACTTTTTTGCATACCCTTCAGCATAATTATATGCTAAATTCAAATACGCCAGCAAATAATGGCGTTTTATTATACACCCATATAAAATGGGGGGTATACTGGATTGACTGCGTCTGTCCGTCCGTCCGTCCGTCACACTTTCTCCCTCCGTGTGTCTAGCCGTCCGTCCGTCCGACCTCTTAACTCGAACGACTACGAACCGATTTCAATAATGTTTTGTATGCAATCTCCTTAGGACCGCCTCTCCGCATGATGCTAATTGCGGTGCGGTCCGACTTTCTTTTTTTAAGTTACGCCTTACTTTTCGACTTATTTTGACTTAGAAAATTCTGTCCGACTTAATAACTTTAACAAATATGAACCGATTTCAATAATGTTTGGTATACATGCTTCTCACAACACCCTCTCTACATGATGCGGCTCAGGGTTGGCTCGGACTGTTTTTCCTAACATTATACTTAATTTTCGACTTATTTTTACTTAGAAAATTTTGGGATTTTTTTTGTGTGGATGCTATCAAGTTAGGATATTTTCCGGAAGTTTCTTCGATTATGGGTTCGGAACAAATATTTTTACCACAGTTTTGGGTCCGTCCGCCTTTTTTTCTGTACAAGCTTCTTGCGACACCATATCGATATTATTAATCCAAATTAAAAATCTTTTTTGTTGGGTTTACGGATAATGCGGGTTGAATTTGCCGCGGTGGGGCTATGCTAGCACGCGAGTGCACACCTCTTGTTGACATTGAGAGCATCGCTATTAACCATACGCGTGTGTCTGGTGGATGCTAACTATACGAACTGACAGGATGAATTGGCGCAGTCACCCACAGTAACTGTATAACCCATGTACTCTATGTTAATAAATCAGGACTGAAAGAGGAATTACTTAGTTCTACTGGCATACTTATGAGTTTCATACTGACACATGGCAATATAATATGACAAACTCTGCCAATAAACTGAAGTATGTTTTATGACGACAAACCAACTTGCGGCATTAATTTGTTTGATTTGATCAGGTTTCCATTCCGTCGCAAACATAACCAACTGGTCATGTTATAAAACTATGTGCTCGAATAGTACTATGGAGTTCCCTGGAACTTCGATTAGCGTACTATCACGTACGTGTATAGCTAATGGTAATAAGGCGTTTCCTAGCTGGACCATCGATTAGCCGTACTATCACGTATGTGTATAACTAATGGTAATAAGGAGTTTCATGGAACATCGATTAGCCGTACTATCACGTACGTGTATAGCTAATGGTAATAAGGCGTTTCATGGAACATCGATTAGCCGTACTATCACGTGTATAGCTAATGGTAATAAGACGTTTCCTGTAACATCGATTAGCCGTACTATCCCGTACGTGTATAGCTAATGGTAATAAGGCGTTTCATGGAACATCGATTTGCCGTACTATCACGTGTATAGCTAATGGTAATAAGGCGTTTCCTGTAACATCGATTAGCCGTACTATCCCGTACGTGTATAGCTAATGGTAATAAGGCGTTTCATGGAACATCGATTAGCCGTACTATCACGTGTATAGCTAATGGTAATAAGGTGTTTCATGGAACATCGATTAGCCGTACTATCCCGTACGTGTATAGCTAATGGTATATAATAAGGCGTTTCATGGAACATCGATTAGCCGTACTAACACGTACGTGTATAGCTAATGGTATATAATAAGGCGTTTCATGGAACATCGATTAGCCGTACTAACACGTACGTGTATAGCTAATGGTAATAAGGCGTTTCCTGTAACATCGATTAGCCATACTATCACGCACGTGTATAGCTAATGGTAATAAGGCGTTTTATGGAACATCGATTAGCCGTACTATCCCGTACGTGTATGGCTAATGGTAATAAGGCGTTTCCTGTAACATCGATTAGCCGTACTATCACGCACGTGTATAGCTAATGGTAATAAGGCGTTTCCTGTAACATCGATTAGCCGTACTATCACGTACGTGTATAGCTAATGGTAACAAGGCGTTTCATGGAACATCGATTAGCCGTTCTATCACGTACGTGTATAGCTAATGGTAACAAGGCGTTTCATGGAACATCGATTAGCCGTACTATCACGTACGTGTATATACAGCGGGACTATAAACATTGATTAACCCTGCTAGCACGTACATGTAGCTAATTCAGCAGTACTATACCAATGACTTCTCTATTTTGGTAATACAAATTTCAAGAAAGATTATTTGGCATATGATGTCCACAATGACGCATCTAGATAGGAACATACTTTATTGTTTAGAACCACCTCGCCAATAAATCGAATTAAAACGACAGACCAATTTACACAACTTATTGTTTGTCTCTGTTTGTCGTCACGTGACCAATCATGTGAGTCAACTGGTCGTGTTGTAATAATATACGTGCTCAAATAGTAATGGCTTTTCCTGGACACATCTATATGCACACTTAAAACCCAGCTCATTTGTTCTCCCTCGACCTTTTATCTCTCCGAAAGGGCACTTTATATTATTCATTATGCGACATTCGTAATCTAAAATGGTTATGTCTCCCACAACATGCTCAACGAACTCACACGGGGACCACTATTCGAGAAATAGTTCGCTTCTAGCACCCGCCCACAATAACACACATCTTCATAGTGCTTATAAGCCCCACGTAATACAATTCCTTGTCAGAAAAAGGTAGCATTTTAATTTGCGTACCAGTTGTATCAAACACATTCAAACATTCACGCCATCATAATAGAGTTACCGTTCTTCTTCTGTACAGAACGATATTACTTTGATAATTCGCCAATAAAAAATATCATAAAATGCATTCGTGTCCAAAATACAGACACTTGCGTCGACATTATATATTACGCATACATACTACGTTATATTTACAGCGAAAACAAATATTGTATTATATGTTTGTGTAAATTCGAACAATGCTGTACTGGGCAGCTGTATAATGCATATACAATTGGTATCATGGCATAATGCCACGTGCAACCACCACTCATACGATTCGTGTCAATGGGCGTGGTTTTGTTCTCAGTCGAGGACTATTTTGCATAAAACATTCTTATATGTGACCCGCCATATCAAATCCAGTCGTAAGTCGGGATTTTTTTACGCTGTGCCAATGCATTCTCTTATATATGCGAGTCGACCATAGGTCGCCTCGCATATATAAGAGAATGCATTACCCTAACAATTATTTACAATTTTAATAATTTGTTCTTGTATTCTTTAACAATTTTATAATTTCACCCATACAAAGCCCCAGACAAACATGAGCAGACGACAATCTTCTATATGCTTCTATATATGTGTGGGGCTCCCTGCAGGGTAATGGATGTTTTTTATTTTATGTCCTAAAAATTGTAAGAAACATTTATTTTTAAAAAATGATAAAAAATTGTTAGGCCAATGCATTCTGTTATATATGCGAGGCGACCTATGGTCGACTCGCATATATAAGAGAATGCATTGGCACAGGGTAAAACAAATCCCGACTTACGAGTCGTAAGTCGGGATTTTTTTACGACTGGATTTGATATGGCGGTTCTTATATGTCGAATTTATCGAGATTTATCAGCATAATTTATCGGTATATATTTAAACCTGCGTTTAAGTCAGTTAAGGACTTGCGACTGGATATTCTTAAACTAAATGGTCTCGGGCGTACTAGTTTACGAATGTCCCATACCTCGTCCATTAACCCTGACATATAGAACCACCTCGTCAATAAATCGAATTATGTTTTACGACGACAAACCAATTTACACAACTGATGGTTTGTCTCTGATGTTTGACCACGTGACCATTCATGTGATCCTAATTGTCAAGTAAAAATACTATGTACTCAAATAGTAATGGCGTTTCCTAGACACAGCTATAGGCACACATATATAGAACCACCTCGTCAATAAATCGAATTCTATTTTACGACGACAAACTAATTTACACTTAAGAAATAAATACACGGTGTAGAGGTGTGTATGGTCAAGTTGTACCACAACAAACTGATTGTAGGACGACGCGTAGCGGAGTCCTACAATCAGTTTTTTGTGGTACAACTTGACCATACACACCGATACACCGTGTATTTATTTCTTTTGTAATACGACTGAAAGTTTATGGTCACAATTCGACTGAATAGTCAACGAAATACTGCGCTTTTTCGGTCTCAGGTGAGAAAACATTTCGTGGTGTAATTCGTACTGGGCGTACTCGATTTCTTTGCATGGAGTACTCCGTAATCTTGTCTTGTTATGAAATTCCCCCATTGACTTTTCGAGGCACCTCTTCTAGAAAATAATCGTTGTGATTGGCTAAAAAACGATGTGTTTTCAGCGGCGCCCGTGCCTTTCATTTAAATTGTACATGAAATACGATTGCGGTCATTTCTGTGTTGAACGTTGTTGGGACAACATGAATATGATCATCGACTATGGACCATTTTCCTTACACAAAGCGATCTAAATGATCTAGTTTACTAAACTAATCTTATCCCCCTTCTGTACTGGTGAACAAACGCTTTCATTTTCAACTTGATTCCGAAATATCGAATATGATCGAGATTCGAATCGACGAATGCACAGCCCGGCCCCATGGATTTATTTTGTCATTTAATATACTTATTAAGTAACTTTCTTTGGTCGTAACATATATCAATATACCATAACATCATTTGGACCATATTCATTGGCAACCAAACTGGTTTCAAGCGACAAATCGCTAGAAAATTCGCAAGATTGTCAAGATGTAGCAAAATTCTAAGGGTTACGGGTGCGGGTGTACTCCGTTGATGCCCCGTTTGCGCGGAGTTAGAAAAGACGGGAAAAGTCGCGTGCGGCGATCTGAATAAACCGATTTTTTTCGTGGTACAATCGGAAAAAGTAGAATTGTACCACAAAACTGGAACGAGATAGCCATGGTAACTCGGGCCACTGGCCAATCAGAACATGGCTTTTAAGCATAGTTAGGCAGGGTCGTATTACAAAACCGATTGTTTGTCTATGATGTTTTACGTCACGTGACCATTCATGTGAGCAAACTGGTCATGTTATAATACTGCATGTATGAGCTCAATTAGTAATGGCGTTTCCTGTGCCCACTTTATATATGCACAATCGAATTTTGTCGATCGCGGGTCGGGTTGTCCTTGCATGCATGGGTCGTGCTGTCTCGGGTAGATCGGGTGCATGGGTGGTCGTACTGTCTCGGGTAGATCGGGTGGGTGGCCCTGCATGCATGGGTCGTGCTGTCTCGGGTATATCGGGTGGGTGGCCCTGCATGCAAGGGTCGTGCTGTCTCGGTAGATCGGGCGGGTGCCTCTGCATGGGTCATGCTGCCTCGGGTAGATCGGGTGGGTGGCCCTGCATGCATGGGTCGTGCTGTCTCTGGTAGATCGGGTGGGTGGCCATGCATGGGTCGTGCAGTCTCGGGTAGATCGGATGGGTGGCCCTACATGGGTCGTGCAGTCTCGGGTAGATCGGGTGTGTGGCCCTGCATGCATGGGTCGTGCTGTCTCTGGTAGATCGGGTGGGTGGCCATGCATGGGTCGTGCAGTCTCGGGTAGATCGGATGGGTGGCCATACATGGGTCGTGCAGTTTCGGGTAGATCGGGTGGGTGGCCCTGCATGAATGGGTCGTGCTGTCTCGGGTAGATCGGGTGGGTGGCCCTACATGCATGGGTCGTGCTGTCTCGGGTAGATCGGGTGGGTGGCCCTGCTCCCTTTACACGGTATACTCCATAATTCAAAATTCCACACAAAGGGCTAACTTCTGTTCCAATGGCTATTTAAATTACGGGAATTTAGGAGAGGTGAATTGAGGAGATGTGTGCTGACTTTTATGTGAAAAAACACGGTTATTGACCAATCATATCCCAGTGTGTATTCGACTGTGTCCCGAATCCGCTGGGGGGCGCTCCGATTAATATTTTAACCGTTGTAACCTTTAAAGAGGAATTGGTCGTTGGTCCATATCAACGTGTCAATTTCAATATTAGCAATGGCGTTGTTCGGCTAAATCGCCTAACCTTTAAAGTTTCCCCAAGAGGTTGTAAACCAGGTGGATTTGTATAATTAGTCTGGCTACCTTTGTCGCTGTGTATCATGTTCCAGTTAAAGGTGCTCAATCCGATTCGATGGTCCCAATATCATCAGATTCCAACAACAACAATTTTTTTTTTAAATGCCTCTTCAGTTATCAGGATCCATTAATTGCCCAAAAATAATGCTAACCACAGTCAACTGTAGTATAAAATTGGCCAAAACGTGTTATTTATCAACATTTTGTTCAACGAAATTTGGCCGGATTGACAAATATCTAACACCAAAAGCCACTTGATTTTAGAGTTAGCATCTTCATCCTCAATTTGGTCCAAGACCGTCGGCTTGACGAATATTTGCCAGACCGCCAAAAATGACATATCTCGGGAAATAACAAATTTCAAAAATCGATATCTGATCACTCTGAGCTTTGATGGGTGGGTTCCTCGACTCGAATCAAAAAATGTTTACCCCCGAAGCCAAAGAAAGAGTATTTTGGGAGCGTTAATTCGGATTATGCGTCTTTGGTGTTGTATAATTATGCAGCGACGTTTGTAAAAGACATCTGTTGGATGGTTTCATGACTTATAAATTTCAAACTGAATCCCCGCTCATTAAATTCATACCAGCGTGCCCAACTATATAGAAAGCTCAACGTGATATATAGTTATTTAATAAATGTAACTCGAACGTTCCACCTAGACGGATAAATCTAGCTAACACCCATGGACTATCTTTGTACGCCAGGGAATTCTAACTAACACCCACGGTATCGTTGGATGCCAGGTAATTCTCACTAACACCCACTATCGTTATAAGACGGGTGACTCTCATTAACACCTACTATCGTTATAAGACGGGTAATTCTAACTAACACCCACTATATTTTGTTGGAAGTCGAATAATTCTAACACCCAATATCGTTGGAATTTTTTCATCTGATGGCTAATTCGGTACAAAAATGTGACCGACAATATCGACTTTCAAATAACCAACTCAAAAATAATAATTTTAAGCCATTCTTGGTCCGAAATTTCCGAGTAATGTTGTTCAGACATTAAATGTTCAACTGTTGAAATTGTATACCAAAGAAAATTGTGTACCAAATAAAATTGTGTACCAAAGACTAAAACTTTGGCTGCAAGTGTGAAAATGTTCGATAAACGGATATTTTACACTGGTTATTTGTTGAAGACTTAAACTATATATCGGAACAATTTCAGCTTATTATAATGAGGTATATATCGGTCTGAAATATCGAACTATTGTAAATTTTGACGAAAGTTGGTCACCCCAATCCCTTTATCGGCACGCCGCTGACCTCGTTACTAGTCCGTGCTCCAATGGCATGTCATTCTCAACGACTCTGCCATTTCCGCTTCGCTCGGAAATAACCTCTTCCATAAATAGAAACCATATTCGCGCAATGCTACAATACACGGCCGCGCTGGAAATAAGGCAATGACCTTGACACGTTGACGCAGAATAGAGACTATGAATGGAACAGAATTTATTCAATGCATGATGTCTGTACCAAACTCGATCATGCATGTATTATGTAGTGATGTGTATAGTAATAAATAGCAACCATTAGTTCAAGTACGACAGACGAATCTCCCATGCAGTAAATAGATATATCAAATCCCTGTGCCAATGCATTCTCTTATATATGCGAGTCGACCATAGGTCGCCTCGCATATATAAGAGAATGCATTGGCCTAACAATGTTTTACAATTTTAATAATTTTTTCTTGTATTCTTTAACAATTTTATAATTTCACCCATACAGAGCCCCAGACAAACATGAGCAGACGACACTCTTCTATATGCTTCTATATATGTGTGGGGCTCCCTGCAGGGTAATGGATGTTTTTTATTGTATGTCCTAAAAATTGTAAGAAACATTTATTTAAATAAAATGATAAAAAATTGTTAGGCCAATGCATTCTCTTATATATGCGAGTCGACCTATGGTCGACTCGCATATATAAGAGAATCCATTGGCGTACATGATTTGATATGGCGGGTCACATATATGTGCCGGTATATACATTTAGTATGCACATGATCAATCACGTGATTGAAATAGTCCGGTAGATATGGTGTCTACTTATGGGGGAGGTTATTTTCGTGCGAAGCAGAATGGTCGAGTCGTTGAGAATGCGTTGCACGATGACACATATATTATATGGTCGAAACGAATTCACTCAAATCATTCTGTGACGTCAAGTCAGGTCTGTCCATGCATATTCACACCACTCGCTTTATATCACGCCATCGCGTCGGATCAAACGCTAATGTATATTAATGGGAATTATTCGACCGCACGCCACAATGGTAACATATTCTGGAGTTGTTAGGCCAGGAATTATCTTGTAAGAGGGGCGGCATTATCACACAGACTAACAAGATATGAATCCAGCGATCGATCACTCAAATCCTATGGGGAAATCTGATTGATCGTCTGTGTGTGATATTGGTTCTAAGGCGACGAAGCCAGCCCGCCCTATATAGGCCGGGTCCATCAGAAATCGTTTTTTTTTTTGCCAGATGGCCGTGGATGGCCTAAATATACGATTGGCTGATGAGCTGCAAATCAAATTAAATCAATCATGAAATCCTAGATGATGCATGGTGATCCGACATATATATATACTTTAGAATATACAATCAAATATAACAAAGCAACACGTATACGTTTTTCTATACAACGCCCCCCCCCCCCTGAAAATAAACAAATGCCTGTATTAGTAATATAGTACGTGCTGTAGTGTTTAGTCGAGTTTTTATCATTTTATCAAACTGTGACGAGGGACGGGTTGACGGGCGGGCGGACGCCAGAATGGAGTCCGAGCGGACGGGCGTCTGGACGGTCGACAACAGAACTTTATATCATAACCGTTTATTGATGGATTTAACTTTATCACATAATTAACCTACAAAACCAGCTTCATAATTATTGGTAAGACACACGTGTAATATTAGCGCGTGCGATGACGTCACGCCATTATTTAAATGACTTGCGATCGCTGAAGTTTATTGTTTTCGATGAATACTTCGCGTTGTTTGGCGTTTATTTGTTCATGCGATAAAATGTATACATATCTCAAACTCGTTCTATTTTATACGTAATTTATCAACCTCGTCCACTAAATTCTATTTGAGCCTCGGTAAACCTCGGCTCAAATCGAAATTAGTGAACTCGGTTGATAAATTCCGTATAAAATAGAAACTCATGTGAGATCCTCTATATATATCATAGCCGTTTATTAATGGATTCCGACAATTTTTGGTATGTGACTTAATTGTCAAGTGCGACAGCTGCACACAGAAAATCGAGTTCGCGCCGACTTTCTAACCAGAATTATGCAATCATAGCCCCACACCTCTGATCCTTACAGAAGACATTGACACAAGGATACAGACCGGATATGCCATTTACAGTAATGCCCTAAATAATCGACTCCTTAACCACAGCATATTTATGGGTAACTTTTCCGGATTTAGTCGGAAATATGGCTTGTTGCCATTCATTGGAAAGCTCACAGTACTTTCCGGATTTAATCGGAAATATGGCTTGTTGCCATTCATCGGAAAGCTCTCAGAGTCTCAGAGAGAGCTTTCCGATGAATGGCAACAAGCCATATTTCCGACTAAATCCGGAAAAAGTTACCCATAATTCTGCTGTGGTTAAAGAGTCGATTATTTAGCGCATTACTGCTGTTCAGATTTAATTCAACTTACGCGAATTAAAATGTAAATGTAGGCGATACATTTATTTGACATTTTAATAAAACCACAGTTTGTGTGCAGTTTAATTAAACACTTTAAAGGGATACTGTACTCAAATGTTGTTGTTGGTTTCTATATGATCTGCTTCGTCGAATAAGGTAACCAAATTTTCATTATTTGAAAGTATGTTGAGTACGAAATAAAGTTAAGGATGGCAGAAGCCGAAATGCGAAAATAGAACTATCGTCGTCGAGAAATTTGTGTACATTTTTCAAGCAAATGTGTCCAATAAATGTTATATTACATGCCCCACATACTCATTTAAGTTACTGTATTAAGTCACTGGTCAGTGAGTGTCTCGAGTTTACGCCCAGTATCAACATCATTTTTACACGAGGATGCATGTGTCATAATCCCCTTTCCGTCAATTAAATTGATTACGAAATTCGTAATTTAATTTATGGCTCAACCCATAAATTAAATTTATATAAAATTATTAACATTGATTTTAAGATAACCTGTTAACCTGAACGTTTGCATAAGACATCTTCGACTCGAATTACTTATTTGTCTATATATGTTCGATATTGCATCGTTGTTATTGTCGGGAATTTATTTAAATTGACGTACAGCCTCCCTTTAACATCATATCCGTACTTGAGCGTGCACAATAGTGTACTTAGAACGATCCGATCTCAACAAACAGCCGAACACCCTCTAGCCATGTTACATCTGCTAGTCTTATCCATGCTATACAAATTTGACATTTATGTCTCTGTGTATCGATTCTTATAGACATGGAGTACGCTACAATGGTATATAATGTATCATGCATCCGTATGCACCAACTATATACAAGCCTGCAAATAGCGTGTCTGTCATTTGCAGAATGAGGTCTTCAGAGGGTGAATTTAGTGATGCTATCCCGCATAGCGGGCTAGCATCACTATAATTTCACTCTCTGGTGACCTCATTCTGCTTAGGCCCTCAACTGCTATGGTAGATCTAGGATCAGATTGAAGTTCCCCAGTTGAAGTTGGTGATGGTCACCCATTGGGCACCTCGATTATGGATTTTACCTTCTGCAAATTAGGGGATATAGAAACTTCCCAGATGGGAAAACGTAACTAAAAAAAATGTTAATTTGATACTATAGATACTTCCCAGAAGATGAGGCCTAAGCAGAATGAGGTCTCCAGAGGGTGAATTTGGTGATTTTAGCCCACTGTGTGGGATAGCATAACTAAATTCACCCTCTGGGGACCTCATTCTGCAAATGACAGACACACTATTTGCAGGCTTGACTATATAATGAGCGTTTTATTCTCGCCAACATATCATGTCAATTGGGTTTGGATAAGCCTTATTCTTGAATAAATTGTCAGCAGATCTGGCGAGTTAGTTCCCTTGTCGACAGCGCGGAGAGGCGTATGTACATCCCTAATGAGGCTAATACTATGTCGGATTTACCTAATCGAATCCGATATTCTCGGCGTTATGCGCGCTAACATACAAATTAATACGGTGTGAAAGCTAAATGAATTCATTCCACGAGTCTCCTAGAATCACCGGCGCGTGTTCCTGAGAGGGTTTGAATCACTGGCGCGTGCTCCTGGGAGGGTTTGAATCACTGGCGCGTTATCCTGGGAGAGTTTCACGCCGCGTTGACGACGTTTGAAGCACGTTATCCGCCCCTTGACACTTAGAGGTGGAGCGCAATGATTTTGTATCTCTTCCTTGAAGATTATGTCTATATGTTGGGGCTATAACATAATCAGTTTTATTTTTACCCATCCCTTAACTAACACTATTTCTGATTGGACAAAATCCGTCCGTGATAATCCGGGGAAAAGTCATATTGGACTCCCGAAAGTCCTGCCAATACTCCGGTGATTATATAGCAAACAATATTAATCGGGGTTCGCGATAAGGTATCTAATGATAGTCAATCTCAGGAACACGTGGCACGTGGTTCGATTGAATATCAGAATATAGAATATCATATAATCCCATATCCCATAATATGTCAAATATAGCGAATTATCGAAATATGAAATACAACGAAATAGGAAATACAGCAAAATTGCGGAATAAAAAATTCAGCGAAATGACTAAATAGAACAAAATATAGAAGTGGGAAATTATTATAAACGAAATAACGGAAATATTTGAAGAAGTGTTGCAATTTCCTTTCATACCAATCTCCGTTATTTCGTCAAAGTACATTCTATATAGAGTTATCACCCTTCAGATTAAATATGATACTCAATCGGAACCACGCGTGCCAAAAATCCGACACAAAAATATAATATGGCGGCCAAGATCGCCGCTGAAAATTTGATATTTTTCAGACATATCACCACCTTTCGTTTGTCTCTGTGGGAAAATATTGACATCTTGACGAGATTTTATACATTTATCGTCCATAAGAGTCATTGACGAACACAAGGGGGCCATAATATACATTCCTTGCTGGATATTTTTGTCCGATATCACGTTTTCCCAAATGCCGTTATAATCCGGTCAAAGCCGAAACGACGGTAATAACGCAATGTCTGTTTCGAATCAATGAGTTTTATTGCTATTATTACTCCAACCATGATTATATATGTGCAGGAGATACCCGGGCTAGGATTCTTCTTTTATCTCAGTTGGGAAATATTCATCCAAATCCAAGATGGCTGCCAAAATGGCCACCAGAAATAGAAAAATCGCCGAAAATCGCTGATTTTAACATCAGAGAGCGTTATTGTCACGACAACTCCACACATTCTTACTATTGTGAGTTGGGAACACTGGATCGAAGAACTGTTAAAAATACCCCCAAATCCAAAATGGCGCCCACAATGGCGGATAGATTTAGAAAAATCACAAAAAATCCCTCATATTCACATCATTGGGCATTATTGTCGAGACAACTCCACCCATGCTTACAGTTGAGTTGGAAATACTGTTGTGAAGTAAATACCTTATATCCCATGCAAGAAATGTTTTTCTAAATCTAAGTTGGCGGCCAAAATGGCGATCGATATTCGAAAACACGCCTACATTCCTTTACTTTCTTACGATGGGCGTTATTGTTTCGCGAATTCTACCCACCATTACCTGTTGATATGGAATATTGATATGAAGCATTCATTTGAGTTTGGTAATTGATACTCAAGGTCAAGATGGCAGCTAAACTGGAGGCCAGAAATTGAAAAGAAATCGATATTTTCACATACAAATTTCAACTTTTTGTCATAATATCGATATGTATGGACCAAACTGTACACAAACCATCTATTGGTTCAACTTAAAACGTACCAAAACGCATAACATTGCTCGTATCCGTCTGGAAGTACGAAACCCCACAACTAATATCGCGATGTGGCATTTCGATATCCATTAGCGCCGATAATGGTAGGTGCGCCGAATAGCCATATTAGAACAATTACCTGATAACAGATTCTGCTTTTCCACGTCCATAATGATCTGGACAGTTTCCATTTCTTTGTCTGATAAATCTAGGTCGCTCACACCTACAAAGTATTTAACACTTCCTGGGAGAAGGGTCCCTCTAATTATAACGTTTCAAACAATTAATTTTCTGGTGTCTTAGCTTAAGATTTTAAATATGGGATTTGTGCCTCATCTTGAACTAGAAAGGCATATGGTTGATAAGTATACAAGCTTACAGAAGGTCATCTCTATGTATGTCTTTCTCATACCCCATGGGGATAACGACATGTACACCTGGCGAACTTCTCAGTTAACTAGTGACTTCTCAATTGATGGTTCGTCAACTCACAAACTTAGCGAACATATTAGCATACGTGGACAACTTCGGCAGTGTTTCGATGGTTGCTCTCTGTCTCATTGCCTTGGGCAGATGCCTATCTTCTAAGGAGAAGACCATAATGTACTGACTACCCACACTTCTTGACCATGATCCTAAGAAAACTGTGTGACGTCCCGCAGTCGTCTCGTCGAATAGCTCCCAGCAGAGAAGAACAATGCTCACGGTGCTAGTTTGTGGACATGTGCCATGACAGTGGGAATAAAATGGGCCACGGTATACACCCCTACATCAGGTGCATGTTTCAGATATCGAATGTCATGCGTGTTGGTGTTTTTGGTGTGGTAAGATTGTATTTCCACATCCGTTTCAATGCCGTTCTGAATCAACTTGACCAGACGTATATTTTGTCTGGAAAATACTATGCTAGCCTCCCCAGAACAGTCGAATGGGCTAAAGGATAATGTCTTTAGAGAATAAAGGTATGCGTTGTTGTTATCCTCTCTCAGGGTAAGTGTCAATATGTGGGCGGTATTATTCAAGAAAATGTCAGGAAATGTGGTGCATTTATTTCACTATATGTTTAAAGAACAATTTGTAGTCTCGACGGCAATGGATGTGGACGTTGGTGAACGTGACCTTTATGATCATATAGCTTTATTTTATATAACTTTAGAATATAGTAGTTAATATGTCTCATGCAGGACAATGGTCGGAATTGTGATTTTTCGAAGAAATCAATTTGTGTACCCAATGTAGGTTAAACTGAATGAAAGATCTCATCAAAGTAACATTCCTTAATATGTTCTTCGCGTTGAACATTTCACCCTTGTGTTGATGGCATTGTACTTTCTTGAACCATACCGACCACCACCCAGCGTGATTATGACATATCAACCAACTATCAAAGGCATCGTCTTTAAGACTACATCACAGTCTGTGTGGGGCTTATATAGTAGTAGGCAATGGTACACGCCTGGTCCAGTTGATTAAGAACGGCTTCCAAACGGATGGTAAGATACAATCTTAGCATACAAGCAAAGCAAAGCCACATGAGATCATGTCTGAATCTAAAACATACCCAAAGAAGAGGTGGTGCAGTCATGGTGCAATTTCATTTCCACTATCGTGACACATGCCCACAAACTAGCACCGCGTGTGTTGTTATTATCGGCTTGGATTTGTACGGTGAGACGATTGCTGGACGCCACTAGGACTGTTCTTGTGATCATGGTCAAGAAGTGTGGGTATATTATGCATTATGCTCTTCTACGCATTAGCAGAAGGGCATCTGTCAAATGTTAGGCTTTCAACATTCGAAGTGATATACAGAAGTTGTCCGGGTACGTCAGTACGTGAATATGTGAATTGATGAACCATATCTTGAGAAGTGGCTGAATGGGAAGATCACCAGGTGTACATGTTGTTATCCCCATTAGGTAACAAAAACTGAAAAACACGCAGATAGAGAGGTCCTTCTGAAAGCTAGTATACGCATCGACCGCATACCTTTCTAGTTTATCGCGCAAGATGATGCTCAGATCCCACATGTAGCATCTGAATTATACCATAATCTACCGCGAATGAAGCTCGCCAAGAATAAGGATAAGAATTCACAGCTTTCGAGACAAACACGTTAGCTTGACACCGGCATATGTGTTGTTTGAAACATTCCGATTAGTGTGACCCTTCTACCAAGAAGTGCAGACAACTGTGTTGGTGTGAACGAGATGTGACGAAGAGACGGATGCTGGTCCAGATAATTCTGAATGTGGAAAATCCGAATAAGCTCAGGTACTGTTGTTTTGATACATGGAAGTCATAATATGACTATTCGGTTCACCTATATACGGTTACGGCCATTATGGGCGCTTAGTGGAGAATGGATTTCGAAATGCCACATCGCGATTATTGTGGGTTTTCAACCTTCGAGAAGGCTACGACCTATGTTGGAACTAATAAATGGCTTATGTACCGTTTCGTCCAATCCATACATATTGATATTATGACAAAATGTTGAAATTAGTATGTGACAATATCGACTTTTCAATTTCTGGTCGCCATCTTGACTGTGAGAGTTGGCCAAACTCAAATGAATACATCATATCAATGTTCCATATGAACATGTAATTGTGGGTAGAATTCGCGTAAAAATAACGCCCATAGTAGGAAAGTAAAGGAATGCAAGTTTGTTTTCAAATTTCGGTCGCCATTTTGGCCGCCATCTTCGATTTGGAAAACAATTTCCTGCATCAGATACAAGGTAATTACTTCACCTCATTATTTCCAACTCAACTGTCAACATGTGTGGAGTTGTCTCGACAATAATGCCCAATGATGTGAAAATGAGGGAATTTCGGTGATTTTTCTAAATCTATCCGCCATTGTGGGCGCCATTTTGGATTTGGGGGTCTTTTATTTGGATGTGATATAAGGACAGTTCTTCGCCTCAGTGTTCCCAACTCACAATAGTAAGCAGGTGTGGTGTTGTCGTGACAATAACGCTCACTGATGTTAAAATAAGCGATTTTCGGCGATTTTTCTATCTCTGGTGGCCATTTTGGCCGTCATTTTGGATTTCGGTGAATATTCGTCAAATTTTGGCCGCCATTTTGGATTTCGGTGAATATTCGTCAACTCAGGTATAAGAGGAATCCTAGCTCGAGTATCTCCCGCACATATATGCATGGGTTTTGTTGTGATAGCAATAAAACTCATTGATTCGAAACAGACATTGCGTTATTAGCGTCGATTCTGCTTTGACCGGATTATACCGGCATTTGGGAAAACGTGATATCGGACAAACAAATCCAGCAAGGAATTTATTTTATGGTCCCCTTCTGTTCGCCAATGATTCTTCTAGACAATAAATGTATAAAATCGCGTCAAGATGCTAATATTTTCCCACAGAGACAAACGAAAGGTGGTGACATGTCCGAAAATAGCTAATTTTCACATTTCGGCGGCCATCTTGGCCACCATATTGGATTTTTGTGTCCGATTTGTAGCTAATTTGTAAGGGTTGTATATTACCATAACGAATCGAGCGGAAAACAAGACCGCGTGTGACATCATCTGTACTATAACGGCGATCAAAAGACCTGGCGCATATAACAAAAATGGCCGCCATGATGGACGCCATCTTGTCTTGGCCACATTTTTTTCATTTTAACAACCGAAAAAAATTAGAGGAGATATTAAAAAAGAAAACTAGTGGGGTGAAGTTGAGTCCTGGGGGTGCAGAGGTCGACCAATATATCCTGGACTAAGGATGGATCTTGTCACAAGTCAATCGGAAACGACTCTCAAAAGCTTAAAGCTTGTTGTCGAATCCCTTTCATATCATCACTGTTAATATTTGTTTTGTTTTTGTAATATATAATGACTAATATGGAATAAATACTGTTTACACCAAAGATGTCAATCAACCTTCAGCTCAGATCGAGCTTGAAAATCGATCCCGAAAATCTAACCTACGATCTCCGGCTATCGATGATATAGTGCACACGACCCCACAACGTCGGATATGGGCATATCGATCGACCCCTCCCCTAACGTCGGATATGGTCATATCGATCGACCCCTCCCCTAACGTCGGATATGGGCATATCGATCGACCCCTCCCCTAACGTCGGATATGGGCATATCGATCGACCCCTCCCCTAACGTCGGATATAGGCATATCGATCGACCCCTCCCCTAACGTCGGATATAGGCATATCGATCGACCCCTCCCCTGTCACGGGATATACAGAGCGGATCTATACTGTTATTAGATCGACCCCTCCCCTGTCACGGGATATACAGAGCGGATCTATACTGTTATTAGATCGACCCCTCCCCTGTCACGTGATATACAGAGCGGATCTATTCTGTTATTAGATCGACCCCTCCCCTGTCACGTGATATACAGAGCGGATCTATTCTGTTATTAGAACAGCGGCTCACAGCACAATGCACTTAATCCAAAACTGAACGCAGTAACCAATCGATTACTGGCATTGGCATATATGACATAATATAGCATGTATCGTATAAGTAATAAGCACAGGAGAGCCATTATTATGGTTTAGCACTATGCACTGGAAGACATGTATCCTCACGCAGGGACGTATCGATCGACGACTGACCTACCCCTAAGGTTGGAAATTTCCAACTGATGTCCATTTCAGACAAAAAATTGGACTCAACAAATTCTCAACTAATTACTGTTTGGAAAATCAAGCAATGAGAACAATTTCAACCAGTATATGTTGAATAATTTTTCTAAAGTTGGGGGGGGGGCGTAGACACCCCATGTCGCCACGTCCCTGCCTGGCGGACCATCATTTGGAAATTTCAAGCCAAAAAGTTTTTAATTGATCTCGTAGTATGATTTTCCAAAGTGGATTTCAATGTAACATTTGTTGTCATATAAAAAGTTCAAACATTTTTTAACTTTCTGCCACATTTTAAAAATTATTTGGTCATCAGTTGGAATTTTCCAATCTTAGGGGGGTGGGGGTCAGGTTGTAAATTTCATACAGTTGGACAGCTTGAGGCAGTTCCATGACTGGAGCTTCCTGACATTTTTTTTAGCGAAAACCCTGTGCCAATGCTTCTGTTATATATGCGAGTCGACTATAGTTCGCCTCGCTTATACAAGAGAATCCATTGGCCTAACAAATTTTATATCATTGTTAATAATTATTGTTAAAAATCTAATAAAAATGAAAAAAATTGTACAAAAATGCTAAAGAATGTAAGAAATAATGATACAAAATTGTTAAAGAATTGTTAAAGAATGTAAGAAAAAAATGATAAAAATTGATAAAGAATGTAAGAAAAAAAATGATAAAAAAATGAGAAAATTGTTATAGAATGTAAGACAAAATGATAAAAATGATAAAATTGTTAAAGAATATAAGACAAAATGATAAAACTTGTAGAATGTAAGACAAAATGATAAAAAAAAATGATAAAAATTGTTATAGAATGTGAAAAAAACAATGATAAAAAATGATAAAGAATGTGAGAAAAATTGATAAATAAAATGATAGAAAATTGTCAGGCCAATACATTCTCTTATACATGCGAGGCGACCTATGGTATGAAAAGTTTCAGCTATCAACATCTAATGTTAACATATAGAAGGATGGTTGCACCTTGTATAAGTTTCATTTGTAAATATGGTGCCGGAGATTTGCAGAATGAGGTCCCCAGAGGGTGAATTTGGTGACGCTACCCCGCACAGCGGGCATCACCAAATTCACCCTCTGTGACCTCATTCTGCATGGCATTATCTGCTATTGGAGATATAGACTCAGATTTAAGTTCCCAGATGGTGAAGATGGTGATGTGCCCCCATTGGGCACCTCTAGTATGCATTGTGTCGTCTGCCAATTTGGAGATATATTTTGAAGGGAAAAAAACAAACAAAAAACTTTACTAAAGAAACTAAAAAAAAATTTACTTGTAAGTTTGATAAGAAAGATACTTTCCAGAGAAGATGAGGCCTAAGCAGAATGAGATCCACAGAAGGTGAATTTAGTGATGCTAGCCTGCTGTGCGACTCCATTCTGCAAATGTCCGGCGCCATATTTTCAAGCCTGTTTGTGTGTATTCGTGCAACTCTCCTTTTATGGCGGATGGAAATAAATATATTATCGAAAATTGAAATGTTCTATAATTAATTAATTTTGAATGGTGTTTTGGTATAACTGCATAAGACATATAGGATCCGAATTCAGTCATTTATAGAGAAAGTTCAGATGATAACGTCAACAAACTGTTGAACTGATTTTCTGAACATTCATTAGTCAACTGCTCATCAATGAGTTTTAATTTGGTTTATTTTGCATGTTGTTATCGTCGTTTTAGCCGCTTATGCCACGCCATGGTGTTGACAGTTTTTGTACTGGGGGAAAGGGCGTGCTGGGGATTAATATAATCGAGAAACAACCCCACTGCGTATATGAAAGACACATACCACCGGGAAGCAACTGGAAAGCTTGCCAACATACTCGTGTCAGATTGACTTTGCGCGGATCACAAATAATCTCTGCATTATCGGGATTAGAGCCGGCTTCCACGTCGCTGGATGGCGTAATGGGTCCGCGACCTTACCAGCTGCCACGGGAATCCGGCGACGAGTATGATCATCAATATTTATATTATAACCATCTGCGTGTACCACACAATTCCAAGAATTCCTAATGGATATTCACAAGGTCGAGAATGTCAATAAATCACAAATTGTCTCCGAGCGACGGAAATTGACGGAAATGGCCGAGGCGTACGGATTGTCCGATTCGCCTATTGCGTGTATTCTCATCTCCAACTTCGTTCCCTGCAATTTCCGACGACCATAAAAACCGTGTAGGGTGGCATTTTGTGGCAGTAAGTTGTCGATATGTACTGATTCACCCCCATGTCGCTTGAACTGGCGAAATGATAAATCGATTCGCTAATGGTGGAGGTAGGGATTGCTGCGACAGATCTGGTCTATAAACCTGGTCAGATATCAAAGCATTTGAGACAACCGAAACAGGATCCTGTCACGTGATGTAAATGATAGTATATGGTTTACATGATTTAAGGTTTATGTACACGGTTTCGTGTGATTTACTCTCGGAATTAAGCAGAGATGGCTCGCGTTCTGATGTCATGGCGTGTTATGAAGTGGTTTGTGTGATAATACTGTAGTAATATCCTCTTTAGAGGGCAGTATATGTCCCGGAAATATATATATATATATCGAATCTTCCTGAAAATGTCCAACATAAATTCTGTGTTGATTCACTTATATATAATGGTTATTATAATAATGTTCGCAGATTTAGTGGGGGATGTAATTTTGTTCCGGAAAATATTTAACGAACACTACCGACAGGGATGTGGCTAGAGGGGGGGTGGGGTGTCTCACCCCCCCCCCCCCCCCAACTTTGGTCAAAATTTTCAACAGTTGGAAATTTCATACCTGCCAAAACATTAGTTGGAATGGTAATCAGTTGGAAATTTCCAACACTTGGAAAGCTTGTGTCCTGGTCCTCCCCCGTGGCTAGTCAAAACTGCTACTAAATTTAAGAAAACAATATTGTCATACATTTGGTCAACATTGTCATTGGAATTGTCATCATTTGGAAATTTTCCAACCTAAGTGGGGGGGTGTCAGGTTTGAAATTTCCAACTCTAAGAAGACTTGAGGCTAGTCTAGATGCTAGGATTTTGCGATTTTCTTGTTCAGATTTCAAAATTTTCGAACACCGGGCCGAACCTTGGTCGGCCCGGTGTGTCACTGTCCCTCCCCCGTGACCAATACAAAACTGCTAATTAGTTTAACAAAAACAATAGTTTAGTACATTCGGTCAAACTTGTGGACTGAAATGGTCATCAGTTGGAGAATTTTCCAACCTAAGAGGGAGTATGAGGTTTGAAATTTCCAACACTAGGGAAGCTTCAGTTGAGGCCAGTCTAGATGCTAGGATTTGCGATTTTCTTGTATAGTTTTCCAAATTTTCTCACACCGGGCTGAACAAACATGGACGGACACAATGTCCTGGTGTCTTACCCGTAGCCGTGTGCATTTGTCTGGAGTAGGCTACTAGATGTTAGGATTTATGCAATTCTCAGGTTAAAGTATCTGAATGTTCTTATACCGGGCATATAGAACAACATAGTTTATGAATACATAGGATATTAGGCCTGAGGACTGATGAGCAAGGGGGGTGCAAATGGAATTATGCAAAACTTGTGTTTGGTCTGTGATTCCGACTCAAGGGGGGGGGGGTGCAGTTGGAATTTCCCAAGGTGGACACCCCCCCCCCCCCCCACGGAGACCCTCTAGCCACATCCCTGACTACCGAAGATCTTCGGGGATCTTCGTCGGTATTCGGCAATACATACCAGAGCTTAAGATTGCTCCAACACATCGCTTGATATGGCGAAATGATAAATCGATCGACTGATGGTGGCGGTCGAGATTTCCCCGACAGATTGGTAAATCTGATCCGACATCAAAGCATTCGGGACAACTGAAACATGATCCTGTCACGTGATATAAAGGATAGTATATCAGTGGCTTACACGAATTAAGGTTTCAGTACACGGTTTCGTGTGATGTGCGTTCGGAAATAATCAGAGATGGATTACGTTCTAATGTCATGGCGTGTTATGAAGCGGTTGGTGGGCTAATATTAAGCTTTATTTTTGGTATTTTCCATGTATCTCGACAATTTAAAGCTGTATTCGTGGCCCCGCGTTGATCTATATCGTCTACATTATTGAAAATAAATAGTTGTGTCGAGATCTTATATAAAAATTGCATCTGTCGATATATCTCTGTTATTCTGTACATATTAACTTATAAGTTACTGTAATAATATCCGGTTTATATATATGGCAGTATATTCCATAAATATATAACGAATCTGCCCGGAAATGTTCGTAGGCATTCGGCTGGACCAGAGCTTAAGATGTCTCCTACACATCGCTTGATATGGCGAAATGATAAATCGATCGACTGATGGTGGCGGTCGAGATTTCCCCGACAGATTGGTAAATCTGATCCGACATCAAAGCATTCGGGACAACTGAAACATGATCCTGTCACGTGATATAAAGGATATTATATCAGTGGCTTACACGATTTAAGGTTTCAGTACACGGTTTTGTGTGATGTACTTTCGGAATTAATCAGAGATGGATTACGTTCAAATGTCATGGCGTGTTATGAAGTTGGTGGTGTGATACTTTCGTGAACGTTTTGTTTTCTTTTTGTATTTACCCATATACCTCGACAATTTAAAAATGTATTCAGGGCTCCCGATTTAATCTGTGTATCGTTTCCATCAATTGAAATTTAAAATAAATATTTTAGTCGAGCTCTTACAACAAAATTTGTATCTGTCGATCGATCACATGTCATTTGTATGTATAAGTTACTGTAATAATATCCAGTTTCGAGGGCAGTAAAATATATATCGAATATATCGAAAATATATATCGAATCTTCCCGAAAATGTCCGAGGATATTCAGACAGATATTCTGTATTACTTAGGTTATATAGTGGTTATTATAATACCCGCAGGTTTAGAGGGGATGTACTTTTCTTCCGGAAAATATATAGATTGAAACCGATTATCTTAAAGGTGGATTATCTCTTTGTAAACATGTATTATATAGTTACCGGGTATAAAATATTATATCTGAATCGAAGACTCATTTCCGGAAATGCTTCTATCAATTAATATTCATTTTTCGAATATTTTCTGGTCTAAACAGGTGTGGTTGTTTAGCTCACGAACAATAGTGGTTACTGTTAACAGAGACCAGAACTTTTATGGTGTATAATTTTGTCACAAATAAACATTAATTATATTCATTATCGCTTATAACTATGGAATAAAACAATACAACCAATCAATCTGGGACATTTGACGTTCGGTATGTAGCCAGAGGAACAGCCTAATGCTCTCTATCGCTATATGGTATCACCCGAATGGTATGTTCTAAAAATAGACAAATAAACGGTCCCAATCAAATATTGGAAATAAAATCAATATTAATTGATAGAAGCCTTTCCGGACAAGGGTCTTCAGTTCATATTTATTATTTTATACCCACGCAACTATTTCAATGTTTATATTTAAAGAGATAATCCACCTTTAAAGAGATAATCCATTTTTAAAGAGATAATCCATCTTTGAAGAGATAATCCATCTTTAAGGGATCTTCGTAGGTATTCGGCTGGATCAGAGTTTATAAGGTTGCTCCGACTCATCGCTTGATGTGGCGAAATGATAAATCGATCGACTAATGGTAGAGGTAAGGATTGCTCAGACAGATCGGTAAATCTGCAATGTGAGACACCAAAGCAGTCGAGACAACCGAAACAGGATAGTGCCTCGTGATGTGGTTTACAGGATTTGAGGTTTCAGTACACGGTTTGTGTACTCTCGGAATTAAGCAAAGATGGATTACGACCAGACATATGGACAGTGAGATAGGTAGATCGATAGATAGTTTATTGACATAGTGCATGCAATAATATTATAGAACAGTTAAATGTGAAATAAAGATATGGATAATTAAAGTGACACAATAGATATTTTGTTTAAATGTCCAGATCAGAGTTAGTTTGATGTATATGTGTGGCTATTAAGTTCATTACACAACTCACTAACCCCGAGCTGGGTGCTCTTTGTCTGGACAGGGGCCTATACTATAGACTACATTTTTTGTAATAGCAGGCTTATTTGAGCCGTACAGAAGGTGTCGAGTACTATGGACCACTGTAATCTAGCAGCGAACGCGATTTCTTGTAAATCACAAAAAGACGGCAAATCGAGTACTATCGACCGCCGTTCGTTAAACGCACATCTAAACATTTGTGATTTTGTCAAGGGAAATAACTCTAATGATATATGCGAATGATATGGCAATGCCTATTTGTGTCAGTTGGTGAGTGATTTAATTGATGAATGAAGGTACATTATGTGTGACTAGTTTCCGATACTTGGGTTATTTTGACCACAATTGCGCACGATGAAAAATAATTCCTTCGGTATCGTGTGGAATACTTACCATTTTTAGATGTTTGTTACATGTTTCTTAACGGTTTGTCGAAAAAGGTCGGCAAGCACACATATCGGTTGCCCTTCAAATGGCCACATCAACTTTATATAGCAATATTATCAAGGATGGAACCTGATTTGTCTAGCTAGCTTTGGCAGCGGCTGAAATATTAGAAGTGGGAACATCTAGACCTTAAAAGTTGAAAAGGTTGAGGAACCATGCAGTTACCATGCCTGATGGGAGTTTAGTGTTCTTACGGTGACTTCTGACTGTTCGCCATCAGAGTTTAATTGACCTGTGATGTCGCTAACACTCTGTAAGTTGACATGCGCTGACTGGAGTTTAGTTTTCATGTTATACTGTATACACCGATCAGTAAGTCATCCCTGATGTTAAGACCAGTCTATGTTATACTGTATACACCCATCAGTAAGTCATACCTGATGATAAGCCCAGTCTATGTTATACTGTATACACCGATCAGTAAGTCATCCCTGATGTTAAGACCAGTCTATGTACGTTATACTGTATACACTATACACCGATCAGTAAGTCATCCCTGATGGTGAGCCCACTCTATGTTATACTGTATACACCGATCAGTAAGTCATACCTGAGGATAAGACCAGTCTATGTTATACTGTATACACCCATCAGTAAGCCCATCCCTGAGGATAAGCCCAGTCTATGTTATACTGTATACACCGATCCGTAAGTCATCCCTGATGATAGGCCCAGTCTATGTTATACTGTATACACCGATCAGTAAGTCATCCCTGATGTTAAGCCCAGTCTATGTTATACTGTATACACCGATCAGTAAGTCATCCCTGATGATAAGACCAGTCTATGTTATACTGTATACACCGATCAGTAAGTCATACCTGAGTATAAGACCAGTCTATGTTATACTGTATACACCGATCAGTAAGTCATCCCTGATGTTAAGCCCAGTCTATGTTATACTGTATACACCGATCAGTAAGTCATCCCTGATGATAAGCCCAGTCTATGTTATACTGTATACACCCATCAGTAAGTGATCCCTGATGGTAAGCCCACTCTATGTTATACTGTATACACCCATCAGTAAGTCATTCACCATGATGGGGTACGATGGCTGTTCTCGGACGTGGTATTGTCGACCTGTGTCAAGGATGGGTGTTCGTTTGGAAATTCCAATGTGGACAAACACTCCCTCGTCCAGCGTCTCCGGGGACATCCAACCTCGATTTTAAAACATATATATAGCACCATCTACTTAAACTATACCTGATTATCGGTACCTTCCATTTATACCCAACTAAGCGGCTGAAGTTAGGTAAACATATGACATTTGGTTTATAACCAAGACGCACCATTACATTGGTAAGTTAAGGATCATGGGACCCCGATTTTTTCTAAGAATTCACTCATGGAACATTCTGTGCGGCACTATTGGCCAAATTAAATTGTTTAGACCACAAGGTGAATGCAAACTTCTTGAGCACACAAATGCCATGCAGTTCAAATATGTTACATACTGTCATGGTAAATATTTGGGGTCCACTGATTCTTAACGCAACTTAGCCTGAAATTATCAGTAACTGTTTCAACACGAAATGCCACCACCCCCCGATTCACCGTGTATCCGTGTACCTTCGCACAAAGATCGTTTATATAAGTTTTGAGCCCAAGCCCGACAACTGTAACTCTTTAATTCCATTCATAATTAAAATCTAGGCCGCTGACATGGCTATCTCCTTTCAACTCCATTGAGCGTAAACCACCTCAATGGGTTAACAATTGAGATTCCGTGACTGCATTACAAAGAACATGTACCCAGCTAATCGCACTCACGGAAAATCGTTGTGATCACGGCGTGAAAAATCAATAATGTAGCCTATGCAGTTGTAATCTAATACTGAATTTTTACAAAAAAGGTATTATTGCTGTACTATAGAACCCGCTTAGACCGTACTTTATCATTCCGTATTGCGAATTTTTACATATTACAAAGCTGTAGCGTTCGAGTACTATGAAAACATGAACAGATGAAACTTTCAGGCCCCCTTTTTCTCCACCAAATGCAAAGATTTTCCGGTCAAGTGAATCCCGGTATATAGATGGTTCGCCAAAAAAGATCATATAAGTCATTACATGTCAATGTATTTTGCATATAGAGATTTTTAGGCATATGTTGAGTTTCAATCTACAATGAAAGAAATACACTGATAGAAATATAGTCGAATACTATATAACACAAAATATCTATTACAAAATTAGTAAATCACAAATTAACGCTGATATTACAAAAAATTGTATTCTATAGTATAGGCCCCTGGACGTAGTAACAAATTGCGCTGTCTTCCCATCCATCCCATCTAGTAAATAGGATAGGATAATTTATTTACAATACACACATGAATTACACAATTGCAGTAACACCTAACAGGGTAATCCTGCCGGGCTGTCTTCATGTTACCCCCTAAAACAAGTATCACTATAAATAATTTATTAGATTAGATTAACTCCGGTGCAGGCTCATAATATCATTGCAGCGAGCCGTTGTCTTCGTGTTTATGGCGGTTTTAGCGTATGTGACTATTTTAACAAAAATACCCACCGCCAAATCCGCCCGTATCTTTAATTTATAGAAGCTTTCACAGACAAGTGTCCTCGATTCATTTCTATTATTTTATACCCGGATCTATATATATATATAACTTGCTATGAAGAGATGCACAATCTTTAAGCGAAGCCACTTGACCCTTTCTATACTATACTCATTGACGAGTAGTTACTTAATACTCATTGACGAGTAGTTACTTAATACTCATTGACGAGTAGTTACTTAATACTCATTGACGAGTAGTTACTTAATACTCATTGACGAGTAGTTACTTAATACTCATTGACGAGTAGTTACTTAATACTCATTGACGAGTAGTTACTTAATACTCATTGACGAGTAGTTACTTAATACTCATTGACGAGTAGTTACTTAATACTCATTGACGAGTAGTTACTTAATACTCATTGACGAGTAGTTACTTAATACTCATTGACGAGTAGTTCCCTTGGGAATGTTCAGCCCCAATGGAAATGAATCTTTCTGCACTTCTGTTATCTTTTTGCCTGGCTGCCATCTGCTGTTTTGTCTCTCTTGTATTATATCTATTTTTTCTGGCTACCGTCTGCTTATACATGAATTACCAGAACACACCTCAAATTAATAGAATATAATATAATAGAATAGAATAGTTTAATGTGTAAATCATAGCGCCTTATACAGCAGAGTAATAATACATAACAACGATAAACAAATAAATTAACCCTTTACCCAACAGAAGGGCCCTGTGCCAATGCATTCTCTTATATATGCGAGTCGACCATAGGTCGCCTCGCATATATAAGAGAATGCATTGGCTTAACACATTAAAAATTATAAAATTGTTAAAGAATGTAAGAAAAAATGGTAAAAAGTGTTAAAAAAGATTTTTTTTTAGGCCAATGCATTCTCTTATATATGCGAGGCGACCTATGGTCGACTCGCATATATAAGAGAATGCATTGGCACAGGGCATAACTGTAACCATCACAATGTGGTCAATGAGCCGGTTCCAATGATATCCATATTTGTATGGTTTTATTGAGACAGACCCAAGATAATTTAGGCTGTTGCAGCTTTATTTGGGCGTTTTTGGCCGGTTTTGGCCGGTTTGTTGGGTAAAGGGTTAATAACATAAGACAAAATATGATTGGGTTGATTGGTCAATAGGAAATGAAAGGTTAAATATTTGCCCGGTCTTCTTGTGCTTAAAGTAAGGTCCTTTGCAGTCCACAACCAAACTGTTATAAGCGACTTTTAAGTCAAGATGTGGTGAGAATTGTTTTTATGTGTAACCAATAAGGTAAGTGGGTGTCAGACCAGGTAACACGAGTTCCAGGGTAAGCAACACCAAACCTAGCACACCAGAATGACAGAAAACAAGTCAAAGTGAAGCACTGGCAGGTAGACCATAAATGGTCTATTTGTTAGTCAACATAGGTTTTAGTAAGAAAGAAAAACGCCTCAAACATATTCGTCATTTTACCCACATAATATTGGCGGAGCAAAAATGTAATGGATGTCAAGAACAAGAGGAGAGTGTCTGCAAAGTATATGAAAGAAAGGGGATATATTAGGGTCAGGGTCCCAATCACATGCAGATACTGTGTTCCTCGTGTTCTTGGCATAAATTTTGAGTCGGAGAGCAAAGTCACGGAGCGGCTGGAAATATTTTGAAAAGTAATTAAGAACGTACAGATCGAAGAGGGTAATTAAAATCAAAGATGCCTAAGAATTTGTAATTTAAGGAAAAAGGTAAAACTTTAAAATTTTACAAGACCAAAGAGGTAAAGTTTTGAAAAGTCAAAAGAAAGTTACAACCAATAGGATCTTCCTCAGTTGCAAGTCGCTAACCTGTGCCATATTAAGCATATGAACACAAACTTTTCGGTTCATAATCAACATTTGTCGTGGACTATATATCTTCCGTGAGAACAAGAACATATTCATTAGCACTAACCCGAAACGGGACAATTCCTATGACTTGACTTGAAACATATTTGATTTGCATAATATACAAAAGTTTTTACAACTTATGAAGCCCCTCTCCCAACACAATATAGCAACACACATGAAATCAAGATGACGATGTGGTGAGAATTAGAACAAACAGTCAAGAAATATACTGATGGATGAGAAATAATAGAACGTTCCAATGAATACATTTATAGCTGAATGGGAGAATCCATTTATTACAGGGTGTTGCTGCGACATCAATTTGTGTTCAATATTTGACGTCATCCGTCTCAAGCTGATTGCAAGAATTTGTCAGTTCCATTCGTTTGTGTCTTAAAATTTAATTGATAAATATCGAAGTTAGCCACGGTAGTTGCAAAGAAACTGCAGAACGTCGAACAATTTTGTTTTAAAAATGGCCAATAATGCTAAAGGTTAATTTAAACCTGGCATGCGTTTGTCCGCTTTTGGCGTAGTATCCGATAGAAATATCACGATAAAATTAATATCTTATGGAACGCGAAACAAATGGGGAGAAAACTTAAAGGCACTCAATCCGATCAGAGGGTCCCCATATCATCAAGATACAACAACAACAATATTTATTCAAAATACGCCTAAGTTATCAGAATCGATTAATTACAACAAAATAATACTAACCACTGTCAGTTATGGTATAAAAATTCCCAAAACGTGTTATTTATCAACCTGTTGTTCAACGGAATATGGCCGTATTATCACTTGAGTATTCACGAAATTTGGCCGTTTTACCACTTGTTTTAGAGTTATCCATCTTCGTCCGCAATTTTGACCGTGACCAGCAATTTGACGGCGTGTTTCTGTGCCACTATTAATTGAAATAGCAAACTTCAAAAATCGATATCTGATCACTCTGAGCTTTGATGGGTGGGTTCCTCGACTCGAATCAAATATTTGTTACCCCCGAAGCCAAATAAATAGTAATTTAGGAACATCTGATCGGATTTGGTACCTTTAATAGAAGTCCTCACGCGTCTTGCTTAATCCCCGTTTTAAATCGTTTCCTTTTGGTAAAGCCGATACTATATTGCCTCTTGTATGACCCCTGTAAAGCCGATACTATATTGCCTCTTGTATGACCCCTTGTATGACCTCTTGTATGACCCCTGGTCAAGTGGTCCTGCTAATGTGCTGTGATGCTCATGGGTCCTGCTGAATTGTTATGATGCTGGTAGGACAAACTGATACCGTTACGAAAAAGTATCGTTATTTTTTTTCTAAAGTTGTAAATTTTCGCGGTGTTTGGTTCTTTCTCTTTGTCTTCGCTCTCGAGGCCGTGTCAACGTTCAGTAACCCACGGGCGATGTCTCTTCCCCAACGTAATCAGAGAGATTTGATAAAAAGCCAGTGTCTGTATGAAAAATATATTTTTTTTTAATTGAGAAACTGGAATAGCATGAATAGCCATCTTCAAAACTAATACAACCAGTATTAAAATATTTCACAATAAATGTTTTTGAATGACTTTTTTTCTGGATATATGTTCATTTATCCAAACACCGCGAAAATGACAACTTTAGAAAAATAACGGCACTTTTTCAGTTTGCACTAACAGCATCAAAACAATTCAGTAGGATCCACCATCATCATAGCACATTAGCACTTGACCAGGGGTGTGTATTAGTTTGTGTAATATATGTGATTGCCATTGTATTGGAAACAAACATAGGGGGTTGCACCCCATCCCCAATAAAGCTGAAAATTTGGGTAAATTTAGGACAAATGTTCAGGCAAAAAACAATCATTTACATAAGGATTAACTGTCATGTGGACTGTTTTTATGGAGATGTAACCGTGAGGTAAGTTGTCATAACTTGTGTAAAACCCGAAGTTATGACCACTTACCTCACGGTTACATCTCCATAAAAACAGTCCACATGACAGTTAATCCTTATATTTATATACATTTAGCGAAAAAGCCACTTTTGTAAATGTATTTAAATCGAAAAGTGTATCGTGACAAAACCAGGCCAAAATATCCCATAGCACCCTTGGCAAAAGTTAACAGGAACAATTTCTTTATATTGAAACCTAATGATTTAATTTAAGTCAATCCTGCGCGAGTCCAAAACATTACGCGTTTTTCTTTCCGGTATCGATGACGTATCGATGTAATTATGGGCTTGCAGTTATGAGCTGTTGCGCGTTCACCGAGAAATAACTGCAACTAGTCACGTGGGCGCCGACCAATCGAAATGCTGGATTTAGTGATAATCACACTTAGTATGTAAATATATGTAATTATAAGAGAAGATTTCAACTATTGTGATGAAATCCACATTCATGTCCGAAAAAAGCATCGTATATATGAGGCCCTATTTGTGCTGAGTCACCTATATTTCAATACAGATCCATGGAAAAATGACAAAACACAAGAGTATATGACTAAAAATTATCTTGATAAAATTCGGACAGCCCTCCCCACCCCTACATTTTTCGGACGCCGTACGCCCGAAAAATGGAAACAAAATATGTTTTAGACTATGCAAACATCCAATCTAACCATGCATGAAACTAACCAATCTCGTCATCCACTTACACATGCTGATTGTAGGAACTTGACTGCATATGTGTATTGATTTTGGAGTCGTCCCTTGTCTTAATTATGTTGTCGATTGGTTATATATGGACCGCTATCTATTTTCACGCATAATCGCCCCTTAATGGGCATTTAGCCCTCTGGGTAAGAGCTCGTGTTATATCACCAATTGCGTGATTTATATATTATGCGATATGCTCCATGCGTATCCATCTAAGTGATGTTGATCAGCCCGCTGGGCTCATCTAATCGGAGTACATAGAGCACATTTTTTCTTTTTTGGGACTGAACAAGTTAAAGGGGAACCCTTTACCCAACAAAACGGCCAAAAACGCCCAAATAAAGCTTCAACAGCCTAAAATATCTTCGGTCTGTCTCAATAACACCATACAAATATGGATATCATTGCAACCGGTTCATTGACCACATTGTGATGGTTACAGTTATGCCCTGTGCCAATGCATTCTCTTATATATGCGAGTCGACCATATGTCGCCTCGCATATATAAGAGAATGCATTGGCCTAAAAAAGAAAAAATTACACTTTTTACCATTTTTTCTTACATTCTTTAACAATTTTATAATTTTTTCTTACATTTTTTAACAATTTTTATAATATTTTTCTACATTCTTTGACAATTTTATCATTTTTAATATGTTAAGCCAATGCATTCTCTTATATATGCGAGGCGACCTATGGTCGACTCGCATATATAAGAGAATGCATTGGCACAGGGCCGTTCTGTTGGGTAAAGGGTTAAGTGACAAATTTTGAATGGGTGTTTCCATGCAAATCTACAGAGCAATAGTTACAGATTTGCGCATACTTCTGAGTCTGACTTGATGTAGTATTGGAAACAATAGGCATTTATCTGGGAGGTCCGCTTGGAACTTGTTCCATTATAATGTTGGTGTATTTATTTTTGAATTTGTTATTGATTATTCAAATGTAGGTCCTAGTGATGTAATTCCAGAAAAAAAATCTTAAAAATATATTTATTGCAAAATATTATAATAATGAAACCAATAATTTGCACAGAAAACACTTAGCCCTTTTATTGAATCTACAAACTACAGTTAATGGCTCACTTTAATTCAGTACAGATGGTCAGAATACCCTCACACAGCAATCCAAGCCTTACAAACATGCAGTGGCTTTCAAACTGATGAAACAATTCTATATTAACCCTTTACCCAACAGAAGGGCCATGTGCCAATGCATTCTCTTATATATGCGAGTCGACCATAGGTCGCCTCGCATATATAAGAGAATGCATTGGCTTAACACATTCAAAATTATAAAATTGTTAAAGAATGTAAGAAAAAATGGTAAAAAAAGATTTTTTTTAGGCCAATGCATTCTCTTATATATGCGAGGCGACCTATGGTCGACTCGCATATATAAGAGAATGCATTGGCACAGGGCATAACTGTAACTATCACAATGTGGTCAAGGAGCCGGTTCCAATGATACCCATATTTGTATGGTTCTATTGAGACAGACCGAAGATATTTTAGGCTGTTGAAGCTTTATTTGGCCGGTTTTGGCCGGTTTGTTGGGTAAAGGGTTAAACTGACCTGTACTGCTGCAGGCCATTCTGTAAAATATATCTCAATACGCTCTGTCACAAACGCGCGGTTATATTGGATCACAAACGAGCGGTTATATTGGATCCACCAGGCCCGGTTCCTTGGTGTTAGTGGTACATGCAGGTCAAAGTTCTGGAGTAGCGTTTCCATATATTGGAGTCATGAATATCCAAAAGCTCCATACTCCATTCGTACGCTGCTACAGAGCTTAACTTTCCCATGACGGGAGCTTACTGATTTGTTTTCGAAAACCCTGTGCCAATGCATTATCTTATATATGCGAGTCGACTATAGTAATTGTCGAATTATAATTGTTAAAAAATGGAGGAAAAAATGAAAAAAAATGAAAAACAATTGCTAAATCCTTTAATTGTTAAAGGATTTAAGAACAAATTATAAAAATTGATAGAGAATGTAAGAAACAAATGATAGAAAATGATAAAATTGTTAAAGAATGTGAGAAAAAAATGATAAAAAATTGTTATAGAATATAAGAAAAATTATAAAAAATTATAAAAATTGTTAAAAAAAATGATAAAAAATTGTTATAGAATATAGGCAAAATTATAAAAAATGATAAAAATTGTTATAGAATGTAAGAAAATATGATTAAAAAAAATGATAAAAACTGTTAAAGAACGTAAGAAAAAATTGATACAAAATATTTTGGCAATGCATTCTCTTATATATGCGAGGCGACCTATGGTCGACTCGCATATATACGAGAATGCATTGGAACAGGGTCTATAATGTTGCGCCAGCGCAGTAATGACAGGGTTAGTTTATCAGTATACAGATGCTATTGCCATTCTAATATCTCCTCATCTGTTTTTGAACTGACGCTTGTCACTTCACTGACTTCAGTCACTATTTTGACCGAAATGGACAAACCAGGGAAGACTTCGAACGGATTCATGATGTCTGTTATGCCCGATGTAAAGTGAATTGTTTCCATCATGATTGTTATGCCCGATGTATAGTGAATTGTTCCCCCGATGTATAGTGAATTGTTCCCATCATAATGTATGTTTTACCCGATGAAAAGTGAATTGTTCCCCCGATGTATAGTGAATTGTTCCCATCATAATGTATGTTTTACCCGATGAAAAGTGAATTGTTCCCCCCGATGTATAGTGAATTGTTCCCATCATGATTGTTATGCCCGATGTATAGTGAATTGTTCCCCCGATGTATAGTGAATTCTTCCCCCGATGTATAGTGAATTGTTCCCATCATGATTGTTATGCCCGATGTATAGTGAATTGTTCCCCCGATGTATAGTGAATTGTTCCCCCGATGTAAAGTGAATTGTTTCCATCATGATTGTTATGCCCGATGTATAGTGAATTGTTCCCCCGATGTATAGTGAATTGTTCCCATCATAATGTATGTTTTACCCGATGAAAAGTGAATTGTTCCCCCGATGTATAGTGAATTGTTCCCATCATAATGTATGTTTTACCCGATGAAAAGTGAATTGTTCCCCCCGATGTATAGTGAATTGTTCCCATCATGATTGTTATGCCCGATGTATAGTGAATTGTTCCCCCGTTGTATAGTGAATTGTTCCCCCGATGTATAGTGAATTGTTCCCCCGATGTATAGTGAATTGTTCCCCCGATGTATAGTGAATTGTTCCCGCGATGTATAGTGAATTGTTCCCCCGATGTATAGTGAATTGTTCCCCCGATGTATAGTGAATTGTTCCCGCGATGTATAGTGAATTGTTCCCCCGATGTATAGTGAATTGTTCCCCCGATGTATAGTGAATTGTTCCCGCGATGTATAGTGAATTGTTCCCCCGATGTATAGTGAATTGTTCCCCCGATGTATAGTGAATTGTTCCCCCGATGTATAGTGAATTGTTCCCCCGATGTATAGTGAATAGTTCCCCCGATGTATAGTGAATTGTTTCCATCATGATTGTTATGCCCGATGTATAGTGAATTGTTCCCCCGATGTATAGTGAATTGTTCCCCCGATGTATAGTGAATTGTTCCCCCGATGTATAGTGAATTGTTCCCATCATAATGTATGTTTTACCCGATTTATAGTTAATTGTTCCCCCGATGTATAGTGAATTGTTCCCCCGATGTACAGTGAATTGTTCCCCCGATGTATCGTGAATTGTTCCCCCGGTGTATAGTGAATTATTTCCCCGATGCATAGTGAATTGTTCCCCCAATGTATAGTGAATTGTTCCTCCGATGTATCGTGAAATGTTCCCCGATGTATAGATAATTGTTCCCCCGATGTATATATAGTGAATTGTTGCTCCGATGTATAGTGAATTGATCCCCCGATGTATAATGAATTGTTCCCCCGGTGTTAGTGAATTATACCCCGATGTATAGTGAATTGTTCCCCCGGTGCATAGTGAATTGTTCCCCCGGTGAATAGTGAATTGTTCCCCCGATGTATAGTGAATTGTTCCCATCATGATTGTTATGCCCGATGTATAGTGAATTGTTCCCCCGATGTATAGTGAATTGTTCCCCCGATGTATAGTGAATTGTTCCCCCGGTGCATAGTGAATTGTTCCCCCGGTGAATAGTGAATTGTTCCCCCGATGTATAGTGAATTGTTCCCATCATGATTGTTATGCCCGATGTATAGTGAATTGTTCCCCCGATGTATAGTGAATTGTTCCCATCATAATGTATGTTTTACCCGATTTATAGTTAATTGTTCCCCCGATGTATCGTGAATTGTTCCCCCGGTGTATAGTGAATTATTTCCCCGATGCATAGTGAATTGTTCCCCCAATGTATAGTGAATTGTTCCTCCGATGTATCGTGAAATGTTCCCCGATGTATAGATAATTGTTCCCCCGATGTATATATAGTGAATTGTTGCTCCGATGTATAGTGAATTGATCCCCCGATGTATAATGAATTGTTCCCCCGGTGTTAGTGAATTATACCCCGATGTATAGTGAATTGTTCCCCCGGTGCATAGTGAATTGTTCCCCCGGTGCATAGTGAATTGTTCCCCCGATTTATAGTGAATTGTTCCCATCTACCAGATGTATAGTGAATTGTTCCCATCTACCAGATGTATAGTGAATTGTTCCCATTTGAAGTTGATACTTCCAACACGGCACCGCATCGTCCGCATGTGATTAAAATTCATAAAATGGACTCAAATAATAAATAAATAACTCATCTTATCTCTTTCCGACATCTTTGATTCCGCTCACAACATTTACTGGCATAACATGGGGTTAGATACGACAGCGCCCAATGTTTATATTTAAAAAATGAGAGTTAATCTAAGATGCCCGTTATTTCGTTAAATATTACTTTCACGAAATAACGGGCATATCTAAAGATTCACACCACAAAGAGATAAACTTCGCAAATAAATGCTAAGCCCGATGCGAATAGCACTGCACAAAAGTCAGCCCAAAAAATCACCTGTCTTATTTAATCCCAGATATTACCAATTTGCTTCCGCGCCCAATTCAAGCCTGATAACAGGAAAGAAGCGCGGGTTATATCGATTCGATTCTTGCTGTCAACAGCATTCGGTTTATCGCCCAAACATCATACTATTAGATAATTCATTAGCCGCAATCTACATGATAGCGCCGTGCATATAACCGCTCTATACACCGGGTGGATTTTGTCTTATTGTCACGAATATTCCCTCGGGCAACCCTGTTCCGCCACCATGCATCTACACATTTTTGTTCCGCTGTCCTGAACATATGCTAAAACAAATTAAGCACTGGAAGTGTGTAAAAGCTTCTCTCGGGTTGGTCACCCTAGTAACAATACCCTGATAATTCACGCTCAGGTGGATTTCCTCCAATAACAACGCAATATCGATTTTCGCATCAAACTGTTGGTAAAACTAGATAAATCAACGTCAGGGCTCAGAAACATGATGTTTTCTGTCTGAGTGAGCAGAAATATAATACATGTCTCACGCGACGCGCTGCTTGTCTTGTTGCACGTTTTGCTGCATGACTTGTCGGGTGGTTTGATCGGAGTTAACTCTCTATTTGTTGGCGTTTATTTCCTAATGTTCAGGTAATGTTAAACTCTTCATATCTATGTGGTGTTCTTTAATTTGGTATTTAACCCTTTCTATTACAAATGGATTCTCCCAGTCAGTTAAAGGTACACAATCCGATTTGATGGTCCCCATATCATCAGATTCCAACAACAACAACAATACTTGAAATGCCGCTTTAGTTATCAGAATCGATTAATTGCCATAAAATAAATCTAACCACTGTCAACCTTTGTATAAAATTGCCCAAAAAGTGTAATATATATTAATCAATATTTTGTTCGACGCAATTTGGTATCGATGGTATGTCGGTCGGCATTCGTCGAATATTTGCTAGGCCGCCAAATATTCATTGTGGTGAAAAATAACAGACTTCAAAACTCGAAATCTGACAAATCTGGGCTTTGATGAGTGGATGGGTTAAAAAAAGCAGATGACAGATAAATAAAAGTGCAAAAGGAATCCTATTTATTGAGGAAATGTTTAGATAAGAAATTCAACAAACGACCTATGATGAACTTATTATCTGAACATTTCGTATGGAATAACTACTCATCAATGATGCTTTGGTATAGAAAGGGTTAAACTTATTATCTGAATAGTTCCTATGGTTAACTACTCATCAATGAGTAGTTAGTATAGTCTATCTCATATATATTTTGAAGACCTCTGTCTGTATGTTTGTCTGTCTGTATGTTTGTCTGTATGTTTGTCATTAATACAAATCTACGATTCTCGACAGATCGGGACGAAACTTGGTACGTGTGTGTAGTTTGACCAGGCGGTGGGCGTTGTCGTATTGGCGAGCCCGTGTGGCGCCCGCTTCGCGCATGCGCAGACGAGATATCGGAAACGGGTGGAGCTAACGATTTGAAAGTTGCTATGTGAATGTATCTTGCCCCGGATACGAATTTTATCGGGTCGCCGAGCCCGTGCGACGCCAGCTGCGCGCATGCGCAGACCAGATCTCGGAAACGGGTGGAGCTATCGACTTGAAATTTGGTATGTGAATGTATCTTGCCCCGGATACGAATTTTATCGGGTCGCCGAGCCCGTGCGACGCCAGCTTCGCGCATGCGCAGACCAGATCTCGGAAACGGGTAGAGCTATCGACTTGAAATTTGGAACGTCGTGCTGGGTAGAGCTATCGACTTGAAATTTGGTTTTTGAATAGCTATCGACTTGAAATTTGGTTTTTGAATAGCCCGGACAATGTCGGGCTCATCGGCTAGTACTACATATTTTGAGACTTCCGTATATATATATGTGTGTACTTTATAGAATCGAAAACGACTGCACCCATCGAGCTCAAATTTCGTATATAAGTGTGAAATCCCACGGACACCGCCGTGGTCGCATTTTGGAGAAGCTTAGAGCACCGTTTCTCCCTTCCCAATCATCAAAATCACCGCAATCGGCACCGCGGTGGTTAATCAAGTCATAATTTAATGAGCGTTTGTTTTTGACGCATTGCTATAAAGAGCGTTTGTTTACCATTCAACGTTATTATCATCTGCAGAGAGATATACGGGAAATACTTTTGAGTGGTTTCCTATGCGGGGAGATTTATTGGATGCCATAGTACTCTTACAACATTTCTGCAATATAATTGCCTCAACGTGTTCAGCATCATTGTTATAGTATGTATGACACTTAGGTCAGGGCTTAGGGGGTAGTTAGTGTGGATACTTCTCAGAAATCCCGGTTAATTTCGTCTTTTGCATCAGATACCAACACCTCGACCGATCGGGACGAAACTTGGTACGTGTGTGTAGTTTGACCAGGTGGTCGTCGTTGTCATGCACAGACGAGATCTCGGAAACGGGTGGAGCTATCGACTTGAAATTTGGTATGTGAATGTATCTTGCCCCGGATACGAATTTTATCGGGTGGAGCTATCGAAATTTGGTATGTGAATGTATCTTGCCCCGAATACGAATTTTATCGGGTGGCGCCCGCTTCGCGCATGCGCAGACGAGATATCGGAAACGGGTGGAGCTAACGATTTGAAAGTTGCTATGTGAATGTATCTTGCCCCGGATACGAATTTTATCGGGTCGCCGAGCCCGTGCGACGCAAGCTTCGCGCATGCGCAGACCAGATCTCGGAAACAGGTGGAGCTATCGACTTGAAATTTGCTATGTGAATGTATCTTGCCCCGGATACGAATTTTATCGGGTCGCCGAGCCGGTGCCACGCCAGCTTCGCGCATGCACAGACCAGATCTCGGAAACGGGTAGAGCTATCGACTTGAAATTTTTGTTTTTGAATAGCCCGGACAACGTCGGGCTCATCGGCTAGTCACATATATATTTTGAAGACCTCTGTCTGTCTGTCTGTCTGTCATTTATACAAATCTACGATTCTCGACCGATCGGGACGAAACTTGGTACGTGTATGTAGTTTGACCAGGCGGTCGTCGTTGTCGTATTGGCGAGCCCGTGCGACGCCCGTGCAGCGCATGCTCAGACGAGATATAGGAAACGGGTGGAGCTATCGACTTGAAATTTGCTATGTGAATGTATCTTGCCCCGGATACGAATTTTATCGGGTCGCCGAGCCCGTGCGACGCAAACTTCGCGCATGCGCAGACCAGATCTCGGAAACGGGTGGTGCTATCGACTTGAAATTTGCTATGTGAATGTATCTTGCCCCGGATACGAATTTTATCGGGTCGCCGAGTCCATGCGACGCAAGCTTCGCGCATGCGCAGACGAGATCTCGGAAACGGGTGGAGCTATCGACTTGAAATTTGGTTTTTGAATAGCCCGGACAACGTCGGGCTCATCGGCTAGTCTCATATATATTTTGAAGACCTCTGTCTGTATGTCTGTCTGTATGTATGTCATTTATACAAATCTACGATTCGCGACCGATCGGGACGAAACTTGGTGCGTGTGTGTAGTTTGTCCAGGCGGTCGTCGTTGTCGTATTGGCGAGTCCGTGCGGCGCCCGCTTCGCGCATGTGCAGACGAGATCTCGGAAACGGGTGGAGCTATCGACTTGAAATTTGCTATGTAAATGTATCTTGCCCCGGATACGAATGTTATCGGGTCGCCGAGCCCGTGCGACGCCAGCTTCGCGCATGCGCAGACGAGATCTCGGAAACGGGTGGAGCTATCGACTTGAAATTTGGTTTTTGAATAGCCCGGACAACGTCGGGCAGGGTAGAGCTATCGACTTGAAAATTGGTTTTTGAATAGCCCTGACAACGTCGGGCTCATCGGCTAGTTGTATATAAAGGGTTAAAATTATTATCCGAACATTTCCTATGGGATAACTACTCATTAATGATGCTTTAGAATAGAAATGTTTAACCTTATTATATGAACATTTATTATGGAATAACTACTCGTCAATGATTCTATAGAATATAGAAAGGATTAAACTTATATGAACATTTATTATGGGGCAACTACACATCAATGATGATTTAGTATTTAGTACAGTAAGTAATTATGTAATTTTTCGAAATTATCCGCGAAATAATTAGTATATATGTGTGGTTCTGGACCACGATTTGAATATTTGTTTAGCCATTTCCTATGGCACATTAGGCTCCTATCCTCCACAAACCCTATCGTGTAGAACCCGGCATATTATGCAGAAGCCGGTCTATTGTGGAGAATCCGGCCTATCGTATAGAGCCATATCGTTTAGAACCCTATCCTGTACATTCTTAGAAAACAGCTCCCAATTTGGTCCCCCGGGGAACAAAATACAATCAGGAACTAAATCCTAAGTTTGGTTCTTCAAAGAACCCACCGAATTCAAGGTGTTCGTGGGAACACGCCTAGCTTAAATATCCTATAGTCTAAAATTTAATAATATGTCGATGCGTTTGGGGTTAAGGTGAAATGGACCAATGTATAAACATGTCCAGAGCCCGAAAAACCAATGTATAAACATCTCCAGAGCCCGAAAAACAATGTATAAACATGTCCAGAGCCCGAAAAACCAATGTATAAACATGCCCAGAGCCCGAAAAACCAATGTATAAACATGCCCAGAGCCCGAAAAACCAATGTATAAACATGTCCAGAGCCCGAAAAACCAATGTATAAACATGTCCAGAGCCCGAAAAACCAATGTATAAACATGCACAGAGCCCGAAAAACCAGCTTCGCGCATGCGCAGACGAGATCTCGGAAACGGGTGGAGCTATCGACTTGAAATTTGGTTTTTGAATAGCCCGGACAACGTCGGGCAGGGTAGAGCTATCGACTTGAAAATTGGTTTTTGAATAGCCCGGACAACGTCGGGCTCATCGGCTAGTTGTATATAAAGGGTTAAAATTATTATCCGAACATTTCCTATGGGATAACTACTCATTAATGATGCTTTAGAATAGAAATGTTTAACCTTATTATATGAACATTTATTATGGAATAACTACTCGTCAATGATTCTATAGAATATAGAAAGGATTAAACTTATATGAACATTTATTATGGGGCAACTACACATCAATGATGATTTAGTATTTAGTACAGTAAGTGATTATGTAATTTTTCGAAATTATCCGCGAAATAATTAGTATATATGTGTGGTTCTGGACCACGATTTGAATATTTGTTTAGCCATTTCCTATGGCACATTAGGCTCCTATCCTCCACAAACCCTATCGTGTAGAACCCGGCATATTATGCAGAAGCCGGTCTATTGTGGAGAATCCGGCCTATCGTATAGCCATATCGTTTAGAACCCTATCCTGTACATTCTTAGAAAACAGCTCCCAATTTGGTCCCCCGGGGAACAAAATACAATCAGGAACTAAATCCTAAGTTTGGTTCTTCAAAGAACCCACCGAATTCAAGGTGTTCGTGGGAACACGCCTAGCTTAAATATCCTATAGTCTAAAATTTAATAATATGTCGATGCGTTTGGGGTTAAGGTGAAATGGACCAATGTATAAACATGTCCAGAGCCCGAAAAACCAATGTATAAACATCTCCAGAGCCCGAAAAACAATGTATAAACATGTCCAGAGCCCGAAAAACCAATGTATAAACATGCCCAGAGCCCGAAAAACCAATGTATAAACATGCCCAGAGCCCGAAAAACCAATGTATAAACATGTCCAGAGCCCGAAAAACCAATGTATAAACATGTCCAGAGCCCGAAAAACCAATGTATAAACATGCACAGAGCCCGAAAAACCAATGTATAAACATGTCCAGAGCCCGAAAAACCAATGTATAAACATGTCCAGAGCCCGAAAAACCAATGTATAAACATGTCCAGAGCCAGAAAAACCAATGTATAAACATGTCCAGAGCCAGAAAAACCAATGTATAAACATGTCCAGAGCCCGAAAAACCAATGTATAAACATGCCCAGAGCCCGAAAAACCAATGTATAAACATGTCCAGAGCCCGAAAAACCAATGTATAAACATGCCCAGAGCCCGAAAAACCAATGTATAAACATGCCCAGAGCCCGAAAACCCAATGTATAAACATGTCCAGAGCCCGAAAAACCAATGTATAAACATGTCCAGAGCCCGAAAAACCAATGTATAAACATGTCCAGAGCCCGAAAAACCAATGTATAAACATGTCCAGAGCCCGAAAAACCAATGTATAAACATGTCCAGAGCCCGAAAAACCAATGTATAAACATGTCTAGAGCCCGAAAAACCAATGTATAAACATGTCCAGAGCCCGAAAAACCAATGTATAAACATGCCCAGAGCCCGAAAAACCAATGTATAAACATGTCCAGAGCCCGAAAAACCAATGTATAAACATGTCCAGAGCCCGAAAAACCAATGTATAAACATATCCAGAGCCCGAAAAACCAATGTATAAACATGTCCAGAGCCCAAAAAACCAATGTATAAACATGCCCAGAGCCCGAAAAACCAATGTATAAACATGCCCAGAGCCCGAAAAACCAATGTATAAACATGCCCAGAGCCCGAAAAACCAATGTATAAACATGCTCAGAGCCCGAAAAACCAATGTATAAACATGCACAGAGCCCGAAAAACCAATGTATAAAAATGCACAGAGCCCGAAAAACCAATGTATAAAAATGCACAGAGCCCGAAAAACCAATGTATAAACATGCACAGAGCCCGAAAAACCAATGTATAAAAATGCACAGAGCCCGAAAAACCAATGTATAAACATGCCCAGAGCCCAAAAAAACAATATATAAACATGCCCAGAGCCCGAAAAACCAATGTATAAACATGCACAGAGCCCGAAAAACCAATGTATAAAAATGCCCAGAGCCCGAAAAACCAATGTATAAACATGCCCAGAGCCCGAAAAACCAATGTATAAACATGCCCAGAGCCCGAAAAACCAATGTATAAACATGTCCAGAGCCCGAAAAACCAATGTATAAACATGTCCAGAGCCCGAAAAACCAATGTATAAACATGTCCAGAGCCCGAAAAACCAATGTATAAACATGTCCAGAGCCCGAAAAACCAATGTATAAACATGTCCAGAGCCCGAAATACCAATGTATAAACATGCCCAGAGCCCGAAAAACCAATGTATAAACATGCCCAGAGCCCGAAAAACCAATGTATAAACATGCCCAGAGCCCGAAAAACCAATGTATAAACATGCCCAGAGCCCGAAAAACCAATGTATAAACATGCCCAGAGCCCGAAAAACCAATGTATAAACATGCTCAGAGCCCGAAAAACCAATGTATAAACATGCACAGAGCCCGAAAAACCAATGTATAAAAATGCACAGAGCCCGAAAAACCAATGTATAAAAATGCACAGAGCCCGAAAAACCAATGTATAAACATGCACAGAGCCCGAAAAACCAATGTATAAACATGTCCAGAGCCCGAAAAACCAATGTATAAACATGTCCAGAGCCCGAAAAACCAATGTATAAACATGTCCAGAGCCCGAAAAACCAATGTATAAACATGCCCAGAGCCCGAAAAACCAATGTATAAACATGCCCAGAGCCCGAAAAACCAATGTATAAACATGGCCAGAGCCCGAAAAACCAATGTATAAACATGCCCAGAGCCCGAAAAACCAATGTATAAACATGCCCAGAGCCCGAAAAACCAATGTATAAACATGCCCAGAGCCCGAAAAACCAATGTATAAACATGTCCAGAGCCGAAAAACCAATGTATAAACATGTCCAGAGCCCGAAAAACCAATGAATAAACATGTCCAGAGCCCGAAAAACCAATGTATAAACATGTCTAGAGCCCGAAAAACCAATGTATAAACATGTCCAGAGCCCGAAAAACCAATGTATAAACATGCCCAGAGCCCGAAAAACCAATGTATAAACATGTCCAGAGCCCGAAAAACCAATGTATAAACATGTCCAGAGCCCGAAAAACCAATGTATAAACATATCCAGAGCCCGAAAAACCAATGTATAAACATGTCCAGAGCCCAAAAAACCAATGTATAAACATGCCCAGAGCCCGAAAAAACCAATGTATAAACATGCCCAGAGCCCGAAAAACCAATGTATAAACATGCCCAGAGCCCGAAAAACCAATGTATAAACATGCCCAGAGCCCGAAAAACCAATGTATAAACATGCCCAGAGCCCGAAAAACCAATGTATAAACATGCTCAGAGCCCGAAAAACCAATGTATAAACATGCACAGAGCCCGAAAAACCAATGTATAAAAATGCACAGAGCCCGAAAAACCAATGTATAAAATGCACAGAGCCCGAAAAACCAATGTATAAACATGCACAGAGCCCGAAAAACCAATGTATAAAAATGCACAGAGCCCGAAAAAACCAATGTATAAACATGCCCAGAGCCCAAAAAACCAATATATAAACATGCCCAGAGCCCGAAAAACCAATGTATAAACATGCACAGAGCCCGAAAAACCAATGTATAAACATGCCCAGAGCCCGAAAAACCAATGTATAAACATGCCCAGAGCCCGAAAAACCAATGTATAAACATGTCCAGAGCCCGAAAAACCAATGTATAAACATGTCCAGAGCCCGAAAAACCAATGTATAAACATGTCCAGAGCCCGAAAAACCAATGTATCAACATGTCCAGAGCCCGAAAAACCAATGTATAAACATGTCCAGAGCCCGAAATACCAATGTATAAACATGCCCAGAGCCCGAAAAACCAATGTATAAACATGCCCAGAGCCCGAAAAACCAATGTATAAACATGCCCAGAGCCCGAAAAACCAATGTATAAACATGCCCAGAGCCCGAAAAACCAATGTATAAACATGCCCAGAGCCCGAAAAACCAATGTATAAACATGCTCAGAGCCCGAAAAACCAATGTATAAACATGCACAGAGCCCGAAAAACCAATGTATAAAAATGCACAGAGCCCGAAAAACCAATGTATAAAAATGCACAGAGCCCGAAAAACCAATGTATAAACATGCACAGAGCCCGAAAAACCAATGTATAAAAAATGCACAGAGCCCGAAAAACCAATGTATAAACATGCCCAGAGCCCAAAAAACCAATGTATAAACATGCCCAGAGCCCAAAAAACCAATATATAAACATGCCCAGAGCCCGAAAAACCAATGTATAAACATGCACAGAGCCCGAAAAACCAATGTATAAAAATGCCCAGAGCCCGAAAAACCAATGTATAAACATGCCCAGAGCCCGAAAAACCAATGTATAAACATGCCCAGAGCCCGAAAAACCAATGTATAAACATGTCCAGAGCCCGAAAAACCAATGTATAAACATGTCCAGAGCCCGAAAAACCAATGTATAAACATGTCCAGAGCCCGAAAAACCAATGTATAAACATGTCCAGAGCCCGAAAAAACCAATGTATAAACATGTCCAGAGCCCGAAATACCAATGTATAAACATGCCCAGAGCCCGAAAAACCAATGTATAAACATGCCCAGAGCCCGAAAAACCAATGTATAAACATGCCCAGAGCCCGAAAAACCAATGTATAAACATGCCCAGAGCCCGAAAAACCAATGTATAAACATGCCCAGAGCCCGAAAAACCAATGTATAAACATGCTCAGAGCCCGAAAAACCAATGTATAAACATGCACAGAGCCCGAAAAACCAATGTATAAAAATGCACAGAGCCCGAAAAACCAATGTATAAAAATGCACAGAGCCCGAAAAACCAATGTATAAACATGCACAGAGCCCGAAAAACCAATGTATAAACATGTCCAGAGCCCGAAAAACCAATGTATAAACATGTCCAGAGCCCGAAAAACCAATGTATAAACATGCCCAGAGCCCGAAAAACCAATGTATAAACATGCCCAGAGCCCGAAAAACCAATGTATAAACATGCCCAGAGCCCGAAAAACCAATGTATAAACATGGCCAGAGCCCGAAAAACCAATGTATAAACATGCCCAGAGCCCGAAAAACCAATGTATAAACATGCCCAGAGCCCGAAAAACCAATGTATAAACATGCCCAGAGCCCGAAAAACCAATGTATAAACATGTCCAGAGCCCGAAAAACCAATGTATAAACATGTCCAGAGCCCGAAAAACCAATGTATAAACATGTCCAGAGCCCGAAAAACCAATGTATAAACATGTCTAGAGCCCGAAAAACCAATGTATAAACATGTCCAGAGCCCGAAAAACCAATGTATAAACATGCCCAGAGCCCGAAAAACCAATGTATAAACATGTCCAGAGCCCGAAAAACCAATGTATAAACATGTCCAGAGCCCGAAAAACCAATGTATAAACATATCCAGAGCCCGAAAAACCAATGTATAAACATGTCCAGAGCCCAAAAAACCAATGTATAAACATGCCCAGAGCCCGAAAAACCAATGTATAAACATGCCCAGAGCCCGAAAAACCAATGTATAAACATGCCCAGAGCCCGAAAAACCAATGTATAAACATGCCCAGAGCCCGAAAAACCAATGTATAAACATGCCCAGAGCCCGAAAAACCAATGTATAAACATGCTCAGAGCCCGAAAAACCAATGTATAAACATGCACAGAGCCCGAAAAACCAATGTATAAAAATGCACAGAGCCCGAAAAACCAATGTATAAAAATGCACAGAGCCCGAAAAACCAATGTATAAACATGCACAGAGCCCGAAAAACCAATGTATAAAAATGCACAGAGCCCGAAAAACCAATGTATAAACATGCCCAGAGCCCAAAAAAACAATATATAAACATGCCCAGAGCCCGAAAAACCAATGTATAAACATGCACAGAGCCCGAAAAACCAATGTATAAACATGCCCAGAGCCCGAAAAACCAATGTATAAACATGCCCAGAGCCCGAAAAACCAATGTATAAACATGTCCAGAGCCCGAAAAACCAATGTATAAACATGTCCAGAGCCCGAAAAACCAATGTATAAACATGTCCAGAGCCCGAAAAACCAATGTATCAACATGTCCAGAGCCCGAAAAACCAATGTATAAACATGTCCAGAGCCCGAAATACCAATGTATAAACATGCCCAGAGCCCGAAAAACCAATGTATAAACATGCCCAGAGCCCGAAAAACCAATGTATAAACATGCCCAGAGCCCGAAAAACCAATGTATAAACATGCCCAGAGCCCGAAAAACCAATGTATAAACATGCCCAGAGCCCGAAAAACCAATGTATAAACATGCTCAGAGCCCGAAAAACCAATGTATAAACATGCACAGAGCCCGAAAAACCAATGTATAAAAATGCACAGAGCCCGAAAAACCAATGTATAAAAATGCACAGAGCCCGAAAAACCAATGTATAAACATGCACAGAGCCCGAAAAACCAATGTATAAAAATGCACAGAGCCCGAAAAACCAATGTATAAACATGCCCAGAGCCCAAAAAACCAATGTATAAACATGCCCAGAGCCCGAAAAACCAATGTATAAACATGCACAGATCCCGAATAACCAATGTATAAAAATGCACAGAGCCCGAAAAACCAATGTATAAACATGCCCAGAGCCCGAAAAACCAATGTATAAACATGCACAGAGCCCGAAAAACCAATGTATAAACATGTCCAGAGCCCGAAAAACCAATGTATAAACATGTCCAGAGCCCGAAAAACCAATGTATAAACATGCCCAGAGCCCGAAAAACCAATGTATAAACATGCCCAGAGCCCGAAAAACCAATGTATAAACATGCCCAGAGCCCGAAAAACCAATGTATAAACATGCCCAGAGCCCGAAAAACCAATGTATAAACATGCCCAGAGCCCGAAAAACCAATGTATAAACATGCCCAGAGCCCGAAAAACCAATGTATAAACATGCCCAGAGCCCGAAAAACCAATGTATAAACATGCCCAGAGCCCGAAAAACCAATGTATAAACATGCCCAGAGCCCGAAAAACCAATGTATAAACATGCCCAGAGCCCAATAACCAATGTATAGACATGCCCAGAGCCCGAAAAACCAATGTATAAACATGCACAGAGCCCGAAAAACCAATGTATAAAAATGCACAGAGCCCGAAAAACCAATGTATAAACATGCCCAGAGCCCGAAAAACCAATGTATAAACATGCCCAGAGCCCGAAAAACCAATGTATAAACATGCCCAGAGCCCGAAAAACCAATGTATAAACATGCCCAAAGCCCGAAAAACCAATGTATAAACTTGCCCAGAGCCCGAAAAACCAATGTATAAACATGCCCAGAGCCCGAAAATCCAATGTATAAACATGCCCAGAGCCCGAAAAACCAATGTATAAACATGCCCAGAGCCCGAAAAACCAATGTATAAACATGCCCAGAGCCCGAAAAACCAATGTATAAACATGCCCAGAGCCCGAAAAACCAATGTATAAACATGCACAGAGCCCGAAAAACCAATGTATAAACATGCACAGAGCCCGAAAAACCAATGTATAAAAATGCACAGAGCCCGAAAAACCAATGTATAAACATGCACAGAGCCCGAAAAACCAATGTATAAAAATGCACAGAGCCCGAAAAACCAATGTATAAAAATGCACAGAGCCCGAAAAACCAATGTATAAACATGCCCAGAGCCCGAAAAACCAATGTATAAACATGCTCAGAGCCCGAAAAACCAATGTATAAACATGCACAGAGCCCGAAAAACCAATGTATAAAAATGCACAGAGCCCGAAAAACCAATGTATAAACATGCACAGAGCCCGAAAAACCAATGTATAAAAATGCACAGAGCCCGAAAAACCAATGTATAAACATGCCCAGAGCCCGAAAAACCAATGTATAAACATGCCCAGAGCCCGAAAAACCAATGTATAAACATGCACAGAGCCCGAAAAACCAATGTATAAAAATGCACAGAGCCCGAAAAACCAATGTATAAACATGCCCAGAGCCCGAAAAACCAATGTATAAACATGCCCAGAGCCCGAAAAACCAATGTATAAAAATGCACAGAGCCCGAAAAACCAATGTATAAACATGCCCAGAGCCCAAAAAAACAATGTATAAACATGCCCAGAGCCAGAAAGACCAATGTATAAACATGCACTGAGCCCGAAAAACCAATGTATAAACATGCCCAGAGCCTGTTTCGTGTAATATGCATAGACTCTGATCATTTGATTGCTGGCGGGGGTGACTCTATTGTTCATATCACAAACAGGGGGAAACGTATGGAACAATAACTGTCTTAATATAACTCGATATTTTCTTCAGACAGGAGAACATTTTCGGGGTCTCGGTGAACCAACATCGTGTGATATCAGTTTTAAACGGTATAACGTATTTACGAAGTAAGAGAACTTTCAGAAACAAAGACCTTCCAAACGTGCTTATAAACAAAACTTAAAAAATTAAACGAGCCTTTCCTTGCGGAAGGCGAAGTTTGATTGTGATTCTATAAGATATATAGAGTCATTGGAGGATATCAAATGAGATATCACCACGCGCATGCGCCAATCACCATCTAAAGCCAAAAAATTGGAGTGAAAACTACACTACCAAGTTGAAAAACATGTAGAATTAGTTCCAACCCATGTAAAGCAGGGCGGGAGGGAGGCATTTGATATCCTCCAATGACCAGTGTTCGCGCTGGACCGAAAAAAATTTTTGCCAAAAGTTTAGCCAAATGAAAATATTATTAGCCAAATGAAAAAAACTTTAGCCAAATTTGTTTTGGCAAAATTAAAAAAAACTATGGCCAAATTAAATCATCGTTTTATGGTCGGTTCACAATTAATAACTAAAACGTCAAATCTAACAGGCACAGGTAACATACACAATAATTTGACTAATTTTGATGAACTAGAAATATTTTTATGTATGTCATTTATTAAAAATTTATTAATCTTTATGTGAAAGAGTGATTTGGGGGGGGGGGGAGACCCGGGATTGGGTATACTGACATTTCCCCACCGGACATTTCCCCACTTTCTTCTTTTAAATCATTAAATATTAATTATTCTTGCGAAAATATTTAAGTGACATCTGGAAACTAATAACTTAATATTGTTACGCCATTATCAAATTACAATCTGTCATAAACGCATGCATATTATTTTGAATGTATCGGTATTGACGAAAAATAGCCACAAAATATATGTCGTGATTCACATTTGGCTGATTAAGCTATTGTCTTACACTTGGTGCTCATAAACCTTGGCCGTCATAAATACAATGTCATCATAAACATGCATTGTGCAGGAGCCCCGTGAGTGACCAGACAGACAATGGGGGATTAGCGGATTAAATATAAAATAATGATATGACCTTTTGCTGTTTCGTGCAGAGTGACGGGTTTCCCTTTGTGTTGTCCGCGATCGGGTTTCCCTTTGTACAGTCGGCGATATATTCCCACTTACGTATACGATGTTTTCGGACTAGGTCGTTCACATCACAGAATTAAAAACTCACTTGCCAAAAATTCATGCTTCCAGTCTCTATTTGGGGTCAAAAAAAGTTTAGCCAAAAGTTTAGCCAAATGAAATTTTTATTAGCCAAATTCGAAAAAGATTAGCCATTGGCTAATTTGGCTACCGACAGCGCGAACACTGCCAATGACTCTATATATCTTATAGAATCACAATCAAACTTCGCCTTCCGCAAGGAAAGGCTCGTTTAATTTTGTAATTCTATTACGACATATGACGTCACTTCCGTCATATCAAATGAGACTTTTAAAGCTATAACACGACAAATTTTGCAACCATAATTCAATAGAACAAAGTTCATGGTTTATTTTGCAATACATATGATGCAAAAACACGATAGTTGATAATAGGATTGTTACAAAATCTCACAAAGGACCTGGAAAATGACCAAATGAACCGGTCTGGTGCAAAAGAACGTCAATAGGATATTTAACGTGAATCACACAAAAACAGCGGCACCCCGCACACTGTGAGCCTTAAACTTAGAAACAGCGATCCCAAAGATGAGCAAAACAGCCCGAAAACAGGTATCCACAGACCATAGTACTACTATGGGTGACACCCGGTAAATGGGTCATACGTCTAAACGTACCGTACGTAACTCAGAAACAGGTCAGTACATCGACGAATTCCTTGAAAACACTCATTTAAGGTTCAATAACCACACAACGATACGTCGTCATACTTGAGCAATAAACCATGATACACCTGCAGTAGGCCAGGTGCATAATCATCATGTATGAAGATGATCTGGCATAACGCATCTCGGCCAGTAATACGTCACAGATACTTGATAAAACTTATCTGGACATGATACATGATCAATGTGTTCCTCTGCATAGACAGGTCGAGAATGGAACAACCTGATTGTCCTTGCTCATGATTGGCGCATACGCGTGGTGATTTCTCATTTGATATGACGGAAGTGACGTCATATGTCGTAATAGAAACAGTGTCACGGGGCATTGTATCCAAAATCACTCATAATATTTCCTATTACATATTTAATGAAACAAATGGGGAACCCAAAGGAACTATTTGGTTCCATGGTCTGGTTCTATCCTGGGAACCAGGTAGAGAACCAAAATAAGTCACATTGGTTCTCCCCTCAGGACAAAAATGAGAAACAAAACTATCGTGTAGAACCCTGTCGCGTAGAACTTGTCGTGTAGTTCTAACCTCATCGCGTAGAACCCTATCGTGTAGAACCCTATCATATAGAACATATCGTGTAGTTCTAACCTCATAGCGTAGAACCATATCGCATAGAACCCTATCGTGTATAGAACCTATCGTGTAGTTCTAACCTCATTGCGTAGAACCCTATCGTGTAGAACCCTATCGTGTAGAACCATATCGTGTATAGAACCTATCGTGTATAGAACATATCGTGTAGTTCTAATCCCATTGCGTAGAACCCTATTGTGTAGAATCATATCGTATAGGGTTAAACTTATTATCTGAACGTTTCCTATGGGATACTACACATCAATTATTCTTTAGTATAGAAAGGGTTAAGCTTATTTTGTTAACATTTCCTATGGGATAATTACACACCAATGATGCTTTAGAATAGAGAGGGTTAAACTTATTATCTGAACATTTCCTATGGGATACCTACTCATCAATGATGATTTCGTATTTACATAGGGTTCAACTTATTATCTGAACATTTCTTATGGGACAACTACATATTAATGATGCTTTAGTATAGAAAGGGTTAAACTTGTTATATATATTTCCAAGCAGATGCACGTGTACATGTACCTGCAGTTTTGTGAACGGTAGTGAAACATACATTTACATGGAAGTGGGTTCTATTTACATGGAAGTGGGTTCTGGTTTATGTGTTGTGCGATAACATATATCAGATTAGATCATACCCTCGACTGGCTAACGTGCAGAGTAGAGATTCATGACACGATCGACTATCAGATATAACTGTAAGCGTTTGAGATAATACAAGTAATATATATTGGCAATAGTTATATATATTTGCCAAATATTGCTTTTACAGAAATATACTTATATAATTAGTATCGCTAGGTGGTTTGTGTTTGTATTGGTTTATTTTCGACATTCAAGTATTGTAAAAACCTACCTTTAGATTTAGATATTTAGCCAAACAAAAGTTCATCAATTAAGATTCAATTTCGACATTTTCGCGATTTTGTCCGGATAAAGACTACTGTAGCCGTAACTTGGCGATGGTAAATGACTTTGGCATTTTCCAACTGGTACCTCAACTTGTTGATAATTTCCAACCTAGCTGACATCCCCTATAAGATAAAATTGCCCCAACTAATGACCCTTTCAGTGAACAATTTGATCGAAAGCAGGACAATTTGCGACTGTTGGTTAAAGCATGGTTGATGAGTAGTTATTATCACATATGAAATGTTCAGATAATATAGGTCGTTTGTTGAACTTGTTATCTAAGCATTTCCCACAATAACAATTAATATAGAGCTCCTTAACGTGTATGTATCTGTCGTTTGCTGTTATCACCTTAACATCCCTCCAAATATGTAACATACCATTCCGATGCACACTTGTTAACTGCCTGGGATAATCTACTATATAATCTAGTATAGAAAGGGTAAATCACAGTTATATTATCTATCGTCTGCTTTTATCACCTAAACATCCCTCCAAGTCAATAATAGACCAATCCGATGCACACCTTTACACTGACTGGGAGAATCCATTCAGTATAGAAAGGGGTAAAGCCAACAAATTCCCCGCTAAATAGAGAATAAAACTATGATAATAATTTAAACATATTTTCGGTGTGAAATTTCTAACTGATGTTGTGTCAGACATGAAATTTCCAACCCCCCCCCCCCCCCGGTATATCTGCACATATGATAAGTTATTGTGGCGGATTGACGGTAACATGGTGTGACAATGACGGCTTAGGATATGTTATGCCGACAGTCCTCGTCATTCATAGTTTGGTACCCCTGACCACAAATAGCTGAGTGCATATATCGGTATCGATTCGAATCACGTGTCGAGACTATTCATTCATAGCTATTTGACATTTATTCCGAAGTCAGCAGAAAATGTCAAAATCCCCTATAGCTCTCGCCATAACGTTGTTCAACGTAAATGACGTCATGGAAAAAGCAGGTCACGGTGAAACGGTTATCTTGGCTTCCCTTGTGTTGACGACTCTAGACGTAAACATGGGATATGTTGCGATGCTCTCTGACCAATCAACGACGCTGTTTCTTATACTGGAGGCGGAACATCACATTTTAATACCAGATTGTGATTTTTTAACATTGAATTTTCTTTCTTTTATTACAGTGTTGAAAAGCAGACGTCTTTTGCAGAGACAATGCATCCCACGCACATACACCAGACATTCGCCATGGACACAGCGGCCCAATTCTACATACCCGAACTATAACATATAGAGGCCCAGTTCAACATACCCGAACTATAATATAGAGGCCCAGTTCTACATACCCGAACTATAACGTAATGCGGTTCCATTTTAAGAAGATAGTGACCGTGTCCGCCGGGACGACATTCTTCTTGTGTTTCGTCGTACTTAACTACGAAACACAGAAACAGCGGCTAGCATTCGGGAGAGACACGCCATGGGGAACCAACTATCATCATCCGTCCATCGATGTTGCATTACGTGGAGACAACTTTCACCAAAGACAGTTAATTCACGAAACTAATATCACTTCTGACCGTGTTAGCAGCAGCCATACTGTTCGTAATCGCGGAAATAGTGCTGTTAGAAACATAAGCAGATATAGTGACGGGAATCACCAACAGTCAGGCAACAAATATGATGATGTAATTACGTACCGCCAACCGATTGAAATTCACCGCGTGGTTGCCATGGATACCACCATTTCGGAGAACGACACAGCTTCTACAAGTCTTTCTCGTTTCAGTAACGATTCCAAACTTTGGTATGACTCAAAATATGAGGATGACGACAGGATTATTGCTCAAATGACGTACGCCGAGAAATCGCGTGACTTCAAAACGATACTCGTGTATCAAGGTTTTAGCTCTCATGTGAGACCCGGGCAGAGCACTTTCATTGGTGATAAATGTCCAACCAATCAGTGCATTCTGACTAGTGACCGTTCACGTCACAGGACGGCTGACGCGGTGCTGTTCCATCAGTCATCTCCGCAATATTTCCAAGAACGACCACCCGGTCAGGTATGGATAATGTACTTGTTGGAATCGCCTTATCACACGCCTTCTTTCTCTGGTATCCATGGTATCAACTGGACAGCCACGTATCGCCATGACTCTACCATAGTGACGCCTTATGAGCGTTTTCGGTTGTACGACAATGACGTCAGGACTAAGATTCAATTAAAAAATTACGCCGCAGGAAAAACTAAAAAAGTAGCGTGGTTTGTTTCCAACTGTGGTAGTCGGAATGGACGTGGTGACTACGTTAACGAGTTGTCGAAGTACATTCAGGTTGATATATATGAAGCGTGTGGCCCTCTCAAGTGCTCACGTGTCCAGGCGAACAAATGCTTCGAAATGCTCAATACTGACTACAAATTTTACCTATCGTTTGAGAATTCAAACTGCAGAGACTATATTACCGAGAAGTTCTTTGTTAATGGTCTCGGGTAAGTATATAATACAACCCTTCTCTGTGAACCTATATTGTTCGAATGGTACTGGATAAAACTTACGAGATGGCATTGTCGTAAAATAATCTTCACATTTCCGGTGGAGGATCAATAGAGATATAATCTGCATGTGTCAATATAGTTATTAGTTAACGTTATTGCCCCCCCCCCCCCAATTTACGTCATGTTTCTGTTCTGTTTGAATTGCGTTTTAATCCTTCCATGACATGAGCTTCCTGAAATTTGGCGAAAACCCTGTGCCAATGCATTCTCTTATATATGCGAGACTCCCATAGGGAGCTTCGCATATATAGGAAAATATATTGGCCTAACAATATTTACCTTGACCTTGTAAGCCAGTACATTCTCTTACATATGCGAGGTTCCCTATGGGATATCGCATATATACGAGAATGTACTGACACATGGTCTTTAATGGTCGTCGTCATCATCATCAGCGATAACATCATTTGATAGCAGTAACCGCTAATGGGTAGTTACTTGATTCCGTCGTGTGGTCGTCAATCGTCATCATCATCACCATCGTCATCATCATATGGTCGTCATCATCATCATAATCATCGTCATCATCATCATCATCATCATCATCATCAACAACATAATCTTATTCTTCTTTTTCGTCATGCAATCGCCACGATCATCATCATATCATCGTCGTCTTCATCATCGATAGCATCATTTGATAGCAGAATGATCGCTAATGGGTAGCTACTTGATTCATCTTGATTCATATGACAAGGTATTTAGTTAACCCTTTACCCAACAAAACGGCCAAAACCGACCAAATAAAGCTTCAACAGCCTAAAATATCTTCGATCTGTCTCAATAGAACCATACAAATACGGATATCATTGGAACCGGCTCCTTGACCACATTGTGATAGTTACAGTTATGCCCTGTGCCAATGCATTCTCTTATATATGCTAGTCGACCATAGGTCGACTCGCATATATAAGAGAATGCATTGGCACAGGGACGTTCTGTTGGGTTAACCCTTCCAATGCTAAATGGATTCTCCCATTCATTTATAAAAGTGTACATATGAATGGGCTAGTATTAATTCAGAGGGTGTTCATGTGATAAAAGTAGACGACAGACAGAAATACACATAATACAAGAGCAGACCACATATTCATTCAGGGACGTGGCAAGAGGGTCTCCTTTGGTGTGGACACTTGTAATTTCCAACTTCACGCCCCCCCCCCAATTCCTTTTTCCCAATTGTTCCCTCATAGGCCTGGATGGTATCCTATTCTGAATGGATGAGTAGTCTTATGGCCACTAGCCAAGGGGTGGAATAGAATCCACTGGGCATTTTGGGATCTGAACCTGAAAATTGCAAAATCCTAACATCCATACTGGTCTGACTCCATGGTTCTGATTGGTCACGGGGGGTTCAGGATACACCGGGCCAACCATGGTTCCGATTGGCCACGGGGGTGGGGGATACACCGGGCCGACCATGGTTCTGCCCGATGTGGGAACATTTTGAAATCAGAACATGAAAATTCTGAAATCCTGGCATCTAGACTGGCTTTCCTTAGAAATTTCCAATTGATGGCCATTTCAGTCCAAACTACTGACCTAAAGTAGCAAAATGTGCAAATGTTGGTATAAAACAACAAATTCCCACTAATAAATTGTTGGAAAATCGAACGATGAGTATGAAATTTACAACTTATGTTTTGACAGGATCTTTGAAGGCACCCCCCCCCCCCCACCCCCGTCGCCACGTTCTCGTATTCATTGGTCGGAAATGTTATGATAATAAGTTGAACAAAAACCTAAGTGAACGTTCAGACGACCACGATACAATCGTAAGAGGAAGAATCGGGCCCGACGATGTCGTCGTACATGATGATATCTTAGGTTGTTTGTAAAGCATGTGATTGACTACTCTACGATCATTTCCAGCTACGATTTTTACGTACACACGACTGCGAATACGTCGCAAGTGGAGGTAGCCAAGGATACGCCACGATTTCGCATCTAAAATCAAACATTGCTTGATATTATTTTTTGACTTGCGACATTGTCGTGAGCATGCGCAATCCAACTATCGGTTACTTCCTACGACGGAAATCTTTCCACTTACGATTGAATCGTGGTCGTCTGAACGTTCACTAAGGAACTATTCGTCAATGAGCATTTAGTATTGAAATGGTAAAAGGTACACAATCCGATTCGATGGTCCCCATATCATCAGATGCCAACAACAACAACATTTCTTGAAATGCCGCTTCAGTTATCAGTATCGATTAATTGACAAACAAATAATGCTAACAACTATAGTATAAAATTGACCAAAAAGTGTTATATATCAATATTTTGTTCAACGCAATTTGGTATCGAGAGTATCTCGGTGGGCATTCGTCGAATATTTGCTAAATTTTGCCAGGCCGCCAAATATGTTAGGTGGTGAAAAATAATAGATTTCAAAAATCGATATCTGATAACTCTGAGCTTTGATTTGTGGTTTCCTCAACTCGAATCGAATTTGTTTTACACCCGAAGCCAAATAAATAGTATTTAGGAGCGTTAATTCAGATATAATATGTTCAGGTGACAACCTTATAGTCTTTTTGTTGAACAAATTAACTGGGCACTCCTAAAAGTAATCCAGATATGTTTATCTGCCTGTCGTCTGCTTATATAATATAAACTTCCCTAATGGGATTTATCTGACTTTCGAATGCGTTTTGCTTCTGTGATTGATTTCAATTTATTCTGTGGGAGATACCTCCACTCAACACAACCACGTGACTGGTGTATACACATAGAACGGTTATAACGCGCATCGAGAGATATTATTATAATACGCAATATTATATTTCGTTTACAGTCTTTTCATGGCAAATTGTGTTCATATGTCCAATAATAAAATATGTGTGGTTCCTTACATACCCTATTTTAAACAACCTACCCTAAATAATAGTTTTCATGGCATACAAATAAACTGTCTTGACATTTTCATTACATTATATAACTAGCAAATATACTGAAAAGAAAAACGCATTCAATGCCCAAAAATCTTTTGGTTTCTTAGCCAAGTATTTGGCCTATACAAAAATCTATGAACACTCGTCCAAACCCATTGATATCATTGAATCTCATGGCAGAGATGAAATGCACAAATAACAAAATTTTAAAAACATTTTGAAACTTACATGCCCTCCCCGATGTTTTTCAAACACCTTTATGTCCCATGTTTATCTCATAGATAAATTAGTAAAGAAACATGACAGTTATTCTTCATTTAGAGTAGATGTATCAAGTTCAGTTGGACTGCTGGACACTTTTCTGGAATCAACTAGATGGCCTACGAATGCATTAGTGCGTAAATTTTATGTTGCAAGATGTGATCGTGTTTGTGGAACTGCATGCATCTTACGTGCTTAATTTTGTTTTAAATTGTTTATTTAGTATTTATAACTTATATATGGACCTCGTGTCTGAAATAAAGTACATACATACATATAGTAAACACTAAATAACCCAACACAAATGGAATATCATAACTATGATCTAATTAACGTAATAATAATGTTCCGGTAATGACATTGACACCATTGCGCTAAGCTCTTATACGTCTCCGGGTGTGTCGATAATACGCCGGAAACTTGGTCGCGCCCATATTGGTTCCATCCAGCCCCGTTCCGTTTTTTTAGTGCTCCGGCTTAAAATTCTGGAATAGCATTCCATATATGGAATTCACTAATATTCAAAAGCTCCATATATGGAATTCTACTACATAACTTTGACCTGTAGCACTAAAACGGAACAGGGCTGGGTGGATCCATTGTGGCCGCGACTAAGTTATATATGTCTTATACACGAGTGTCTTACTAAAACAATATGAGGCCGGGTTTAGGTGCTTATTATGTGATAAATAGAGGATATCACATGAGTTTCCATTTTATACGGAATTTATCAACCGAGTTCACTAAATTCGATTTGAGCCGAGGTTTACCGAGGCTCAAATAGAATTTAGTGGACGAGGTTGATAAATTACGTATAAAATAGAACGAGTTTGAGATACTTTTTATCACATGATAATATAATCGCTTAAATTTTATCGAAAAGAACAATAATTAACAGCAAGCGAACTTTGTCCCAAAGAGCAGCGTGACGTCATTGCACGCGACGATATTACACGTGTCTATTACGCTCGAATATTACATAGGAAAATAGTGCTAATCATGTGATAAATACAATTATGAAATTAACTATTTAATTATGTATTCCCATTCGACCACCCCAGTGGAGTGTTTCATAACACTTTAATGGTTTTGTTTTCAGGCATGATGTGATACCTATAACCATGGGTGCTCCGAAGGCGGATTATAACAGAGTCGCTCCACACCATTCATTTATTCACGTGGACGATTTTGAGACTCCGAAGCATCTAGCGGAGTACCTTCATGTGCTGGACAAGAACCATTCCCTGTATAACAAATACTTCCAGTGGAAGGGGACCGGTGAATTCATTAACACCTTATTTTGGTGCAGACTGTGTGCGATGGTCCATGCTAAGGAGCATCACGTGCCCGTTTCAAATTATGACTTCACTGGGTGGTGGCGCGGAGAGGGTGTCTGTATAGCAAAGTCGTGGCGGACAGTCCCGGAGTTTGCAGTGAACTCTAACCTGACACGAGTATAGTATCATATTAAAAGATATGTTATATAATATGTATAATGGCGTATGTTGTTAATTTGACGCAGCGACGTGGGAATTTAAAGGCCCACTTGATTTTCGAGTCGCCGATTATTTTTTTATAGTGACTTGATATACGGTTTTAATAACAATCTATGCCATAAAATGTGATTAAAATACTATAATTCATCACTATTTGAAACATCTGTGTCTCAGAAGATGCCCAGTTTTTGCCCACAGAGAAATAGAAAACTGCTAAAAGCGTAGAAAGACTTCCCCCCTCTGGATCCCAGAATGCAACAGAATTCCAACTTTTTCAATGGAAGGGGAAAAACTCTATCTTTTATATATAGAGTTATTCCCCTGCATTGAAAATAATACTGCTTTTTACTGCAATCTATATGACAAAACGCGTTGGCAACTCAACAAAAACAACATGTCTTCAGTTTATTACACCGGATAAGTTGATAATAGAATGCTTCGGAGCTTTCTCTTTCAAATGGTATATAATATAGTATATATTTTATATAATGTTACCTGGGTGTTCGAAAATTAAGTGGGCCTTTAAAGGCACTGATGGTTGTGGGTTAAAATTTAGAAATAAACGTGACCCAATTATGATAATTTCCCCAAGAATATTAATATTCTTTATTCCTCCAAATTGAAGAGCAGGTAAATTTACATGTGTACATTAATTTTATACATTATGTTCAATATAACATGCGTCTACTATACAGTAGTGTTGTGGCACGACTGAAGCTAGACTGTTCACGATAGCTTAGAATTGTCAGTGCCAAGAATCAGACGAATAAACACGTGAATGTTGCTTCTAGGAGAGTGGCAAGAGTTCCATCTCCGAATAGAGAGCACACATTTAGTTAAAACAAAACTGGCAATGTCTATTAACGGGCAATGTACATTTCCATCGTACGAAGAGCTGTGTACTGGGTGTGTGGTGCTTCCAAGAGCGAACGACAAGAGGTTTTCTATGGGCAGTGAATAAAGTGATATGAACGTGTTTACGCCATGACGATCAAATATCACATCCCAAAGATGGTTGCTCATGCTGGTCACAACAAACTAATAAGAGTTGAATGCGTGAATCATCTCATTGTTGTATATGCTTCCACACATTTTGCACAGAATATTATTGGGATATGTAGTTTTATTCAATAGCAGGGTCATCTGTCTGAGTTCAGCAAATCGATGGCGGTTAGCACCAAGCAGGTACCAGAGGTTCCAGATTTTGAGAGGATCGCAGTGACATGTGTTTATATACAAAACCTAAAGAGTGTGCGATAACAAAAACACTGAACACCGTGGCGATTGGGGGGGGGTGATTCACGGGAACCCATTCAACACATAAATCTTGAGTGGTTGGGATTAGCGAGAGCTGTACCAATAGGTTGCAAAAACATGGTGGAGATTTTAACCAAAGTTCATATATAGTGCTCCGGTGTTGAGTGTTTTGCTCATCGCACACTCTTTGCGTATTGTAACATATCATATAATATGGCTTTTGTTCGCTAACACAGCATACGATCTTGGCAATAAAATCCTATTTATGCGATATTTATTATTGGTATAGGAACACACTATTATACCAATCATAAATATCGCATAAATAGGATTTTATTATGTCTATATTTTAATATGCTTTATGTTTATAGTGGTTTTAACGGATATTACTATTTTAGCAGCAATATCCATTGCGAAGACCGCCCGTATTTTTAAGGCAATCCATATGACTATGCCTAGTTAAAGTTTCATTGAACGTCAACCAGCAAGTGAAATCGGTAAGGTTAATATTAGTTTAGATCGTAGCATGGTTACCTTACTCTTCTGTTAAACAAACATTGTCTTGCCGACATTGCAAGGACCATACTCCGGTAAAAAATCATGATTATGGACAGACCGCACCCGTTATATTTAAACTTTACCTATATTTTCATAGTCGACAATGGCCATATATTAGGGACCTGCAAAGCATGCATCTTTGGTCGAATCATGAACCGAATCATTGCTGCGGGTTCGAATCGAGCTGAATCTCGAATTATGATACGGTAAACTGAATAGCGCTCAAAGGTACTCAATTCGATTAAACACCCCTAAATTACTATCTCTTTGGCTTCGGGGGTAAACATTATTTGATTCGAGTCGAGGAACCTACCCATCAACGCTCAGAGTGATCCTATATCGATTTTTGAAGTTTGTTATTTCAATTGTTTGAGGCCCAGAAACACGCCGACATCCGGATGGTCTCGGTCAAAATTGCGGATGAAAATGGATAACTCTAAAAACAAGTGGTAATACGGCCACATTTCGTGAATACTCAAGTGGTAATACGGCTACATTTCGTGAATACTCAAGTGGTAATACGGCTACATTTCGTGAATACTCAAGTGGTAATACGGCTACATTTCGTGAATACTCAAGTGGTAATACGGCTACATTTCGTGAATACTCAAGTGGTAATACGGCTACATTTCGTGAATACTCAAGTGGTAATACGGCTACATTTCGTGAATACTCAAGTGGTAATACGGCTACATTTCGTGAATACTCAAGTGGTAATACGGCCACATTTCGTGAATACTCAAGTGGTAATACGGCCACATTTCGTGAATACTCAAGTGGTAATACGGCCACATTTCGTGAATACTCAAGTAGTAATACGGCTACATTTCGTTGAACAAAATGTTGATAAATAGCGCGTTTTGGGGAAATTTGATACCATAGTTGTCAGTGGCTAGCATTATTTTGTTGAAATTAATCGATTCTGATAACTAAAGCATATTTTGAAGAAATGTTGTTGTTGTTGTATCTTGATGATATGGAGACCCTCTGATCGGACTGAGTACCTTTAAAGTGATGTGAAACACTCCGGTTGGGTGATCAAATAGAAATGGAGAATAATCTTGCTCAAATTATTTATTTTTATGAATATTAATCCAAATTTACAATACACACCGTTAGTCTGATATATTTATTAAATGCAATGAATATCGATGGCGAAATCATTTGCGTTAGTTTATCGACGATTGTTGCGTCCCGAATCGAGATGTAAATATTTACAATTGAGCGTAGTTCAGACGGTGTTTTCTATGGTTGTATGGTCGATTTCTTTCGAGATTTTGGGCGATGTTAGTAGAATGCTACATTCCCCCAGTTGGCATGACGTCTGAGTATTAATTTATCAGTTTCACGCACCTGAACAAGTCCATAATATATCTTTAAGTTTGACCAATAACACGAATCAATGGCATTTACCGAGTGTATCCTTTTGATAAATACTTATTGTGCCACTAATCGGTCATATTTTTTTAATTTTATTTATATAATTTATGTTATATACATTATATACAGTGATGTCATACAAGCATATATGTAAGTATTATAAAAACAATTATGTTATTAATTAGAGTGACATCACAGGTGGGGCGGGTGTGGGGAGGTCCTTGCACACTAACCATGCTCTCCCCCTTGCAAACCATACAGTACATTCACTAATTGATTATAAATGATGGACAAAAAACAAACAATAATACCTTCGGCTGTCAAAAACATGATATATATTGGTATTTAGTTGTGTTTGTATGTACACCTATATCAATAAAACAACATATCAAGTATGTTGGTGTTTATCCATGCAGCATTGTACTGTTCTTAAGAAACATGATACTATAGGACAGTCACTAATCGGTTATGTTCTTTACCCAATCTGTCAGTCATTTTATTTTTGAATTGAATTGTTTATTAGCAAAGTCAACATCTAAGTTGCAACATGCCATACAACGTATTTACACAACATTATACAAACAATACACAACATACATATACATCAATAAATGAGTTCATCATATTATATGATATTGATAATAAATACAAATAATGCTAATACATTTGGGAATATGTTTTCTGAAATGGTTTAATTCATATAATATTTACATTATATATAATATAATGTAATACTTGCTTCATGGTAACTTTATAAACGCTAATTTTAAGAAAATGCTCACTCTTTTCAATATACTTATGTTAAGCAGTGACAGCAGTGGAATGCTCGTTCGTCGGATAATGCGCGGCAAGTCACCAGCGTGTGACCATTATCATAATGGCAGAATCCATGCGCAATCGAACTGGTTGTAAGGGCGGTAACTCTATATTATATAATACATCTCTCAATTTAGGGTTACTGCTCGTACGTCAGTCAACGTCCTTTCTCGTTTTAATTGGATGAATCACGATTCCCGTCAGCCAGTGGTTCACAACACCTGTTTATATTGTATACCCACTCAAAGTGGTCGGAGACTCACTGGTGCAGCGGCCAAATTGAAAAAGAGCTCTAGTTTTCGAGATACCCGTACCCAAGGTTTAACAAGTTGAAACCAACTTTTTTTAAAGAAGAAATATATATTGTTCTCGAAAATTACAGTGAAAAATAACGGAATCGGTGGTGGCTATTGTTAAATCGACGATAAACGATACCCACCAGTGACTTTTTCCAGAAATTAACGATTTTTATCAAGTGAGCCCTGTGGCTAAGTCCTAAATTATTTGCCAACATTGTTGGTGTTAAAATTACTACATCATAACATAGCTCTACTTTAAAGGAAAAAAGTGTTGGTTAATTTGGATTTTCATGCCATTTGGAGCCGAAACATTTTTTTTTTACTGAAAATCTTATTCTTTTTTTCACAATAATATTTTTTTTCAAACATTATCATTCAAACAGATATTGCAATAATGCCAAAATATTGTACCCATATGGTGTAGTAGTTATCTGGAAGAAATATTAGGAAGAAATTAACAGAAAGTTTGAACAGTTGGCGAGATACTGAATTCTAGCTACCCCTCCCCCAAACATGTTTTTGTAAAACAAAGTTACATATTTTTTATAACAACTTTACCAAATTTCCTAATTGATCATAATGGTACCCAACATGACTCGTCTGCTGAAAATTGGGCTCGCAGACATTGTTTAAGTGATTAAAGGCGTGTTTAGTCTTCCAGACCACAAGTTACAACAACACATGTTATGGATAACAGTTAAGATAAACAGGCATCGACGTCGACATTGTAGGATTAAAATAAATGTTTCAAACAACACATGACACACAATGTATACATATAGTCTCACATATATCAAACAAAATCACTTTTGTTGCCAAATTGATTGTTAGTGTCCCTCTAAATAATAAGAAATATAGAACATAAATATTATGTTCAAATGAATCCCCACATAGCCTCACCAAGATGGCATATATACCTAAACCAAAATCAAAATAGTATGAGGAGTAGCTGAGAGAACGTCATATATTCAGTTCGTTGGGTGTTAACCCTTTACCCAACAAAACGACCAAAAATGCCCATATAAAGCTTCAACAGCCTAAATTATCTTGGGTCTGTCTCAATAACACCATACACATATGGATATCATTGGAACCGGTTCAATGACCACATTGTGATGGTTACAGTTATGCCCTGTGCCAATGCATTCTCTTATATATGCGAGTCGACCATAGGTCGCCTCGCATATATAAGAGAATGCATTGGCCTAAAAAAATCTTTTTTTAACACTTTACCACTTTAACAATTTTATAATTTTTTCTTACATTTTTTAACAATTTTTATAATATTTTTTTACATTCTTTGACAATTTTATCATTTTTAATATATGTTAACCCAATGCATTCTCTTATATATGCGAGGCGACCTATGGTCGACTCGCATATATAAGAGAATACATTGGCACAGGGCCGTTCTGTTGGGTAAAGGGTTAAATACCATTATACCTAAACCAAAATCAAAATAATATTAGGAGTAGCTGAGAGAACGTTGTCATATATTCAGTTCGTTGTGAGTTAAAGACTTAAATTAGTGTATGTGATCTCCAAACCTACGAACAAATTAAAATTGTCTTTCTTACTTACCGTTCGCTTTTTTGTAAGGTGTCGCAGGCTTTGCGGAAAGAGCTCATCCATAGTATTTGATTTGTAATTGTATATTTCCTGATCGATTACCATTTTCTCCACACATTGTTAAAACGTATAGCATATCATTTTAGATCGTAGAGTGTTCAAGACTTCAAATAGGGTAGGGGGTCCCAAAAACAGTGAAAATTCACCTTTCGTGACTTAAAATAATATAGGTGATCACAAAAAACAGTTAAAATTGTATTTTTGTTATTTGCCAGCCGCTTTCTGTAAAGTGTCACAGACTGTCGGAAATCAACACATCCTTATATATCGTATGTTGCCTGATAGAATAGCCATCGGTTGATATTGAGAGCATAATCCCTTCCGTGCGTGGTGCGATCAATACTTAAAATAGGGTGGGGGTACTGTTTGTGACCACCTAAAACAGTGAACATTCGCCTTTGTTATTTGCCAGCCGCTTGTTGTGAAGTGCCATTATGGTGCAGCCTTTCAGGAACCGACACATCCATGGTGTGTATATTTTATTACAAATTAACCTTTAGCTACACCATTAGTTAATATTGAGAGCATATTATTTCAGCATGTGGTGTCGACAAGACTTCAAATAGAGTAGGGGATCCTCAAAACAGAAAGTTTGCCTTTCTTAGTTTTTCGTAAAGTGTCAATGCTTTCACAACCAAATCCATATATATATACTTCCTTATAAAACTACCCATTGTCCATACTCTCGGTTAATCTTGAGAGGATGTCGTTCCAGTTCGTGGTTTGTTCTAGTCTTAGAATTGAGTAGTGTCCTAAAAACAGTGAAAAATCACATTTTTTATTTGCCAGCCGCTTTTTGTAAAGTATCCCAGACATTCGGGAACCGACACATCCATAAAAGATATGTATTTCGGAAAATGTCTGATATAGCGTCCACTTCACTAAACCTGCAGTTAAAAGTTTAGTTCATAGTGTGTTCAAGACCTATGGGGGCATCAAAGAAATAAAAAATCAAAGAAACTTAACGTTCCTATTTTCCAGCCGCTTTTTGTAAAGTGCCCTAGGTTTTTGGGGACCAAACTACCCATACAGATTCTTTATACTCCATGACAGCACTATCTTCCGTTCACACACTTAATATCGGGAGCATATATCCTTTCAGTTTGTGGTGTGTTGAAGATTTTAAATGTGGTAGGGGGCCCTGAAAACAAAGGAAATTGAACTTTTGTATTTGCCAGCCGCCTTTTTTTTAAGTGCCCTATTTAATTTTGGGAACTAACCAACCCATAAACATCGTGTATGTCCTGATATTTCTACCTTTGTGGCTTTGTCCACATCGTTAGTCAATAGTGAGATCAATCATTTCAGTCCGCGGTGTGTTCAACTACAACATTTCAATTGGGTTGGCGTCCTCAAAACAGCACATTCGTCTATCTTATTTACGCGCCACTGTGTGTAAAGCGTCACATGCTTTTGAGAAAGAAGCCACCCTGGTCCACCCATATATATTATGTTTTACCTGATAGAACATCACACCATCTGTTAGTATAGAGAGCATATAGGTTCAGTTCGTATTGTGTTCAAGACTTTAACTCGGGTTGAGTGTTCTTGAAAATATATAAATTTCGCCTATCCTATTTGCCACGCAGCCGCGTTTTGTAAAGTGCCGCGTGTACTACTTCGGGAACCAACCCACCCATAAACATTGTGTATGTCCTTATATAACTACCTTTTGTCCACACGTACCCTCAGTTAATATTGAGATCATAACCTTCCAGTGACGTATAATAGTGTAGGGGGACCTCGAAATGTAGAACATGTTTGAGCCAAATCATGCCACCTTGGTCGGACTAGTTTATGAGATATAAATACAATATCCATATTTTCTATTTTTGTCGATTTTGAGGGACACTAACAATCATGATGCTATTATGTTGTTCTGTTGTTGTTGTTGTAACTGGGGGTTGGAAGACTGAGTGCATCTTTAACCACACTCGCAGTGTCTACGGATCCGGTTTTCATCACATGAATAATAATTTGGTGTTGTCGTTATCATAAATATGTAATTGTTTTTACCAAAACGTGTTCGGGGGAGAGATAGCTAAAATATAATATTTCGCAAACCGTTCAAAATTTCTGTCAAATTATTTATAAATGTGATGTCCAGATAACTACTTGGCCATAAGAATTATATAGTTTGGCATACGTTATTTATAACAAAAATTTTAGTCCTACAAAATAAATGTTAATGCAGGCAGAATTACCTAGCTGTTATCAATAAAATATGTTGTTGTTGTAACTTGGGTCTGGAAGGCTGAACATATCTGTAATCAATTAAACGGCAGTACACGATTCATTTTTGCATGGTCCCATTAAGATCAATTAGAAAATTGTTGTAAAGTCGTTATCAAAAATATGTAATTTTTCGACCAAAAACGTGTTTGGGGGAGGGAGCTAAAATCAAGTATCTCACAAACCGTTCAAACGTTATTTCTCCGTATAACTACTACACCATATGGATTAAATATTTTGGCGTTATTGCAATCTCCGTTTGAATGCTATTGATTGAAAAAAAATATTTCTGTGAAAAAGAGAGATATTTCAGCAGAAAATAAATGTTTCGGCCCCAAATGGCAGGAAAATTCAAACTAACCAAGACTGTTTTCATATAAAGTAGAGATAGTGTATTGTGTAGTAATCATAACACCAACAATGTTGGCAAATAAGTTAGAACATAGCCGCAGGGTTCACCTGACCAAAATCGTTAATTTTTGGAAACAGTAACTTGTGGGTATCGTTCATCGTCGATTTGACAATAGCCACATCAATTCCGCTATTTGATACTATCAATTTCGTAAACAATATATATTTCTTATTTTAAAAAATTGGTTACAACCATGTGTATGTGTACCCGACCACTTTTGGCGTTTGGCCGCTGCACTATACTCAAATGTGACATGGAGTTTATTTTAAAGCATATTTAGTGTTCTCTATATTAAAATTCCTTATTTCAACGATCATCAGTTAGCTTGAGATATAGATTGTCTACAATGGAATATTCTACATAATTATTCCTGTAATAATACATGCAAGTTACGACTTAAGCGGATGGGAACGGCGCATATTTAAAATTTTGGTTACCAGCATGGCATGATCGAGAAAATACTTCCGGTTTAGTGACATGGTACAGTTTCATACCATGTGAGTTATTAAGGTCGCTGATTGTTCTATTTGAATTGGAGACATGGTAATACATTTTCCAAATCCGTATAGTGCTGCATCTTACACTTGTTTTCCAATTATAACACATTCGCAGAGTTCTGAAATATGAATACCACCCTTTAAGAGTAGTCTGGTCGTTGAAGCATTGGACCTAGATCAAATTGTTGACAATCTGGGGAACAACATATCCAAAATCCGCTAAAATCCGCTTTGGTGAACATTTTCTAGAGCATTTTGAACAAAAGGTCCTATTTGTGGTTTTTATGTATGATTATCCATTCCTTATGAAATATACACTTGAATCGCATATAAATTAAAGTTATACAAATGGCAGGAGCATGCAACACAAACAAATTATTATTGTTGTCATGACAGACGTATGCCATTTCGTGTGCACTTCCATTGTCAAAATTAAAAATGGCGGATAAAATGACGACCGAAAGTGGTAAAATTGGACAATTTTCGCTAAATTTCACAAGATCGTTTCCATTTATAAGAAATTTGGTTTAAATGGCCATTTGTGCCAACATATACCATTTAAAATCAATGTTTGATAATTGTTAGTCATATCAGGAGGATTGGGAATTTGGGCCGTTTCGGTGTCCCTCAAATTCGAAATAGATGTACTAAATTGCGAAGAAAAATCAATTATTATTTTAATGCCCAGAATAACCGCAAATCGAACACACCAACAGTGTATATTGAATGTTCATTAGATGTGTCCATTTTAGCAGAAATGAGGCCATCATGTCCCAAAATAGGGACAAAATGGCTACCGAAAGTAGTCAAATTGGGCAATTTTCGCTAATGTTCACCAGATTGTTTCCATTTGGACGAAAAATTTTGCTGTAATGGCTAGCACCACAGTAAATTATGTCGGCTCCTAATCTTATAATATGAGCTATATATATGACGAGAAGTTGTCCGTACAGTGTCCGAAAATGCCGGCGAAAATGGCGATCGAAAGTAAAAAGTTTAAATTTTGTCATTGATTTGTAACTAAATCTTCTCATAACGAATATAACTTGAAGAGTGTCCAAAACAATCAAACTAGTATCGAAACACACCCAATGAGTGTCCAAAACCACTTAACGGGTGTGCCAAACCATCTAAGGGGCGTAAAACAACGCAACGGTGTCTCAACCACCAACGGGTGTCACAACCACCTTAATAATATACCAAATTGAGTGTCCCAGTCCATAGAACGGTCATCCCAACTCAGCCAACTAGTGTCCCAAATCCACATAATATGTAATTCAGTCCACCCAAATAGTGTCAAACCATCCAAATAGTGCCAAAACCAGTCCAATGTGTGTTCCATACCATCCAACGATTGCCATATGTCACCCTTCAGTGTCCCAATTCATGCAAGTGGTGTCCCAAACCACACACATGGGTGTTTCAAAGCATCAAGTGTGTACCACAAAACACCCAACGGGTGTCCCAAACCAACAGATCAGTGTCCATATTCATCCAATGAGTGTCCCTAGCCACACGATGATTGTCTCAAACCACCAGGAGTGTCTAAATACATCCAACTAGTGTCTCAAACCACACACTGAATTCCCACATCATCTAATGGGTGTCCCAAACTAGTGTACAAAACCAACCATCCATCAAATTTATCAAACCATGTTTTGGTAAACTCATGGGATGGTTTGACAAACTCACTTGATCATCTGAAATACTCGATGGAAGGTTTTGTACACCATTGTAGATGTATTGAGATGACACTTGGTAGTTGGTTTGTAACACCTGTCCAGTTGGGTGGATAGGGAACTCATTGGATGGTTTGTGATGATAGTGTTATGGTTTGGGCCACCCGCTGACTGATTTGTGACTTCAGTTGGGTGGTTTTGGGACACCAATTGAGTGGTTTGTTCACATTGAGTGGTTTGGTATACTCGCTATATATTTTAGACATTGGTTATGTGCATTGGGACACTGTGTGGCCGTTTGGGACACTATAGTTGACTGGATTGAGACGACAGTTATATGTTGTATGACATATGACATTCCCTGGATTGATTGGGATGTTAGTTGTTTGGAATGGGGTATATATCGGATGCCTTCCACTCGTGTGGAGCACTATCGGTGTGGTTTGGAAAAGGGTATATATTGGATGCCTTCCAGTTGGAATGGGGTATATATTGGATGCAGTCCACTTGGAATGGGGTATATATTGGATGCCTTCCACTCGTGTGGTTTCGTACACCGGATGGATGGTTTGAGACACACCTGTGTGGTTTTGAACATCGGTTGCAAAGTCTGGAGCACTATCGGTGTGGTCTGGAAACATTATATGCGTGGGTTATGATACCAGTTGAGTATCGTTTGGGGCACTACCTACCCCAATCTACGTCTTTCTGTGTGATTTGTGATACTCGTCTGGTGGATTGGGACAACCTTGAATGGTTTGGGACAATATTTGGATTTGGGGCGCGCATCGTATGGATTGGGATACTCACATGTTGGTTTTTGATTCTAGATGGGTTTTGTAACTCTGTATATGTTTGGCTCACTCGTTAGGTGGTTTGAAACACTCATTTGATTTATTATGAAACTAGTTGGTGGCTTGGGAAACTCATATGATGGCACATATGACTACATATTGGCTATACATTTATTCGATATCGTAAGATTTAGTAAAAAAAAATAAAAAAACACTTAAATTGTTCACTTCCGGTTGCCATTTTCGGTGTCATTTTGAAAACTTTTCAGACACCGAGTTGTCAAATCCTCGGGATATGACTTAATATAACGGATTAGGATTCGCAAATTCTATGGCAACAAGAATAATGCGTTTTTTTTGCATGTTTCTGTTACATTAATAAATTTAGAGGACATTGAAGTTATTGGTAGTACACTCCAACTTCTCCAAGAAATGGCCGCCATATTGCCTGGTACATACATGGCCACATGTTAGCATCAAAATAGTTTGACCAGGCATCCTCACGAAAAAAATGGATCAAGTTTAATACGGGGCCCCCAGTTGGGGTGCACGTTGGCAGACCTGGTTCCCGGACAAAAATTGCAATTTTCAACAATTTCTTACATGTTTTCTTCATTTTTATTTTTATTTTTATTGGGACCCTATTTCAAAGATATGTAGAACATTTTGCCCAAAGCGAATTTTGGATCTATTAATCCCCATATTCTGCCCGACGATATAACACAAAAAAGAGCTTATTACCAATTTAATATAGGTTTACCTTAAAATCCGTATCTCAACCAGAAAATTACAATTTTCATCATTTTTATTTACATATTCCTAATTTTGACCCAAAAATGACGACTTTCCCACCCTGGGATTGATGGGGATTTGGTTATGTTATCAAACACCAAAAGACATTGTTTAGTAATTTGTTCACGGATGTGTGTTTCTTTCCATCAGAATGACTGGACTAATAAGGAACAACAAAACTGACACAAAAAGCCATAAATACGACCCTATTTCAAAGACCTGTAGAAACTTTTCCCCAAAACGGATTTCAGCGGTTTTGGATATATTATTCCCCAGATCCTGCCCGACAAAATGACACCAAAAAAGCTTGTCAACAATTTGTTCTACATGTGGGTTCACCTCAAAATCGAGTTTGAACGACCAGACTAGAGTAGCTTTGACACTACGATGATAAGGGACACTTGAAATTGCACTTACATGCAAATTAATATATGACGTATCTATGGCACGCCATTTGATTGGTACCTTGTTGCAAGCCTTGAAACAGTGTGTCTGTCATTTGCAGAATGAGGTCCCCAGAGGGTGAATTTGGTGATGCTAGCCCGCTATGCGGGGTAGCATCACTAAATTCACCCTCTGGGGACCTCATTCTGCAAATGACAGACACGCTATTTCAAGGCTTGCCTCGTTGTAGAATTATCTATGCGGAGTAAAACTTGTTGTCCGCCATTGTTATTGATCAGGCCTATACACGTTAGCATGGTGTGTTTTTTATTTCTTCCACGTGCATACCCTACCCGAGTCTTAGCTCTGGCATATAGTGGAATCCCCACCAATATTGCATGATCAATTGCAATATCAATTTGCATTTTGTTTTATCAATTGTCGTTTAACTTCGGACCACTGAGTGATGACTGACGTGGCACTGACAGTCCACACTCCACAATTGCAAATTGATAAATTGATCAATATTGGCGGTTATTCCACCCTGATCAAGAGTTATGACTCATGTAGGATATGTGACAGAGAAAAAAACATGTGTTGCAAGTATTCCAGTAGTTTACTGCTCGATACATGTGGGTGTTGGACAGGTTCAATGGTGACATTTCAAATTTGTTAGGCCAACACCTTTAAGTGTTTACCCCAACACCGTCAAGTGGTTACCCAACACTTAATCGTGAAAGTATTACAATTCATTTCCAATACCTATATAGTTTTAAATTTGTATGGGTGCTGTATTTACACTCAACGTACTGTCACTGTACACACTCTTGGAAAGTGTTGTATATATGGAGTACATTGGACATTTGTGACCCGTCATATCAAATCCAGTCGGAAGTCGGGATTTTTTTACCCTGTGCCAATGCATTCTCTTATATATGCGAGTCGACCATAGGTCGCCTCGCATATATAAGAGAATGCATTGGCCTAACAATTTTTTACAATTTTAATATTTTTTTCTTGTATTCTTTAACAATTTTATAATTTCACCCATACAGAGCCCCATACAAACATGAGCAGACGACACTCTTCTATATGCTTCTATATATGTGTGGGGCTCCCTGCAGGGTAATGGATGTTTTTTTTATTTTATGTCCTAAAAATTGTAAGAAACATTTATTTTAAAAACATGATAAAAAATTGTTAAGCCAATGCATTCTCTTATATATGCGAGGCGACCTATGGTCGACTCGCATATATAAGAGAATGCATTGGCACAGGGTAACAAATCCCGACTTCCGAGTTATGCTTGAGTTTTAAGAGTGTGTGTATACTTGTATAGCCGATGGAAGAATCAATTCGTTAAGATATGGTTCAAAGAAAGAAGAATTGTTACCCTCGCAACTCGGGTGGTAATGTCATCGATCGGAAAACTTCACATGCGAGTATGAATGATGCTGACAGTGGCTTCTCGATCGTCATAGGGCAACATGGAAGGTGAGAACCATACCGCATACCCGCCATTTCTACAGACTGTAGCCGCTCTATTCAACAGGGAAGATGGGAAGCAAACCACAAACCCACCAGTTATATAGACTGTAGCTGCTATATTCAACAGGGAAGGTGAGAGCCATACCGCATACCCACCATTTCTACAGACTGTAGCCGCTCTATTCAACAGGGAATGTGGGAACCAAACCACATACCCACCAGTTATATAGACTGTAGCTGCTATATTCAACAGGGAAGGTGAGAGCCATACCGCATACCCACCATTTCTATAGACTGTAGCCGCTCTATTCAACAGGGAAGGTGTGAACCAAACCACATACCCACCATTTATATATACTGTAGCCGCTCTATTCAACAGGGAAGGTGGGAACCAAACCACATACCCACCATTTCTACAGACTGTAGCCGCTATATTCAACAGGGAATGTGGGAACCAAACCACATACCCACCATTTCTATAGACTGTAGCCGCTCTATTCAACAGGGAATGTGGGAACCAAACCACATACCCACCAGTTCTATAGACTGTAGCTGCTATATTCAACAGGGAAGGTGGGAACCAAACCACATACCCACCATTTCTACAGACTGTAGCCGCTATATTCAACAGGGAAGGTGAGAGCCATACCGCATACCCACCATTTCTACAGACTGTAGCCGCTATATTCAACAGGGAAGGTGTGAACCAAACCACATACCCACCATTTATATAGACTGTAGCCGCTATATTCAACAGGGAAGGTGAGAGCCATACCACATACCCACCATTTCTACAGACTGTAGCCGCTCTATTCAACAGGGAATGTGGGAACCAAACCACATACCCACCAGTTCTATAGACTGTAGCCGCTATATTCAACAGGGAAGGTGAGAGCCATACCACATACCCACCAGTTATATAGACTGTAGCCGCTATATTCAACACGGAAGGTGTGAACCAAACCACATACCCACCAGGTCTATAGACTGTAGCCGCTATATTCAACAGGGAAGGTGAGAGCCAAACCACATACCCACCAGTTATATAGACTGTAGCCGCTCTATTCAACACGGAAGGTGAGAGCCAAACCACATACCCACCATTTCTATAGACTGTAGCCGCTCTATTCAACAGGGAAGGTGTGAACCAAACCACATACCCACCATTTATATAGACTGTAGCCGCTCTATTCAACAGGGAAGGTGGGAACCAAACCACATACCCACCATTTCTACAGACTGTAGCCGCTCTATTCAACAGGGAATGTGGGAACCAAACCACATACCCACCAGTTCTATAGACTGTAGCCGCTATATTCAACAGGGAAGGTGAGAGCCATACCACATACCCACCATGTCTACAGACTGTAGCCGCTCTATTCAACAGGGAATGTGGGAACCAAACCACATACCCACCAGTTCTATAGACTGTAGCCGCTATATTCAACAGGGAAGGTGAGAGCCAAACCACATACCCACCATTTCTACAGACTGTAGCCGCTATATTCAACAGGGAAGGTGAGAGCCATACCACATACCCACCAGTTATATAGACTGTAGCCGCTATATTCAACACGGAAGGTGAGAGCCATACCGCATACCCACCATTTCTACAGACTGTAGCCGCTATATTCAACAGGGAAGGTGAGAGCCATACCACATACCCACCATTTATATAGACTGTAGCCGCTATATTCAACAGGGAAGGTGAGAGCCAAACCACATACCCACCATTTCTACAGACTGTAGCCGCTCTATTCAACAGGGAATGTGGGAACCAAACCACATACCCACCAGTTCTATAGACTGTAGCCGCTATATTCAACAGGGAAGGTGAGAGCCATACCACATACCCACCATGTCTACAGACTGTAGCCGCTCTATTCAACAGGGAATGTGGGAACCATACCGCATACCCACCAGTTCTATAGACTGTAGCCGCTATATTCAACAGGGAAGGTGAGAGCCAAACCACATACCCACCATTTCTATAGACTGTAGCCGCTATATTCAACACGGAAGGTGAGAGCCATACCGCATACCCACCATTTCTACAGACTGTAGCGCTATATTCAACAGGGAAGGTGTGAACCAAACCACATACCCACCATTTCTATAGACTGTAGCCGCTCTATTCAACAGGGAAGGTGTGAACCAAACCACATACCCACCAGTTCTACAGACTGTAGCCGCTATATTCAACAGGGAAGGTGAGAGCCATACCGCATACCCACCATTTCTATAGACTGTAGCCGCTATATTCAACAGGGAAGGTGTGAACCAAACCACATACCCACCATTTCTATAGACTGTAGCCGCTCTATTCAACAGGGAAGGTGTGAACCAAACCACATACCCACCAGTTCTACAGACTGTAACCGCTATATTCAACAGGGAAGGTGAGAGCCATACCGCATACCCACCATTTCTACAGACTGTAGCGCTATATTCAACAGGGAAGGTGTGAACCAAACCACATACCCACCATTTCTATAGACTGTAGCCGCTCTATTCAACAGGGAAGGTGTGAACCATACCACATACCCACCAGTTCTACAGACTGTAACCGCTATATTCAACAGGGAAGGTGTGAACCAAACCACAAACCCACCAGGTCTATAGACTGTAACCGCTATATTCAACAGGGAAGGTGTGAACCAAACCACATACCCACCAGTTCTACAGACTTTAACCGCTATATTCAACAGGGAAGGTGGGAACAAACCACATACCCACCATTTCTACAGACTGTAGCCGCTATATTCAACATGGAAGGTGAGAACCAAACCACATACCCACCATTTATATAGACTGTAGCTGCTATATTCAACAGGGAAGGTGAGAGACATACCACAAACCCATAATTTCTATAGACTGTAGCCGCTCTATTCAACAGGGAAGGTGGGAACAAAACCGCATACCCACCAGTTCTATAGACTGTAGCCGCTCTATTCAACAGGGAAGGTGTGAACCAAACCACATACCCACCAGTTCTACAGACTGTAACCGCTATATTCAACAGGGAAGGTGTGAACCAAACCACATACCCACCATTTCTACAGACTGTAGCCGCTCTATTCAACAGGGAAGGTGGGAACAAACCACATACCCACCATTTCTACAGACTGTAGCCGCTATATTCAACATGGAAGGTGAGAACCAAACCACATACCCACCATTTATATAGACTGTAGCCGCTATATTCAACAGGGAAGGTGGGAACCAAACCACATACCCACCATTTATATAGACTGTAGCCGCTATATTCAACAGGGAAGGTGGGAACCAAACCACATACCCACCATTTATATAGACTGTAGCCGCTATATTCAACAGGGAAGGTGGGAACCAAACCACATACCCACCATTTATATAGACTGTAGCCGCTATATTCAACAGGGAAGGTGGGAACCAAACCACATACCCACCATTTATATAGAATGTAGCTGCTATATTCTACACCTATCGCATTTTCCATTGTGCAAGCTATTCATAACGACGTGATTTTCGCGGTGTCGCATGCTTTAACTTTAATTTATTATCAAGACAATTTCGGACATTGCATACACAATCACCCTGGACTGCTTACAATGAAGTTCGTGCGTGTCTTCGTACTGACATTTCTTTGGTTGTACACCGCCGCGGATCCTTCTAGTCTGAACACGATTCGCGGAACGGAAATTGTTGGACTATCAAACAAGATTTGTAATACATGTGGTCTGAGAACTCACACCGCAGAATCGAGACTGCAGTGTTCTGTTGCTTGCTCCGAAAACAGCGAGTGTCTGTCGTTTGGTTACACGAAGAACGAAAAAGAGTGCAGGCTGCACTCGTGCACACCACAGACCATAGATTGTTACGTGATCCGACCAGGGACGAAGTATTACAAGGTGATAGGGCGGAATCCTTCCACCGGATACACATACGCAGACATCATATCTAGTTGGTACAAAATATATACAACCAAAGCAAATTGGACAGCTGTTCAGGATGTCTGCAGGAATGAGGGCGGACACCTCCTGAGCATCAAGTCACGTAACATCCAGGACTGGATATCACAGTTGCTGCTTGGAGATCCGGCGTATGCGTCCGATCACTATTGGGTCGACGGAAATGACGTCACGTTCGAAGGAGATTGGCGATTTCATGACCGTAGTATTGTGGTGTGGTTTTCATGGATGATTGGAAAACCAGAAGGCGTAGTGTCTAAAAACTGTATCGGTTTGGACCGTGGATACAACTTCAATTGGAACGACGTAAGTTGCATTCTTTTCGCTCGATTCATATGCCAGGTCGACGGGATTTAAGCGAAATGATGTTTACTAAATTAGGATTTTTCAATGGACAAATTTCTCTGCAATCCGATTCGAAAGTCTGAACTTCATGATTATACAATTAGGAGAATATATATCATCCAAGTCGATTGAATACAGAAATGATACTTTGCGTGTATTTTATGTCATATTTGGATTATCAAACACAGATGGCTCGTCCCAAGCCCCCTTGTGTTATTAGAAAATGCTCACTGATGCAATTAGTACCATATAGACCAATTCTTCTCGGTCCACAACAGGTTGGAATATTGGTTGGGTTGATGCTGTTTTTTGGACCGAGTCCCCTCCTGTTACTCTTCTATAATGTACGTTACGCCCAGAATCGTGGGCGGGTGTTATCTTACTTATATGTCTTCGTATTAGGTCAAATGGACGCTTCGTTAAAATTAATGTCAAAGCAACGAGATTTATAAGTAAACAACCCTTGTTTTCCAGAGAATTTCGATTTGTCGCGCTATCAGAAAATGCACATAAAAGTACGTTAACCCTTTACCCAACAGAACGGCCAAAAACGCCCAAATAAAGCTTCAACAGCGTAAAATATCTTCCGTCTGTCTCAATAACACCATACAAATATGGATATCATTGGAACCGGTCCATCGACCACATAGTGATGGTTACAGTTATGACCTGTGCCAATGCATTCTATTATATATGCGAGTCGACCATAGGTCGCCTCGCATATATAAGAGAATGCATTGGCCTAAAAAAATTAATAATAACACTTTTTACCATTTTTTCTTACATTCTTTAACAATTTTGTAATTTGTTCTTACATTTTTTAACAATTTTTATAATATTTTTCTACATTCTTTGACAATTTTATAATTTTTAATATGTGTTAAGCCAATGCATTCTCTTATATATGCGAGGCGACATATGGTCGACTCGCATATATAAGTGAATGCATTGGCACAGGGCCGTTCTGTTGGGTAAAGGGTTAAACGATCGTATCATCAATTTACCTTTCTCTATCAAGGTAAGTGAAAAATCAGGGTCAATCGCGGTCAGTCAGATGATTAATCACATTCATTGGTTCGCGTGAATTCCTGGGCTCCATATGTACATGTAGTACATCTTGTGAATGAAAGTTCGTTATAGAAGAGTAACGGAATGGGACTCGGTCCAAAAACAGCATCAACCCAATAGATTCCCCAAGCTGTTGTGGACCAAGAAGACTTGTTCTATTAATACCCATGCTGAGCCTCGATGATCATCCACAAATATGTTACATACACATGTATAGTAATGTTAGCTGAATAACTGAATGTGGACGAAATTTTTCTGAAAACTTAAATTGTGAACAGGGATGACTGGGGGTTTGGGGTGCCCAACCACACCCAGAACTTTGTCCAAAATGTTCAACAGTTGGACATTTCATGCCTTAAGCAACATCAGTTGTAAATTACAAACCAAAAATAGGTTGAACTTGCTCTGATACTATGTATTTCCCAATAAATTTTCAATGAAAATGTGTTGTATTTTCATTCATTTGGTAAAATATTTTGACTGAAATTATCATCAGCTTAGACATTTCTAGCAATTGGAAAGCTTGAGGTACCAGTTAGATAAATCCAACCAAAGTTGGTTGTAAGTTGACTGTTCATACTTGGGAATTTGTGTCTGACTCAAGGATGATGCTCCCCACATTCGGTTTATATTGTCACGTATCGATCTTTTTATCGATTATTAAAGATGCATAATCCGAACTAACGTTACCAAATTACTATTTCTTTGGCTTCGGGGTAAAATATATTTGATTAGAGTCGAGGAACCCACCCATCAAAGCTCAGAGTGATCAGATATCGATTTTTGAAATTTATTATTCCCGGGATTTGAAATTTTTGGCGGCCTGGCAAATATTTGTCAAGCCGACATTCTCGGATCAAATTGCGGATCTAAAATCAAGTGGCTTTGGATGTTAGATATTTGACAATCCGGCCAAATTTGGTACAACAAGATGTTGATAAATAACACGTTTTGTGCAATTTATACTACAGTTGACTGTTAGCATTATTTTTGGGCAATTAATCAATTAATCAATAACTCAAGCGACATTTAAAACAATGTTGTTGTATAGATGTTGTAGTTGTTGTTGTTGTTGGAATCTGTTGATATGGGGACCATATAATCGGATCGAGTACCTTTTAAGTGGGAATTTGTGAACAATCATAATATTCTGTAAAACCAACATCGAGAAAAAACATAAGTTAATTTCGCTCATGTCAAATTTAATTTTACAGTACACGTCATATTATCCACTAACCGTTGGTCTAAGTTCGATCGCATTTTTAAAAGGACACAACATGATATATCTTCCGAAAAACAGATTTTCAAACACTATATATATATTAATTGCAATTGCCATCGGCGATAATGCTGTTGATAAAAGGTCTGGTACTCACCCGTATTCAAGTGGCCCTTCTAGTATGATATAGTGCCGGGTCACAGCATCAGTTTGCCCTAACAGCATCGTATCAATTCGGCAGGACCCACCAGAATCATAGCACATTAGCAGGACCACTTAACCAGTGGTGGTATTATATTGTGAAAGTAATGTTTCAACTTTTGAAATGTCGTTATTGGAAAACTATCATCAGCAAATATTAAAACAACTTTTATACACACGAATTTGTTGTCCCTCCAACTATTCTCCAATCGATTCTACAGTAACAGGTTAAGGATATGGATTGCCTTCGCGATGGGGTATTGCTGCTAAATAGTCACATTCGTTAAAAACCGCCATAAACAGAAAGACTATTAAAATATAGACAGCTTTTGTTCTTATACCAATCATAAATATCACATAAATAGCACGTTATTGTCAAGATTTTACTCCGTGTCAGTAAACAAAATCCATATTATATGATACAATACAGTACGCAAAGAGTGCGAGATACGCAAAACACTCAACACTGTGAGATCCGACAAACGAACTTTGATTAAAATTGCCACCATATTGTTTACAACATAAAGATATAGCACTCGTTAATTCTAGCCACTCAAGATTTTGGTGTTGAATTGGCCAAAAAAATCGCCACGTTGTTGAGTGTTTTGATTATCGCACACTCTTTACGTGTTGTATATAAACAAACTAGCAGGGTTACCCGGCGTTGCCCAGGTTAAAATGGTGTGCAACCCTTTGCTGTGGACAATTGGTGGGAATGGAGAATACTCTTGCTTAAAAGTTTCTTATACATGGATTATAAGTAGTAGCTCACATGTTGTTGGAGAGATTGTCATTTTGTTTATCACAATAAATTCGTCCCAACAATAACGAAGTGTCTATTTATTTATTTAAATTGTGCGTTACCATTATCTTCCTTGTAAAAAAATGTTACCACTGTGAGACCCCTTTTGTCCCTCGCGAAGTTATATAGAACACAGAGAGGCAGACATACGCAAATACAGGCACCAAATGTGGACATTTAACCCACACGACTTGATTCCTCGTATCATTTTCGAAGAATGCGTATATATGAATATAGTGGAAATTGACGCTAAACATATTTTTATCAGTTTCGGTGACCCTCCCTTCCTCATCCCTGACTTAAGCGGTGCCACTTTTGACATATTTAAACCACTCAATTAGATTTATTATGAAGATGAATATACATGGAAAGCGGCGCTAAAATATTTTTAACAATGTTGGTGTCCCTCTCGTCCTCCATGCACCCCTGACTCGAACGGCCCCACTTTTGACATCTTTGAACCACACAATTACAATCCTGATACCATACAGATGATTATATATAAGTTTGGTGGTAATCGGCGAATAGACAGATTTTTATCAAATTTAGTAATCCCCCATCCCTCATCCAAACGGCACCAATTTGGTGTCTTTCAGTCACACGATTATATTCCTTGCATAATGGAGAAGAATGTGAATTTCGTGGAAATCGTCGCTAAAAATATTTTTGATCAATTTTGGTTCAGCTCTCATCTTCCATGCACCACTGACTCAAACGGCGCCACTTTTGACATCATTAAGCCACACCATTTGATTCCTCATATCCTGGAGTTGATTATGTATAAGTTTGATGGAAATAGGCGACACAAATGTTTGATGCCCCTCCCCCTTTTCTGTCCCTGACAACACCAGCGTCACTTTACAAAATTATAACCCGCATCACTATCTTCCTCGTAAAAAGTTACACCTGTTAGACTCATTTGGTGCCATCTAGATGCCCCCCCCCCGTGAAATCCTATAGAACACAGACAGACAAATATTCGTAAATATAGATATAGATACTGTGACGGTAAATAGTTGCTGTTGCTGTACTATTCGTTATAATGGATAATTATTTCCCCCCTCAAATTGATAGTTTGAAATTGAGATTTCTTTAATTCACGAATGGGACGCCTTCTTAACAAAATAGAACTCATAAAACAAAGTTTGGTTCCCTTTTAACCTGTCGGTATAATGCTGGGCAAGCCTGCTATAGTATAATTATGTACATACCAGGTACGCATACACCCCGAAAATGGAATAAGACATTTTTTCGCGAAACAATGTTAAGTAAAAACAAGGTGTGGACTTTGATTGCTGGTATCCGACCAAACGCGTTCAATGTATATAACTTTTAACGACAAGCCAGAGTCATTCTTTAGTTGACAGAAACTGTCAACAGTTGACGCCGTGGATGTTTTCATAAGTGCCCGAGCCACTTGCTGTGGTAGGATGTGTCGATTTTACACATAAACTGTCGGCACTTTATGAGTACCCTGTCGACATTTCCGAGTACATTGGAGACTGGCGGTACTTCCAGTTCACGATAACGTTTTGTTGGGCATCAAACTTGTTGGTTCATGTAGGAAGGTCCCTCATTGTGCAAGAATATAATTATGTATCTCTCAGAATGATAAATATACTGTTAATGCTTTCTTCTATGTATCTTTTTTCTAGTTAACTATATAAATTCCCATCCCCATATAAATACACCAATTGAGAAGATATAATTGTTCAAATGACTAAATTCAGTCACCATGTGTAGAGGTTGTGAACTTTGAACTCCAAAATATATCAGCGACTAAAACGTGTTTATCAATGGTGATTCCCCTTCTCGCTCCAACCCTAACCCAAACGGCGCCAACTGTGGCGTCCTTAACCCACATGATTTGATTATGATGAATATGGTGGAAATTAGTGCTAAACCTATTTGTATCAGCTTGTTGTCCCTCCCCTTCCCATTCATGGCTCGAATGGCGTCACTTTTGACATATTTAAACCTCGCCAATTAGACTCATGGTATAATGGACATGATTCGTATCAATTTTGTGGAAAACGCTACTAAAATTTTGTTTTTCTTCAATTTTGGTTCCCCTCTCCCCTCCGTGACTCGGGCGGCGCCATATCATGGGGATGATAACGTATAAGTTTGTTGGATTCGGCGACAAAACGATTTCATCGTTTTTGCTGCCCCTCTCTTTTTCTAACCCTGCCACCAACAGAGCCACTTTAGATGATTTTAAGTGATAGGTAGGCATTAAAAGTGTGACACTAGTATGGATGCAACCATTGAGAATTTCTGGAGGGTGCGGATTTTTTTAGCAGGTTGAATATTGTTCACATACATGGAACTCATGCTTTAACACAGCATACTATTATGGGATAGCCACCACAAGCGAGTGAACTCTAAATACTCACTTATATGAAGATCATACATACATTTAGGACTATTATTTTGAATATTATTTAACTCCTAGAGTAAAGTCTATAAACCATATCACATAACAGCCTTCCTAGCTAATAATATTTAACACAGTTGTCTTAACCCTTTCAGTGCCAAGTCCGATTTGTGTATCAACCCATATTTCCTTGATCATTTTTCAAATTTATTGATTATAATAATGTGATACATTGATGGAAAGAGCTCTTAGAGAAATGATCAAGGACATATGGGTTGATACAAAAATCGGACTTGGCACTGAAATGGTTAAACGGACGCTCATTTGAGCTTCCAAATTATGTCGGCGCTAAAAATATTTTATTTTTATCAATTTTGGTTCCACTCTCCCCTCCGTGACTCGAGCGGCGCCATATCATGGAGATGATTATATATAAGTTTGGTGGTAATCGGCGACTAAACAATTCTTATCAACTTTAGTACCTCCCATCTCGCGTCCGAACGTCACACATTTGGCGTCTTTTAATCACACGATTATATTCCTTGTATCATGGAGAAGAATGTGTATCAATTTTGTGGAAATCGGCGCTAAAAATAGTTTTATTAATGTTGGTGCCCCTCTCCCCTTCCATGCTCCCCTGACTCGAATGACGTCACTTTGGCATCTCTAAATCACACCATTGGATTCTTCATATCATGGAGATGATTATGTATAAGTTTGGTGGAAATCAGCGACAAAAATGTTTGCTGCCCCTCCCTATGTTCTGCCCCTGACAAAAACAGCGTCACTTTAGAAAATTCTAAACCCCACCAATATCTTCCTCGTAAGAGGTTACCTCAGTTAGTCCCCTTTGCTGCCATCTGGATGGCCCCCGTGAACTTATATGGAACACAGACAGGCATTCGCAAATATAGATATGGACGCTCGGCTCACACAAAGTGTGTTTTGTGGATAATATTGCAACTGAGAACAGCACTACAGTGGACTAAAGCATTAAGGGCATAATTGCACCAGCGACCTTGGAGCTACCTTACAGAGCGGAAGTCTCCTTTCAAAGAACTTCAACAGACACACCAACCAACCAACATATTGAGGACATTCATAAGGTGGTAAGTTATTTCTAAATAACAACCTACAACCAAGATCGCCCGTGCTTATTAACTCCAACATACATAAGGTGAGGGATTATCAGGTGAGGGATTATCAGATGAGGGATTATCAGGTGATGGATTATAAGGCGAGGGATTATCAGGTGAGGGATTATCAGGTGAGGGATTATAAGGTGAGGGATTATCAGGTGAGGGATTATAAGGTGAGGGATTATCAGGTGAGGGATTATCAGGTGAGGGATTGTCAGGTGAGGGATTATCAGGTGAGGGATTATCAGGTGAGGGATTATCAGGTGAGGGATTATCAGGTGAGGGATTGTCAGGTGAGGGATTATCAGGTGAGGGATTATCAGGTGAGGGATTATCAGGTCAGGCACATCCTCAATTTAACTATTATAGTTTAATTTGACAGTGCTGAACAAGCCTTGAAATAGGGTGTCTGTCATTTGCAGAATGAGGTCCCCAGAGGGTGAATTTGGTTATGCTAGCCCGCTATGCGGGATAGCATAACTAAATTCACCCTCTGGGGACCTCATTCTGCAAATGACAGGCACCCTATTTCAAGGCTTGGTGCTGAATCCACCATTTCCCAGTTTTCGTGGAAATTGTTGGTTCGCGCATCCCCAGTGCACAGCCAAATTGCACTCGTAGCAACGTTACAGCAAATTTTCAGTCTCCCGATAAAATTGGTTGTGTAATCTTTTGCACCGGCTTATTTCAGTTAATAAATACACAAGGATGCCATTCTAAATGACAATAGTTTAACATACGAATGTGCAGATCTCAATGGCGAACAATTTGAGCAATACAATCTAAGTATTCCAAAATGCCAATCTGTTTCTCGCTGATTACTCTTTCTGTTTCTCGCTGATTACTCTTTCTGTTTCTCGCTGATTACTCTTTCTGTTTCTCGCTGATTACTCTTTCTGTTTCTCGCTGATTACTCTTTCTGTTTCTCGCTGATTACTCTTTCTGTTTCTCGCTGATTACAATCTGTTTCTCGCTGATTACAATCTGTTTCTCGCTGATTACTCTTTCTGTTTCTCGCTGATTACTCTTTCTGTTTCTCGCTGATTACAATCTGTTTCTCGCTGATTACAATCTGTTTCTCGTTGATTACAATCTGTTTCTCGCTGATTACAATCTGTTTCTCGCTGATTACAATCTGTTTCTCGCTGATTACAATCTGTTTCTCGCTGATTACAATCTGTTTCTCGCTGATTACAATCTGTTTCTCGCTGATTACAATCTGTTTCTCGCTGATTACAATCTGTTTCTCGCTGATTACAATCTGTTTCTCGCTGATTACAATCTGTTTCTCGCTGATTACTCTTTTGAAATGTTGAAGAGACTGCCAGATATTTTCCCCTATGATGTTGAACCTTGACGCTGCAACTATTCTATTATATGGTCTATTCTGCATATACTTCCTCTTTCTTTATTAAAAGGGGTACTGTACGCCATTTGCATTAAATTTCCGGTGACAACAACGATCTAATATCGATAATATATAGAAACATAAGTAATTTGAGTCGAAGATGTATTCTGTAAACGCTCAGGTTAATATGCTATCTTAAAATTTTATAATTTAAAAGTTAATAATTTGATATAAATTGAATTTATGACTGGAGCCATAAAATGGCGTCAATTAAATTACGAATTTCCGTAATCAAAATAAAGTAATTGAGGGATACTGGATGTTAAACCGATCGCACACACGATTGCTTAAAATATTATAATGATACGGGGAGAACACTCAAGTCACTCACTGACTAGCGACGATACAATAACTTAAATGATTATATTGGACTAGTATGCCTATAATATAACTTTTATTTGATTCATTTGGTTGAAAACTGTACAAAAATTACTCGACAAGGACAATTTGTATTTTTGCATTCTGGTAAATTTGTCATCCGTAACACTACTTCGTACTCAACAGACTTTCAAATAATGAAAAAATTGTTACCTTATTCTCTGACTCGGAGACTATGGAAACCAACAACAACATTTGGCGTACAGTACCCCTTTAAGCTACTTATATATGCACACTTCGATGTGAGAAAATTAACTTGCCGCCATTTGAGATCAAACTGTATAAAATAACATGACAGTTTTGTGACAAAGACGTGTTATTTCGAAAGACTCGTGGAATTTTCTATCAATATATATAAACTAATTTCGATGTCTTAGATAGACAGCATTAATATCGTAGTTTGTCAGTACCAAATGGTATGCCTAATGCTTATAGTAATTTAAGTCTAATTTGGTTCTAACATTAATTGTAGTGGAACAAAGCCTTTGGTGAATAAAATATATTATCTTGCACGTTACGACCGTTGTCGATATATACATGAATATACAAGAGCCGAAGAATGCAAATGTTACTAGAACAACAGGACCGTCGATGATAGTACATGTATATTCACCGAATAGTACATATATATTCACCGAATAGTACATATATATTCACCGAATCAGACATGTGTTTTTACAACAGCAACAACTTAGCACCATTAACACCGAGTTGTTGAGAATATTGTCGCAGAATCACATTCTTAAGATCGCAATGCAACGAGATTAGAAGTCTCAGCTGAAGAGGGTAGCCCCCACTACAAAGACAGTTGACTATAGTGAGTGTTGAGGCTGTATTCACATGAAGAGGGAGAGTGGGTGTTCAGGCAGCATTCACGGAGCTGGTTTGTCGCATCGATTCCACACATACAGTTTAGAGTAGACCACGCGTTGGGAAGACGTCATTGTATCGAGAAGCATTATGGTCAAAGATCAATACACAATATAGTTTTATTGATATCGCATGTGTAAAGTGCCCCAAGATTTCGTGGGAACCAAACGATCCATATCATTTGATAATTCCCTGATAGCATTACCTTTCGTTAACACACTGAGCTAATTTTGAGAGAATATAACTTCTGTTCATGGAGTGTTAAAGAGTTAAAATGGGTTAATGGGGTCCCCCAAAACCGTGAAAATTCGCCTTTCCCGTTTGCTAGCCGCTTTTTGTAAAGTGTCCCAGACATTCGGGAACCAACCCATCCATTAAACATGTGTATTACCTGGTATAATTAAAAAATAATTCCACACCCGCAGTTAATACTGGGATCATATCCTCTCAGTCCGTAGTGTGTTTAACACTTTATAAGGGTATATCCCATATGATAGCGGCTCAAAACAAAGAAAATTCAACTTTCGTATTTGCCAGCCGCCTTTTGTACCAGTACGCTATAGGATTTCGGGAACAAAACTACCCATATAAATTGTATATTCCCTGATAGCACCAGGGTTGGGGTAATCGTAATCAGTAATCGTAATCAAAGTAATCGATTACTAAATTTTAACACCAACATGGTTGGCAAATAAGTTAGGACTTAACCACAGGGCTCGCCTTACCAAATCATTACTTTTTGGGAAAAGTCACTGGTGGGTATCATTCATCGTCGATTTGACAATAGCCATGCACCACCATTTCCGTTATTTATAACTATCATTTTCGTAAACAATATATATATTTCTCCTTTTTTTAAATCGGTTTCAACTTGTCCTACCGTGCATGGGTAGTGGTACACGATCACTTATGGCGTTTGGCCCCTCCACTATACGTCAACGATAAGTTTCGGGTGATGCTCCGATCATTACTGGTTATTCGTCTGACTAAATTTACAACAAATCTGTGGTGACTGGAATTTAGTCCAGGATAACTCGATCGATACAAAAAATTACGTTGACGTCAAAAATCCTAAAGCGAAAGCCGAAATAGAAAATTTAAAGAGTAGTCACGATTTAGTAGATCCATGGCGATTGACCCACCCCTCCACCAGACGGTACACATGGCGAAGAACCTCTCCTCTTAAGATGGCTCGACTTGATTACTTCCTTATATCGTCCGATCTTATTCTTTCTGGCTATCGTACCGACCAATCCATCATCAAACGAAATCTCCAATTTAATAAAATCAAACATGGTCGTGGGTTGTGGAAATTTAATAATTCGCTTCTTTTGAAAAAGGAATATCAGGAATTAGTCAAACAAACTTCGAAGAATGCAAATGTTACTAGAACAACAGAACAGTCGATGATAGTACATGTATATTCACCGAATCAGACATGTGTTTTTACAACAGCAACAACTTAGCACCATTATCACCGAGTTGTTGAGAATATTGTCGCAGAATCACATTCTTAAGATCGCAATGCAACGAGACTAGACGTCTCAGCTAAAAGGGTAGCCCCCACTAAAAAAAAACAATTGACGACAGTGAGTGTTGAGGCTGTATTCACATGAAGAGGGAGAGTGGGTGTTCAGGCAGCATTCACGGAGCTGGTTTGTCGCATCGATTCCACACATACAGTTTAGAGTAGACCACGCGTTGGGGAAGACGTCATTGTATCGAGAAGCATTATCGTCAAAGATCAATACACAATATAGTTTTGTTGATATCGCATGTGTAAAGTGCCCCATGATTTCGTGGGAACCAAACGATCCATATCATTTGATAATTCCCTGATAGCATTACCTTTCGTTAACACACTGAGCTAATTTTGAGAGAACATAACTTCTATTCATGGAGTGTTAAAGAGTTAAAATGGTTAATGGGTCCACCAAAACCGTGAAAATTCGCCTTTCTCGCTTGCTAGCCGCTTTTTGTAAAGATGTGTATTACCTAGTATAATTACAATTTTTCCACACCCGCAGTTAATACTGGGATCATATCCTCTGAGTTCGTACTGTGTTTAACACTTTATAAGGGTATATCCCATATGATAGCGGCTCAAAACAAAGAAAATTCAACTTTCGTATTGGCCAGCCGCCTTTTGTACCAGTACGCTATAGGATTTCGGGAACAAAACTACCCATATAAATTGTATATTCCCTGATAGCACTACCTTTGTTCACACTGTCAGTTAATATTAAGAGCATACCACTTCAGTGCGTGGTGTGTTCAAGAGTTTTAATGCGTTAAATTGTCCCAAAGAAAACAAACAAAACAATTATTTGCCTTTGTCGTTCGCCATCAGCTTTTTGTAAAATGGCAAAGGCTTTTCGGAACAAACCCATCTCTAAATGGTGTGTATGGCTTGATATTACGACCCTTTGTCAACATCATCAGTTAACATTAAAGCAACTCTTTCAGTCCGTGATGTGTTCAACTTTAACACTTCAATTGGGGTCCTCAAAAATAGCAAATTAGTTTTTCTTATTTATCAGTCGCTTTGTGTAAAGCGACACATGTGCTTGGTTTGCATATGCATGCGTAATTACCTGTTATCAATAAAATATGGTGTTGTTGTATTTGCGGGTTTGGAAGCCTGATACATGTGTAATCAATTAAATGGTATCTCGGGACCAAACTTTCAGTACACGATTCATATTGGGTCCTATGAAGATAAATTAGAAAAGGTTGTAAAGTCGTTATAAAAATATGTGATTTTTCAACCAAAAACGTGTTTGGAAGAGGGGTAGCTAAAATCATGTATCTCGTAAAATGTTCAAAATATCTGGTAACTTCTTTCTAAATATTCTTGTTCGATAATTGTAATATCCGTAGGAATGATAATGTTTGAAAACAATTATCCCTGTGAAAAAGAGCGATATTTTAGAAAAAAATGTTTTGGTTCCAAATGGCAGGATAAAACACTTTTTTCTATCAAGTAGATATATGTGGTATGATGTAGTAATTTTAACACCAACATTGTTGGCAAATAAGTTAGGACTTAGCCAAAATCATAAATTTTTGGGAAAAGTCAACGGTGGGTATCATTAATAATCGATTTGACAATAGCCATGCACCACCAATTCCGTTATTTTTCACTATCATTTTCGTAAACAATATATATTTCTCCTTTTTTTAAATCGGTTTCAACTTGTCCTACCGTGCATGGGTAGGGGTACGTATGGCGTTTGGCCGCTCCATTATGTATACGTCAACGATCGGCTTCGGGTGGTGCTCCGATCATTACTGGTTATTCGTCTGACTAAATGTACAACAAAATGTTGCTATGGTATCAATGCAGATGACTGTAATTGATTGAACATATCTGACACAGCTGTGTAGAACAAATACAGAACACAACTTGCATCATAAACTCGAACCTTTATCGAACTCGTTGCTGACCGTGCATAGTTACATTTCGCTCGCGCTAAACTCTCGCGAAATATATCCTTGGATTCATTTGATTAATGATTATCGATTAAGATGCGCGTTGTGTTCTGTCTATAAATCATATAGCAAAAGTTGCTACATGTATGTTTGGTCACTCTGAAGAAAATGCTTTCCACAATTGTTTTAATGCTATCTTTACTTTTAAGAAAGAATTACACGCCGCAACAATCTCACTATACATGTATTCCATTTAAGACATTATTATTTGGCTCCCAAACCTTAAACGTTGCGAAAGCGACGAGATCTTTAAAGCTACGGGTGGCCTTCGAGGTGGGTATTTCTGTTAAACTAGTCACATCTGTTAAAACCGCCATAAACAGAAAGAATATTAAAATATAGACTGATTTTGTTCGTATACCAATCATAAATATCGAGTAAATAGTATGTTATTGTCCAGTTCGTACGCTTTGTTATGTAAACAGAAGCCAAGCTTTTTATTACATATAACACAGCGTACGAACTTAACATAACATACTATTTGCGCGATATTTATGATTGGTATAGTACAACATATGTCTATATTTTAATATTCTTTCTGTTTATGGCAGTTTTAACGGGTGTGACGGTTTTATCAATATACACCACCGCGAAGACCATACGTGCCTTTAAAGCTGTTCAAAATTAATTATAAATTATTATAAGTACGAGAAAAATACGACAAAGTTCTATTAAGACGTTCGTCTCAAAACACAAATTAAAAACCATTCACATTGAGGCATCACATTTATAACAGCTAAAATGGATTCAGAAGAACTGGTGGGTGCTAAGACTACAAATTAGCTACAAATTATCTACAAATTATCTACAAATTATATACAAATTATATACAAATTATATACAAATTATCTACAAGCAAAATACAATGATATATGTACACTTGTAAATATGTAATACATTGTTACATGCCAATCAGCGGGATGGCATAGAATGTGGAATAGAAGGACAATCTGCGGAACAGAATTTGAAATTGCGAGGAACGGCCGATATCTCGATGAATACATCACGTAGAGGATTCGTTTTTTGGTGTCTAACGAAAGGCCGATATTCGCCCCAGCCAAACATATTAACACCGTCACTGACCGGAAGTTTCATTATTCGGTCGACGACTGACCTACCATCAAATCTAAATCAAGGCTGCCGAACAGCTGCTGTAGAAACGTATTTTTACAGCGATGACGCTGATATACGGTTATTAGTGCACATCTAGAGACCGATTAACCCACATATGCGAAGGTGCCAGGAAACATGGAAAACTGCGTTCGACAAAAATGTTTATAATTTAGATTTCTCGATGAATACGATAGCAAACAATAAGTATAAGGTCTCAAATGATGCAGTGGAACGAATACTGACTTGTATGACTGGTATCAAAGTATTGCTATAAAGGTACTCAATCCGATTAGACTCTCCTAAATTACTATTCCTTTGGCTTTGGGGGTAAAAAATATTTGATTTGAGTCGAGGAACCCACCCATTAAAGCTAGGAGTGATCAGATATCGATGTTTTAAATCTATTATTTTAATTTTAAGTGGCCCAGTAAACAGTCGACGGGAATAACTCTAAAATGGCTTTTTTTGTGACAGATATTTGACAAACCGGCAAAACTTCGTTGAACAAAACGTTGATAAATAACAGGTTTTGGGGAATTTTATACTACAGTTGACTGTGGTTAACATTATATTTGGGCAATTAATCGATTCTGATTACTGAAGCGGCATTTAAAAAAATGTTGTTGTTGTTGTTGGAATCTGATGATATGGGGACCGTCGAATCGGATTGAGTACCTTTAAAAGCTAGCTGAACACCGACAAATCGATGTTCGTCTGTGCTTACTTCGATGCAGTTTCGTTGTAGCGATTTGTGAACAAATATGGCTACTCTGTCACTCATGAAGCACCAAGAGGAAGAAGACACCCTCCAGGTGCCGAAGGGGTGCAGCATATATAGCGAGGAGCGAGGAGATCTGAGAGACGCCCAGATCCCTCCTCCCACTTGGTCCCCGCGCAGACACTGACGTTACACCAGCGGTTCCTTCACATCCCACCACTCACACGCGGACTGCCGCTTCTACATGTAGTCCCATTAGGAGACTGATAGTTCACCACCAACTCCTGTTTGCGCGATTTGAAGTACAGCTGGAGTCACCATCACCCACAGCGGAGTTGCGGGCACAGGCGGATGATGGATCCACCCTTGTCCACCCCGCGGAGACACCAAATTACATCGAACAGGTGTCTCCAGAGAAAAAGACGATCTGATTCAAGAAATGGAAGCCGGCCTGAAATGGATTACCTCCAGGACCGCAGTACGAGAATATGTGCTTTGGAGGGCCTTTCCTGCACCACTCATATTTTAGCCTTTATCTAAAATATCAATCAAAAAAGAAACGCCTTTTACTCCTTACAGGGTTACTTCTTTTTTCTATCCCGTCGCTGTCAACATACGGGGTGTCATTGGTGTGATGTCCTCCGGTGTTCAGCTGGTTGTGATGGTGGTGAATCGAATCTTGGAGGCGATCTGTTGGCAGTCGAAGGGTGGTCAGGTTCATGGGAGGAGGGATCTGGGCGTTTCTCAGATTGTCCCTCTCTCCACCTGGCCATCCTCGCCGCGTCCCTTCTACGCTGAGATGGAGTCTTTTTCCTTCTCTTTCTTTGCTTTTTGGCAGCTCCTCCAAATGTGATGGCGCCTGTCGACTCGATGGTTGGGGGCGTGCACGCTGTGGACGGTGTAGGTTAGAGCGGGACATTATATGTCAGTGTGATGGCGCCTGTCGACTCGATGGTTGGGGCGTGCACACTGTGGACGGTGTAGGTTAGAGCGGGACATTATATGTCAGTGTGATGGCGCCTGTCGACTCGATGGTTGGGGCGTGCACGCTGTGGACGGTGTAGGTTAGAGCGGGACATTATATGTCAGTGTGATGGCGCCTGTCGACTCGATGGTTGGGGCGTGCACGCTGTGGACGGTGTAGGTTAGAGCGGGACATTATATGTCAGTGTGATGGCGCCTGTCGACTCGATGGTTGGGGCGTGCACGCTGTGGACGGTGTAGGTTAGAGCGGGACATTATATGTCAGTGTGATGGCGCCTGTCGACTCGATGGTTGGGGCGTGCACACTGTGGACGGTGTAGGTTAGAGCGGGACATTATATGTCAGTGTGATGGCGCCTGTCGACTCGATGGTTGGGGCGTGCACGCTGTGGACGGTGTAGGTTAGAGCGGGACATTATATGTCAGTGTGATTGCGCCTGCCGACTCGATGGTTGGGGCGTGCACACCGTGGACGGTGTAGGTTAGAGCGGGACATTGTATGTCAGTGTGATGGCGCCTGTCGACTCGATGGTTGGGGCGTGCACGCTGTGGACGGTGTAGGTTAGAGCGGGACATTATATGTCAGTGTGATGGCGCCTGTCGACTCGATGGTTGGGGGCGTGCACACTGTGGACGGTGTAGGTTAGAGCGGGAACAAGTTTCGCCAAATTTCGCCGGCTGACATTGTATTTTATTTGCCCACTACTATCAGGTGCCAGAAAACCATATATGGAGGCGATTGACAAAGCCATCCAAGAAGACTCTCTAACACTTGATGTTTGTGGGTCTCTGGTTGGCTCTAGAATCCAGGTTACAATAAAGTAGAGGATCCTGAGGAGGGCCGTCCTGGTGTAACCTGAAAGTGTAAAAAGGCTCCACGTGGCCACCCGATCTGTATCTATTCCAAGTCAAGCAGGGATCCACATGGAGTGAGCTGAGTACGTGTCTGACGTCACCGGGAACTAAACAAAGTCCATAATCCGCTGAAGCCAGTAATCCTATCGCCGAGCGCTCAAGATAGGACGTCCGATCCCACCGACGAATAATAGGGATAATAGGACTGCAGTGTGACAGAATATCCGCAGAAACAGAGGGCAAGTCGTGAAAAAAAAGCAGCTGGAGCGACTAAGAGCAGCAACAACATTACACCACCAAAAGATCAAGTGCCCGCCAAAAGAAGGAAAAAGAAGAAAAAATTATTTAGATTTTCAGTATAGCGTAAAATGAGGGGTTAAGCGGAGGACCACTTGGTCCTTCTGAGAATCCCGGGGTTAGTCCACCCCCCCCCAAATACTTCTTCGCGTCATGAATTCTCCGCCTGATCACTAGCTGTCTGATTTAGACATACGCATATATGTATCACTAATTGATTACAGGAGACATAAATTTTCTTGGTTTAACCATTGTTCCGAAATACCAACTGTTTCGTAAGTTTCTTGTTTTACATGTTCGCTAGGTAGGGGGTACAGCTTTTGATGGCAGTTGCATTCCATGATAACACATTTAGTCCACCAGCCATTATTGACATTTTGGCGAGCGCCATGGGTGACAATAAGTTCCTGTGGGCCAGATGATGGAGTCCATTAGTGGATAGCGGTGGTCTTTGGTCACGTTTATGCGGTAAAGCTATGGTTCAAATAAAGAAGAATTGTTACCCTCGCAACTCGGGTGGTGACGCCATCGATCGGAAAACTTCAAATGCGAGTATGAATGTTGACGTTAGTGGCTTCCTAATCTTCATATAGGCAGCAGGGGTGGCCTGGGCCATACCGCACACCCACCATTTCTACAGACTGTAGCCGCTATATTCTACACCTATCGCGTATTGTACAGAAAACACTATTCATTACGACGTGTGTCGCTGCGTGCATGCTTCAGCAATTATCAAGACTATTTCGGAGATTCTACCAATTGCATACACATTTCACCTTGGAATACTTACAATGAAGTTTGTATGTGTCTTCATACTGACATTCCTTTGGTTGTACACCGTCGCGGATCCTTCCAGTCTGAACACGATTCACGGAACGGAAATTGTTGGATTATCAAACAAGATTTGTAATACATGTGGTCTGAGAACTCACACCGTAACCTCGAGACTGCAATGTTGTGTTGCTTGCTCCGAAAACAGCGAGTGTCTGTCGTTTGGTTACGCGAAGAACGAAAGAGAGTGCATGCTACACTCGTGCACACCACATACAGCAGATTGTGCCGTGAACCGACCTGGGGCGAAGTATTACAAGGTGATAGGGCGCAACCCTTCCACCGGATACACATACGCAGACGTCATATCTAGTTGGTACAAAATATATACAACCATAGCAAATTGGACAGATGCTCAGGGTGTCTGCAGGAATGAGGGCGGACACCTCATGAGCATCAAATCACAAGAAATCCAGAACTGGATATCACAGCTGCTTGGAGAAACCAATTATGATCCTACCCACCATTGGGTCGACGGAAATGACGTCACGGTCGAAGGAGATTGGCGATTTCATGACGGAAGTAATGTTGTGTGGTTTTCATGGAAGGTTGGAGAACCAGAAGGCGCAGAGTCTAAAAACTGTATCGGTTTGGACCGTGGATACAACTTCAATTGGAACGACGTACGTTGCACTAATGTCGCACAATTCATATGCCAGGTCGACGGGATTTAAGCGAAATGATGTTTACTAAATTAGGAATTTCAATGGACAATTTTCTCTGCATTCCGATTTGAAAGTCTGAACTTCATGGATTATACAATTAGTAGTATATATATCATCCGAAGTCGGTTGAATAACCGAGATCACTGAGTCTCGGCCGTATTGGATTCATCCAGCTCAGATCCGTGGTTTCAGAGATTTATCCAGCTCCGGTTCCGTGGTTTTAGTGCTACATGTCAAAGTGCTGGAGTAGTATTTCCATATATGGAAGTCATAAATAATTCCTGACTTCCATATATGGAATGCTCCTCCAAAACTTCGACCTGTATCACTAAAACCATGGAACCGGGAAAGGTGTATCCAATATGGCCACGAGTTAGTGACAGGGCGTATACAGAAATCATACTTTGCGTGTATTTTATGTCATACTTGGATTCTAACACAGATGGCTCGTCACAGGCTTCCTTTTGTTCTTGTATTCTTTAACAATTTTATAATTTCACCCATACAGAGCCCCAGACAAACATGAGCAGACGACACTCTTATATATGCTTCTATATATGTGTGGGGCTCCCTGCAGGGTAATGGATGTTTTTTATTGTAAAAAACATTTATTTAAAAAACATGATAAAAAATTGTTAGGCTAATGCATTCTCTTATATATGCGAGGCGACCTATGGTCGACTCGCATATATAAGAGAATGCATTGGCACAGGGTAAAAAAATCACTGAAGCAATAAGTACCATTGATCAGGTCTTCAACAGCTTGGCATATCGGTTGGGTTAATGTTAATAGCATCAACCCAACCGATATCCCAAGATGTTGTGGACCGAGAAGACTTGGTCTATATTGAAAACCACACTGAGCCTAGCTGTTCCTCCACAAATTTGATACATATATATGTATAGTAATATTAACTGAATGTGAACGATATTTTGCTGAGAACTTAAATTGTGAACAGGGATGAGTAGGGGTTTGGGGTGACCAACCTGGCCTAGAACTTCGTACAAAATGTTCATCAGTTGTAAATTCCATGCCTTATGGAACATCAGTTGTAAATTCCATGCCTTATGCAATATCAGTTATAAATTTCATGCCATGCAACATCAGTTGTAAATTTGATGCCTTGTGCAACTCAACAACAGTTGTAAATTCCATGCCTTATGGAACATCAGTTGTAAAGTTGTAAATTTCATGCCATGTAAAAATCAGTTATAAATTCCATGCCATGCAACAACATCAGTTGTAACTTTGATGCCTTGCGCAACACAACAACAGTTGTAAATGCCATGCCTTGTGGAACATCTGTTGTAAATTCCATGCATTATACAACAACAGTTATAAATTCCATGCCATGCAACATCAGTTGTAACTTTGATGCCTTGCGCAACACAACAGTTGTAAATTCCATGCCTTATGCAACATCAGTTGTAAATTTTCTGCCATGCAGCAACAGTTGTAAATTTCATGCCATGCAACATCATTTGCAAATTTAATGCCAGCAACATCAGTTGTAAATTTCATGCCTTATGCAACACAACATCAGTTGTAAATTCCATGACTATGGAATATCATTTATAAATTCCATGCCTTATGCAACATCAGTTGTAAATTCCATGCCTTACGCAACATCAGTTGTAAATTTCATGCCAGCAACATCAGTTGTAAATTTGATGCCTTGTGCAACACAACAACAGTTGTAAAGTCCATCAGTTGTAAATGTCATGCCGTATGCAACATCAATTGCAAATTTCATGCCATGTAACATCAGTTGTAAATTTGATGCCTTGTGCAACACAACAACAGTTGTAAATTCCATGCCTATGGAACATCTGTAGTAAATTTCATGCCTTATGCAACATCAGTTGTAAATGTCATGCCGTATGCAACATCGGTTGTAAATTTCATGCCTTATGCAACACAACAACATTTATATATTCCATTCCTTATGGAAAATTAGTTGTAAATTCCATGCCTAATGCAACATTAGTTGTAAATTACATGACTTATGTAACATCAGTTGTAACTTTCATGCCATGCAACATCAGTTGTAAATTTCATGCCAGCAACATCAGTTGTAAATTTCATGCCTTATTCAACACAACAACAGTTGTAAATTCCATGCCTTATGGAACATCAGTTGTAAATTCCATGCCTTATGCAACATCAGTTGTAAATGTCATGCCTTATGCAACATCAATGTCATGTCTAATGCAACATCAGTTGTAAATTTCATGCCATGCAACATCAGTTGTAAAGTCTATGCCTTATGGAACATCAGTTGTAAATTCCATGTCTTGTAGATCATCATTTGTAAATTCCATGCCTTATGCAACATCATTTGTAAATTCCATACCTTATGCAACATCAGTTGTAAATGTCATGCCATGCAACATCAGTTGTAAATTTGATGCCTTGTGTAAAACAACAACAGTTGTAAATTCCATGCCATGCAACATCAGTTGTAACTTTGATGCCTTGATTGCTTTGTAGAACATCAGTTGTAAATGTCATGCCTTATGCAACATCATTTGTAAATTTGATGCATTATGCAACATCAGTTGTAAATGTCATGCCCTATGAAACATCAGTTGAAAATTTCATGCCTTATGGAACATCACTTGTAAATGTCATGCCTTATGGAACATCGGTTGTACATTTCATGCCCTGTGGAACATCAGTTGTTGAAAATTTGATGTATTATGGAACATCCGTTGTAAATGTCATGCCTTATGCAACATTTCATTCCTTATAAAACATCAGTTGCCTACAAAACATCAGTTGCAAATTATATTCTTTATGCAACATCAGTTGTAAATTTCATGCCTCATGCAACATCAGTTGTAAATTCCATGCCTTACGCAACATCAGTTGTAAACTTCAAGCCTTATTAAACATCAGTTGTAAATGTCATGCCTTATGCAACATCAGTTGTAAATGTCATGCTTATGCAACATCAGTTGTGAATTCCATGCCTTACGCAACATCAGTTGTGAACTCCATGCCTTATGCAACATCAGTTGTGAATTCCATGCCTTATGCAACATCAGTTGTAAATGTCATGCCTTATGCAACATCAGTTGTAAATGTCATGCCTTATGCAACATCAGTTGTAAATGTCATGCCTTATGCAATATCAGTTGTAAATGTCATGCCATATGTAACATCAGTTGTAAATTTCATGCCAAGAAACATCAGTTGTAAATTTAATGTCTTTTGCAACACAACATCAGTTGTAAATTCCATGCCTTTTGGGACTTCTGTTGTAAATTCTATGCCTTATGGAACATCAGTTATAAATTGCATGCCTTATGGAACATCAGTTATAAATTGCATGCCTTATGGAACATCAGTTGGAAATTTTATGCCACATGGAACATGTTCCGAACATCGGTTGTAAATGTCATGCCTTATGGAACATCAGTTGTACATTTCATGCCTTATGCAACATTAGTTGGAAATATCATGCCTTATGCAACATCAGTTGTAAATTTTATGCCTTGTGCAACATCAGTTGTAAATGTCATGCCGTATGGAACATCAGTTGTCAATTTCATACCTTATGCAACATCAGTTGTAAATGTCATGCCTAATGGAACATCAATTGTAAATTTTATGCCTTGTTCAACATCAGTTGTAAATGTCATGCCGTATGGAACATCAGTTGTTAATTTCAATTTCATGCCTTATGCAACATCAGTTGTAAATGTCATGCCTTATGGAACATATGTTGTCAATTTCATGCCTTATGGAACATCAGTTGGAAATTTTATGCCATATGCAACATCAGTTAAATATAATGGCTTATGCAACAACAGTTGTAAATGTAATGCCTTATGCGACATAAGTTGGAAATTTCATGTGGAAGTCATAAATAATTCCCGACTTCCATATATGGAATGCTCCTCCAGAACTTCGACCTGTATCACTAAAACCACGGGACCGGGAATGGTGTATCCAATATGGCCGCGAGTTAGTGACAGGGCGTATACAGAAATCATACTTTGCGTGTATTCTATGTCATATTTGGATTATCAAACACAGATGACTCGCCCCAAGCTCCCTTGTGTAATTGGAAAGTGCATATTACTCACTGAAGCAATTAAGTCTTCTCGTTCCACAACTGTCACAAATGTCATGCCTTATGCTACATCAGTTGTAAATTTCATGCCTTATGCAACATCAGTTGTAAATTTAATGCCTTGTGTAACATCAGTTGGAAATCTCATGTCTTGTAAAACATGAGTTGTAAATGGCATGCCTTATGCAACATCATTTGTAAATTTAATGCAATGTGCAACATCAGTTGTAAACTTCAAGCCTTATTAAACATCAGTTGTAAATATCATGCCTTATGCAACATCAGCTGTAAATTTAATGTCTTATTGACAACAGTTCTAAATGTCATGCATTATGCAACATCAGTTGTAAACTTCGAGCCTTATGCAGCAGCAGCTGTAAATGTCATGCCTTGTGCAACATCAGTTGGAAATGTCATGCTTATGCAACACCAGTTGTAAATGTCATGCCTTGTGCAACATCAGTTGTAAATTCCATGCCTTATGCAACATCATTTGTAAATTTCATGCATTATGCAACATCAGTTGTAAATTCCATGCCTTGTGGAACATCAGTTGTAAATGTCATGCCTTATGCAACATCAGTTGTAAATTTCATGCCTTATAAAACATCAGTTGTATATTTCATGCCTTATGCAACATCAGTTGTATATTTGATGCCTTGTGCAACATTAGTTGGAAATGTCATGCATTATGCAACATCAGTTGTAAATGTCATGCCGTATGGAACATCAGTTGTAAATGTCATGCCTTATGCAACATCAGTTGTAAATGTCATGCCTGGTGCAACATCAGTTGTAAATTTCATGCATTATGCAACATCAGTTGTAAATTGCATGCCTTATGGAACATCAGTTGTAAATTTCATGCCTTATGCAACATCAGTTGTAAATTGCATGCCTTATGGAACATCAGTTGTAAATTTCATGCCTTATGAAACATCAGTTGTATATTTCGTGCCTTAAAAAACATCAGATATCATTACTAAATAGGTAATAAATAGTAGCACTTGAAGAGATACATATCATACTCTGACAATATTGATAGAGTGAGGTAATTTAAGGGCGATAGCATATGGGGCATTCTATAAGTCCACAAGAATGGTCCGCTGTAAGCGTTACCGCTTGTATCTTTCAAACGGGTGTAGCCTGCATCTTCGAACAAGATAAACGGTACCATCTGAAAACAATATTTTCGACGATAACTTCGTTAATACTTCGATATATAATAAAACAACAATCCACGGTTATGTTGACATAATTGTCTTAGACGAATCGTATAGCTAAACTTGTCAATAATGCGTAAAATACTAGCAAATATTCACTAAAACATTAATTTATAGAGTGGATACTAAACGAATATCAAAATATATGTCATGTATTAAACCTCCTGATACCACATCAGACGGAAAATCATCAGTTGTAAACATTGACCCAAACAGGTGTAATTGTTTCTGGCAGGACCGGTTCCCAGGGGGTGGAATTGTCATTGGAGCCAACTATCTATTTGGACTGGTCCACAGCTCTGTCTTGATTACCTGTGTATACGCCCACAGTTCAGCACGGACAGTTATTGTTGTCCACGGCGAAAAGCAACACGTTTCAATTATTATTTAATTCGAATTTAAGGGTACGTTCAAACACTGGCAAGTTTGCACGGTATGGTTTGTATGCATTTTGTCGTAGAAAACGATATGGTGCCAGAATATGAACGGAAACAAGCACATAAAGTGCATCCTAACTACGAAGTAAAAATCTATGTAGTTCCATGCTATCGGCATTTGCCTGTAAATAACATTCAATTATCTGGCAAGAATAAATCATACAGGTATTTGAAGGCAAATTCCAGTGGCAGCGTTACAAGTGGAACTATATAAATTTTACTTCTCGTGTCTTTCGCTTTGGTAAAGATGCGTGTTATGTGCATGTTTCCGTTCATAGTCTGGAACCATGTGGTTTTCTATGACGAAATGCCCGCAAAAACATACCGTGCAAACTTGCCAGCGTATGAACGTTCCCTTAGGACTCACTAGTTGATGGACGTTTCCTCCGAAGTTTGCCGTTGCGCTATGGATTCGGCCAGTGTATGTGAGCAATATATTTCTATCCAATTGTATTTGTTTATTTTTTTTGTTTCTTTCTTGATTTAAAGATGCCCCATCCAATTCGACATCAAATAAGTTAACATTCCATAAGAATTTATCAGGCAATACACATGAAAAATAATGGTCGTTATACATATGCATCACCAATACAGCACCACAAGAAACATCCAAAATAATGTGATCATAAATAGCTTATTTTCGAAATTTGTCTTTTATTTTCATTGTTGGTTGGTAAAAACGCTCTTTATAAAATGTGATTTTTCAAATATTCTGGCGCCAAACAACACGAAACCTGGTAAAACTGCCTCATTATTAAGAAGTCGAAAGCACACAAGATGCTTGCATACATGGGTTTACTGATTCTTTCTCATTGTTGTCTTGTGTAGAATACGCAAGAATATAAGTATTATAGTGTCCAATCATATGGCGTATCTTGAATTTCCAATTATTATCAGAAAGACACCTACATGTACTAGCTTGGATTCTAAGTATCATTTTATATATGGTTTATACACAGGGACGTGGCTAGACGTGACTCAGAGCAGTATGACAATTTAATTTCGCACACCATCCCCTTCAGGTTAGTTGTTTTAAACTGAAATGTATCATAACATTTCCAGTTATTGGACAATTCTTACATGACATGGGCCACCCCACGTGGTTAGCAAATTTCCATCAATCCCATCGTATATGCATGATTTCCAACTATTCCCCCACCACGATGACCTTTCTGGCATATACCTTTAAGTATCTCCGGCAAAAGTTAAAAGAATGACCCTTTGCGTTAAATAACACTCATGCGATCAAAAAGCTTGAGCATTCTGCCGGATAAGAGCCGTGTCAGGACAAAGGGATAACACGCCGGTGGGTTTTAATACCATCTCTTGAACATTCCTCCATATTCTCAAGTTTTTTTTATTCAGTTAAATTTATTTATAATAATATACATGAACTAGATCCCATCCATCTTTCCGGACCAAAAGCGGATCATAACTTAGGTCTTATCTAAGACTATAGGACACCTCACTCCATACTTAAAGTTAAGACCATCTAAAGTTGAGACCTATAATTGTTCGTGAAACGCACTTGAATGAAGTTTGAACTTAAGATCTTTCATGAAACTGGGCCCTGGTCTCCTTTTACTGATATCATAAAAAACACACAACAGAGAATGAATGACCTTTTTGATATTGGCTGCTGCGTGCCATGTTGTGGGATGGGGGCTCATCTGGGGAACGACTCATTAAAGCACATACGCTTGCTGTCGGATCCGATCCATGGCCCAGTTTCGTGAAAGCAACTTATAGATGGGACTTAAGTTTGTAGAAACACATTTATTGCGCCATGAATATATAGTTTAAAGTATAATATCTGATATAATAGTACATGTGATATGCCATGAAAAATAATCAGATTTGTCGCCATGAACTTGGACACAAGATTTTATGTTTCTATACACGTTTGTAACAACTTTAAAAACTAACCCATTTATTCCGCTCCATATCATTTTGAGCCATAGTCCAGGACGCCATACTCTATCAAACATAGTCCAGGACGCCACACTCTATCAAACATAGTCCAGGACGCCACACTCTATCAAACGCAAAAATCAATGAAATCACATATTAGCCTCGTTTTCAGTTATTGTTTTCGATATTTCACTTAATATATGAAGGATAAAAATATTATCTAAAGTCGAATAATTTTTGCAAAAACCGGTTTGATTCTGCGGTAGGATGTCGTTTTCTTCAACGAAAACATTAAGTCTATTTGAGAGATTTTTTTCTGAATAATTTACCAAAACATCTCAACAGAGTAATTGGTCTATAATTGTTTGGTCCGTGCATGGGGCCACGTTTATGTTTATACAAAGGTATACTCGTCCTAATTAACCATTCTTGGGTTAAACATCCTGAGACTAAAATCTTATTAAATAGTTTGTGATATATATCCAGCAATCGTGGTGATGATGCCTTAAGATATTCATTTAAAATGTTATCGTGGCGCTCGATTTACTATTTTTCAGAGTTCTTAGTGCTGTATCTATTTCTTAAATGGACCAATGCACTCGCAGTGCGGCAGTGGGTAAAATGTGCAAATATATTCGATAAAAACATCACCTATTAGAAGAACATGGAGAAATAGATCAACTTTGCTCGATTGGCTTAAAGATGGATCATCTCTTCCTAAATTGTTTTCTATAATTTCTAGGGTATAAAATAATAATGATAAGTCAAGTTGTCAAAGACACCAGTCCAGAAACGCTTCTATCATTTAATATTACAATTGATTGATAATCAGTTGGGACAATCTTTTTTCACTATTTCCCTGCTTGCTGGGCTCCGAACGTTTCCTCAAGCAGTAAAATGTCACAAATTATTTGTAGGTATACTAGTATATATACCAGAAAATTCAAAATAGAATGAACAGTAATTGATAGAAGCATTTCCGGACATTATTTTATACCCAGGAAAATATATTAAACTTGTAATAAGAATATATAGAACATCTTTAAACTGTAATCAAAATATGAAACAGAGATTATTCCTTAAGAAATAATTTCAAGAGAGGGCACTGATTTTCTAACCTTTCAACTCAATCAACCTATATAATTAGGAGGCACAAGTTTGAAGTCAGAATCACTGTTCAATTCAATTCTATTCACAACCGAAGGGGTTCAGAAACTTTTTTTTAAACTCATTATACATGTGATTGGTATATACACATGTATGTACTGATAACCTATTTTAGTATGAAATTTTCTCCAGTCTTCATATACGCTATTACCATACGCTTGTGTATATACGCATTTTGTTATGAGAGGCCAAAAGTAACAATTATCGGTGAATCACTCATCCATAGAGAAACCAAGTTCATTTTAACTTCAGAATGTCAGGGAGGTGGCGACGATGTCACAGTGGGGTTGTCTCCCCCCCCCCCCCCCACCCCCATAAATGTTTCCTTCCAAGTGGCCAGTTTCATACCGGTATAATCTGGATGAATCGTATCATTTAGTATAAGGTATATTGCAGTCTGATAGATATCCAGACTCGTAAGAAAGAAATGAAACACGGTCTAATTTTATCTAGACTGGGTCTATTGATATGATTTTTTTTAAATAACGTGAACTTTGTTGTCACAATTTGGGATTTATCTTTTTTTTTAAATGTGTCCAATTGGCGCGTTGTCATCAGATAACTTAATACAGTAATGCCCAAAGTAATTGACCACTTAACCACAGCAGAATTATGGGTAATTTTTCAGGATTTAGTTGGAAATATGGCTTGTTGCCATTCATCGGAAAGCTCTCGACGAGAGCTTTCCAACGAATAGCAACAAGCCATATGTCCAACTAAAACCTGAATTTTCCATAATCCTGGTGTGGTTAAGGGGTCAATTACTTTGGGTATTACTGTATGTTCTTTTTCAAAAGCAACGCATGACAGTTGTGGGAAACGACAAAACATGTGGTGAGAAATGGCCAAATATATGGTGCGAAACAACCAAACACGTGGGGCAAAGTGTACGAAACAACAATAGTACACATATGGGAGGCAAAATTCACATTTAATTGCTAATCACGCTTAAGTGTAATTCATTATGCTTAAGCATAAATTTAAGCTTAATGCGCAATGCCTAAATGTAATTTAGATTTCCATTATACCATACTTAAGTGTATTACATTATGCTTATGCGTAATTCATTTACGATCACACATAATGCATTTACGCTAAAGTAAAGCGTAATAGAATTGGAAAAACTCCCCTGAAGCTGAAATCGATGCAGTCAATTACGATGCTAGTAATCTTACCATCCGCCCAGAACATTAAACCTTACTAAGTTAGATACATGTAGGCCTACCATTACATATAACGTTGCAAGGCAATACAAACCAATTATGCTTAAGCGTAATGGTGTTACGCTTAAGCGTAATCAGCCATTAAATGTTAGATTAATCTCCCATATAGTACTTAATATATGCAATGATACTAGTAATGTTGTTGTTTGAGCCATCCAAAATTATTTTGGAGTATAAATATAAGCAGCAAGCGAAATAATTGAAAAATTATTTATTATATATGATAAACAAGCATAATTTTTAAATATTTAAGCAATAGCTCCTTGTTAGCATTGTTGAAAACACTCCATACTGTTGTTCCCCTCGCAGAGCAGATAGAAAACCGTCAATATCACGATATCAACAACCGACTGTTCCAGGTAGTTCAATTCCACAGTTGTTTTAAGAAATAAGGAGTGTTCGTATTGTGAGCTGCTGGTACGCAGAAGTTGGAACGATTCTGTGTTGTTACACACCTCCTTCTCCACCGGATTTTGACTGACACAGTCCTAAAATTTTGTTGGCTGTATTTCCCCTTGTGTCTTTCTTATCGTGTTCTAGATAATCAGGCTTTAGGCAGGGCTGAAACCAACCCCTTGACTATTTTGTGGTATTGAACCAGTCTGACACTGTTCTTTCCTTCATTCTTCGAGGGGTGGTAGCTTTACCTCAAACAGCATGCCTGTGACTGATCCATCATCTCGTCTGTATTTGTTCTTTTCTGTATTTGTTCTTTTAGTCAACATGACCGCTTTCGCAGATTGCTGCTTCCAGCAAGGAAGGATACGCACTACGTTCATGACTGAACTAGAGTTGCACATACTTCCGAGTGTGACTTGATGTGGTATTGAAAACAACAGGTATTTATCTGGCAGGTCCGATTGGAACTTGTATAGATGTTGGTGTATTTATTTTTGAATTTTATATTCAATATTGATATTTCAAATCTGACAAATTAATATGTAGGTCAAGTGATGTAATTCCAGAAAAAAATTATCAAAAATATATTTATTGCAAAATTTTATAATTTACAAAGCGGACCCACCAGATAAATACCTGCTGTTTCTTATAGTACCACATCAAGTCACACTCAGAAGACTGAGAAGTATGCAGGTATGTGCAACTCCGTAACTTTCAGAATTTTGCTCCGCAGATTTGCATGGAAATCCACTGGGACATTCACTTCCCAAAATGCATGGCGGAAGACACCCCATTCGCTGCTCTTTCCAATTTTTCGGCATCTTCGCGCTGACGAAAACGTCTTATTTGATCGCATTTTGCCAATTTAAGCTCAATATATATCGTCTTTTTCTAACGATATCCTGAAACTATGCTTGCTGTCACTGACAAAACAGGTACCGGTATACCCCCAATCTATTTATAGCAATCAGGGGAGATAAACCATGCATGCAGTTTGAGGAAGCGTTAGGAACAGGCAGTTAACAGCTGATTTCAACAACAACAACAACATGGTGGCGATTATTTTTGAGTCACTTTAAGACATGGGAACGACAATCTTACAGGCTTTGTAAGTAATTCATTTGAATTGATGTTCACACAATAAGCGAACGTACACGAGTGCAAGTGCACCATCGGATCATAAGGCACCAATATGCATTCACATAAAGAGGAACACACATATACGCATAACACTCACATGGGATGGGATACCATGGAAGTATATCTGATTCCATGGAATCTGACCTCTAGTTTAATATGTTTTACATGAAATCCACGAAATGGCGGCCATGGATACCGATAATGGGTATTTGCATCATTGTCATGTCATCGGGGAATGTTGTTGCTTCTTCTGTATTTCATTATTACTATCCAATGAATATATTTTGGAATGGTGATTGCCCTCACTATACAATCTCTTAAACACCAGATATTGTGTGACTGGGGATCAATGATGCGCGCATGCGCAGTCAACGCATATTTTCATGTTTTGCCAAATAAGGTCAAATGAACCAAAATATCATTTTCAAGCAGCTCAATGGTCATTCTAGGTTAATAGTGGGGCATGTGTGGAAATGTTATTTTTGTCACATTTCCCATATCACAATCTGCCTCAATTATCATAGTATCCCCTTTTTGCACATATATTTTAGTAAAATGACGGTTTAACCCCTACCAACAACCCGTTTCTAAGGTAAAAACAGTCGCATAGCAACCGTTGCCATGGAAAGTATTTTCGTGATTGCCCCCAAATCTGAAAATAATACGTGGGACCTAATATACAACTGTGCCAAGTTTTATGCTTTTATGACAATGTCAGCATTTGTTACACAAAAAACTATACCTAAAAAAATCGCACAGTGATTCCGTCACGCCCGTTGTGTGATTCCGTCACGGCGAACAAACCGAGTTAACTAGTAATATATACATAAGTGTGTGACAATGCGGCTTTTTTCTGCAAGTATAATGTATCTACTTTACTAATTGGGAACTTTTTCCAGGTCAGCTTGGCTGAATGAGCAGGGTTCTTCAATAGTACGGACATACCCTCATATTGATGGCACTTTTTTGGTGATTCCGTCACGGACACAATTTGACCCAGAGTGAGATGATACTTAAATACACATATAGTTGTATATAATCAAACAACTTTGTATAGTATGTACAATGTTTTTTTATTTTAAGCGGTACCCTACTGGTCATAATTTTAGATTTTATAGGCCACAGAAAAGTGAAATTCCGTAAAATTTGGTATTCCGTCACGCTGGAATTCATGTTTAGAGGGACAGCAAAATCTATTTTGTTTATTTTTCAATACACAATCACATTCCTTACTAGAAGTGTATGTATTAGTTTATATATATATCAAATTTTGGGTTTCGCCATTTTTTACCGGAACAAAGCAAAAAAAAAAAAAAATGTTAACACATCCTTGACTGAGCTTCCTGAAAGTTTTTGCGAAAACCCTATGCCAATGCATTCTCTTATATATTTAAGCGAGTGCATTCTCTTATAAATGCGAGGCTTCCTATGGGAGACTCGCATATACAAGAGAATCCACTGGCACAGGATCTTTAATGCCGCACCAGCGTAGCTCCCATCATGAAAAGATTAAATTAGATTTTCTATGTTGTTGTATCTGGAGGTCTGGAACCCTGAATAGATGTCTAAATTAAGAACCAGTGTCTGAGTAACGTAGATTGTCACTAACAACCATTTCCAACGAAGAAATTACATTGACAGTTGTTACATCTGACCTAAAGGTTACTTCCCACAAGCGTTCCTGTATAGACCTATGATATTGCGCAGAAGCGAGTTTAATATGATCGCACGTGACACGTAGTGGAGCAACCACACAAATACATCAAACTATCACAACAATTTCCATCTATATACGTAGTTTCCAACTGTTTCACTTTCACCAAAGTTGGAGGGGCGGATTCCGCGGAACACTACAGTACAACCACCCTGCCACCACGTATCTCGTTAAAACAACTCATACACATCCATGCCAAACTAAAGCTAGCAACTTCCCACGTTTATATATGACAAATATAAATGTTTACATGGGCGCTATATCCCAAAATATCACTGGGGAAATCTTTCGCGCGAACAGTTTCATGCGCTAGCTACATGTATATAGCTACCTCTTGTCAATAGAAAACATATCTCGTTTGAATCCAGTCTGTATTGTTTTAGAAAATGTTCTTTAGAGAAGTCTCTTAATTACATTTAAGTGTATATATTGTGGAAGGCAGCTGAATTAGCTCATTGCATGGTCAAAAATTCAAACTGATAGTCAAAATGACATTTGAAAACATGATTAAGAATATAGTCTTATATGCACTCACTAGTTTTAAAAGAACAAACAAAAAAGGAACAATGAAAACCAAACAAACAAACAACACGTTTGTAGGGAGGGATCCCATATTTATTGTGTGCATATTGTATATAAAATGTCCTTTGGCCATTTTGTATATATAATTGCGTTTAGTCTAGTGATGTGAAATCTGTGTTTCCGTAAAGACCAAATGTGTCTGGATTCTGGCCCACAAAACCAACTGACGTAAATGACGTCATAGACCATGTCATGACGTCTTCGCTGGTTTTCGGTCAGCTAACCAACGAAAATGGTCAAAATGAAACTAATTTATAAGCCTACATAACATAGCAATTGTTCAGAAAAACTGAAGTTGCTAATTTCATAACCATCCCACTTGGTCCACTTCCGATTCCGTGATTTCACAATTTGATATTATTGTTCCCAGGATGCTGTGCAAAAGCGGGGCGGAAGTCACGTGATTGTTAACCCATTTTTCTTGTCCGGATTTTCATCGCGTCGAAATTCTGTTTCATGGTATTGTAAAAATTAATGACGTCATTCACGCCTAAACTTGAAAAGCAACACAGCGCATGCGGCGCTGTGGTGGTTGCTGTTATTGAAAGGTGGAAGCCATGTCTTGAGAAAAATAAATCTGCCACATGTTTGTACTTTGCAAAAGTATACAAAACATCCTAAAAGTTATCTGAGCATGGCATGGCCAACATTTAAATTTGTATGTACCCATGAAATATTCACAGCTCTCAAACATAGGTAACAGGAATACTAGTTGGAACACGAGGTGGACTTTTAGGGAAAGAAACCATGAACTGCCATATTCAGTTACCCATTCACATTGATTCTCTCAGTAAACCTGGAGATGTTAGCTACTTACTGGCCAACTTGGATTCGTGTTATAGAATATTGTAAATTTGTTTTACCTTAAAACTAACATAGATCTAATTAGTTATCACACTTGCCACGAGGCATGTTATTCTATCCTCAGATAACATGAGTTACTGTTTATAATTCAAATCTATTCACAATTTATTTACAGTTTTAAGGCTGCATGTTCCACATGCATATCACAATTTAATTATGCCATAAGACAATTTAAGAAGAGATGTTATTATTGACGCTACTTTGAACATTAATTTAAATTTTCAAGAGACAAAAATTGCATAGTAAAATATATCTTTCTCTCAAGGCTGTGTAAATAAGATTTATAAACAATAATAAGGCACAGATGGTCTGCAAAACATGAAATGACAACTATATACAATTTTGTATATTATGAATCATCATAAATAGCATACAAATATACATCGTCAATTTCAACAAGTATACAGTGAGGAGCAAAACAATTGTCTTGCATCCCAAACATAAACACAGATTTATTTAAATGTTAAAAATTATTAAGGGCTTAAATAGCTTGTATTAATTAATCATTTGAATAAATCGAACCGTAATCTGTCGTCGATTGTAGACATGTATAAAACTGTCATACCATAGCTATTAAGTCCACATTGTGATATATTGGGATGAAGGATAACGATTTGTCTGGCACTGTAACACGATTGTATATTTTCTTCAATCTACAATGCGTGGGATTATCAGTTATGTCCCATTACTACTTTTCTTGCAAACTTGACATCTACTGACTCTAGTTTCAATATTTCCTCCTGTGAGTGTTTCTGGTATAGGTATTTCAAACTGGTAGTCGTTTTCTATTGTTGAGAGCCAGAAACTGTATTCATTTGCGAACAAGTTGCATGTGCCACTAGCTCCGTTACACTCAATGAATGGAGTAGGACTGAACTCTTCCAGGCAGCTGCCAGGGCTGGACAAAGACTGGCCACCACCACCTGGACCTGCAGATGTATGCTGTAATGAGAATATAACACGAATAATATACAAAAGAACATAACATTCTTTTCGTCTTTAATTATGAATAATGTGACAAATGTCACGCCAAATGAAAATTAGTGTTTTAATCATGAAACATGAATTCCCGATGTCATTGCGCAATTCAAAATTCTAGTAGAGTAATGTCCTAAATAATCGACCCGTTAACCACAGCAGAATTATGGGTAATTTTTCAGTGATACCTTTCCGATGAATGGCAACAAGCCGACTAAATCCTGAAAAATTACCCATAATTCTGCTGTGGTTAAGGAGTCGATTATTTGGGGCATTACTGTACATTATGATTTGACACCAAAAAAAGTTGTTTAAAAAAAGGCAATTTAACACTGAAAGTATTCACGGATATCAAAGTTAGGGTGAACAAAGAATTTTCCATGCAGCAAGTGACCGACTCAGTCACCTATTGGTAAAAAATATCTGCTACTAATTATTTGATTGAGAGCTGTTAAAAGGTCCATTACAACTCTGTCCTTGTGAGCGAATGAGATTATTCAGCCTGGAGACCCAAGGACAATACAGCAAATGCTAGGCTTTATTTCCGCTGTGGACCCATGTAAATGTATTTTTAATTTTGCCGGGCCGTGGATCTTTGCCCACGCCATGGTCAGTCAATTGAAAAGTAACAAGTATGGTATCTTTCCAAACATGTATGGGGCTGCAGTACAGAAACAAGTTTTTGCACATATGCATGATTTCAAAAAGAGTGATGACACCATCAATCACGATTAAGATGATCGAATTGTAACCTTAATGGCTAATTAAAGGGGTACTGTACACAAAGATAGGCGATTTTTTTATTTACTCCCATTGAAATAACTTTCAAGTTAGATTGTGTTCGTGTTATATGAGTTTCGTATAAACCTAATTTAGCGAAGAAAATTATGATCTTGGAAACAAAAATATTACGATTTCAAACTACGCGCCATGTTTTTGACCTTCACCAGAGAAAACGCAGGTCGCATGAAGAACCGGAAGTTCGTTGTTCGCAGCTTCAATCTCTTTCATCGAACAATCTCACTCCCTATAAAAATACTTGACGCTTTGAATCTTGTTTCTTTCTCGTTTGTTTCCGAATCGGTTATAGCGGGCCTTTCTTTTGCAGGTAACATGTTTTGTTTGCAACTCAATAATGTTCGCGAACGGCCGTCGATAAAAGTCACCCAACATATGAGATTTCAGGAACGGTAACTCGTAATGGCATAATTCTCCATTTTATGACTCCAGCCATAAATTGATTTATATTAAATAATTCAATTTTACTTTTATGATAGCCTGTTAACCGGAAGGTTTTCAGTAGGCATCATCGACTCAAATTAGTTATTTTAAAATATAATATTGATATTAGATAGCTATTGTCACCAGGAATTTATTGAAATTGGGGTACAGTACCCCTTTAAGCAAGACCAATTGTATTAGAGTATTCCGTGAATATTAAAACATTTTGTAATAGATACTTACCATAGCAAAACTGTATCCTAACCACATTGCGCTCCATCCTTGCGGACACTCTGGAATATGTATGGTTTGACTGTGTACAGCGATAACATTCGAGGGAACATCACACACAGCGCATCTACTAATGTATTGTATGATATCTGATTCTCCTACTGGCCTCATGGGCCGTGGAGCATTGGTAGATAACCAGTATGATCGGTCGTTTCTACTGGCATAGTTACATACATTATTGATATTACAGAATAAGAATGGCATAGTGCTGAACTTCTCCATACATGACCCGGCCAAGCCTGAAAAAGATACAACATGTCATATGAAAGAACGAACAAATTGAAAATTAAGCGGAGTTTAGTTGGTTTTATTCCTCGGATTCTTGTGCGCGTTTAAACCACGTTGTCTTCATTTACTTTCGGTAGAAATAATACTACTTTTGGCACTTCCGGTGTTTCGATTGGAGGGGAGATAATCGGCCGAATAGCTATAACAAAAATATTAATCAAATAAGAACTCAATTATTTTTATGCTTCCCACCTCCTTCCATTCTCCACCTATTTCATAAACTTTTTGGTTTGGTAGTTTAATATTGGCTTGATACAGTTAGTAATATATCTTGGTAACTTTTTGTAAGATAAACTTGTCGGTCATGGTGGTCTGATTTTTTTTGTCCCAATAGGGCTTCCTGGAATGAAGCCATTTTGTGTTTAATGTTTGGTTAGTTACAATGTGATTGTATTATATGTTATATGTCATCTTTATTTATCTTTTGTGCAGGGGCATGTTGTGCCCACATTAATATTGGATATTTTTTGTAAAAATTAAAGCTGGCCATTCTGCAACATGTTTCCCCCAAACAACGTTTTTAGTTCCAAGGGGTCCGGTGAATAAATGAATATTTTATTATAGTGACATGTGTGTATGCTATATAAGGCCCATACAACAAATTTATATATTTTCAGTCATATTTTCTCATTCTTTTTTATTTGGATAATATTGTTGTCAATTTTCTTCTCAAGCCTTAACATTTAAAGTGCGTTCAATACCCATAAATCAGTTTATTTTGATCAAATTGGAGAATCTAAATCACCTTGTATTATATAAGATAGGATATTGCTTTAATATCTAGAACTGATCATGACTTTTTATTTTAGGAATAATAAAATATAAACTTTGGATGTAAATTTAATTGTATTGGCCTAAAACATATCACATACAGTTGATATCAATATTATCAATAAACAAACAGGAAGACATTTGTGCCTTTAGTATAGACAAATAGTATACCCAATCTACAGTTTTATCTGTATGTTTTGTTCACAAAATAAATATTTGTAGTCTTGACATCAGGATTTATAAATGATATGCTGTTGTCGTAATTGTGGCCTGGAAGAGATAGGCCATCTTTAAATGGACATCGCTTGATAGAACCCCACAATTATGTATACAGCGGTATATCAAACCATACCTATGTGGATGGGTTCCAAACAAATTCATTAATATAACTGAAAATACGTCTTTCGTTTCTTATATTTTTCATTTTATTTAAGTTCCAGTTAAATATTTTGTCAGTGTCGAATAAAAAAAATTGCAACTGTAGACCATGGGAAGAAAATCAACAACTGCAGTCACTCTGAAACATTTATGATACTACATAAATTTCATGATTAAATTAAAGAGAAAGCAGTGGGTTTTTTTTAAGAGTTTCATGTTAATATACGCAATATACCATTTCCAGACATTCCGTTTCCGATTCCACAATTCAGATTAATACAAATGTCTGTTTATTTTTATTGGGAACCCATTTGTTCACATTTATATTTTCTGTGATGTCCATGCGTCTTTCTGGGACATATAATGCTTGTAGAAAGTTAGGTCAGGTATTATCAACCTATTTCGATACTGGGAGAAATTCAAAAGTGAATATTATAAGGTGTCACAGTATTTTGGAGTGCAAACCGCCATGTGGCTTCAATGAGAAAGTATATATTTGATCTTCCATTTGGCCAGAATTACATATAAAACAAAATATGTTATTGGAATCTTCCTCATTACACCTCCCTGTTTCAATATTCAGGTGGAGAACTATGGGTGGCCATCAGACCTGTTAAGTTCTGTAAATGTCAATCCGGGAGATTTTTGCGGGAGGTTTATCCAAATATGTTCATGTTCCAAAAATATTTTTTATGAAGAAGATTAAATAGTTTTTATGAGTTTCTATTTGTGTTTATTTTATAAATATATATACCTGAATAAAATGGTAATTCATTTGCTGTTGGTGATTGTAATAGAGTTGTGAGTGGGAGCTGCCACCATTTATTGAAGAGAAAGAAGCAGACACTTCGTATAAACTAAGTAAAAATACTCAGAAGTCCACCGGATACCACCGGTTATGTGCGAAACCGAAAGTACAAAATCGGAATAACTACAACATGGACTCGTCTTACTGTTTAACCCCCAAAATAAATGCACACATTCCACCATTTATTAACAAATTTTAAGAAGCAGAAACTTCGTTTAAAATAAGTAAAAACGAACCCGAGTTACAATCGGACATGTAAGACTACTGTAACATCGGTTATTTATTCCCAGTTCCTTATATACCCTTATTCGGAAACATTAAATCTTGACAAAGTAAACGATGCAGTAGGGTCGCCCACCACAAACCATACTATAAAAACCGAAAACCGCACCCTCTAGCCCGTGCGGTTGCAACAGAAGGTGGCAAAAATGGCAACCATAGCCGTTTTTGGTATTTATGAACGGATCTTGACCAAATAAACGACACGGTAGGGTGGCTCACCCAAATTAAACTATAAAATCCACTGGCCATTTGGTCTAAAAAATAAGTCAAATTAAATGTGTCAAATAACAATGAATATGTCAATTCCAGATTCATAGAAATAAGGGAATGTCTGTTCGGATTTCAAACCCAACTTTACCAACGTAAAAGTAAATGTCACGTCTATTTTGAATAGTCATCTATCCAAACTTATTGTATAGATTTTCGAAATCAATAGTTAGTGATAAACTAATTCATTGGGAAAGAACTCTAATGCTCTCAGAAACTTGGAATTCTCAATCTATTTCAGTGCGTGACGTCATATCTGATACAGAACAACTATCTCATTGGATGTTCTATTCTGATGGGCAACCTGGTTAAAAAGTTTTGTCAAGATCCTATTAGTCATAGCTGAGATATATTCCCAGACGGACAGATCTAGTATCTATACTCTCCCTCCCATTTTTTTAAAACCTTTACCCAACAAACCGGCCAAATAAAGCTTCAACAGCCTAAAATATCTTCGGTCTGTCTCAATATAACCATACAAATATGGATATCATTGGAACCGGCTCCTTGACCACATTGTGATAGTTACAGTTATTCCCTGTGCCAATGCATTCTCTTATATATGCGAGTCGACCATAGGTCGCCTCGCATATATAAGAGAATGCATTGGCCTAAACAAAATCTGTTTTTAACACTTTTTACCATTTTTTCTTACATTCTTTAACCATTTTATAATTTTAATGTGTTAAGCCAATGCATTCTCTTATATATGCGAGGCGACCTATGGTCGACTCGCATATATAAGAGAATGCATTGGCACAGGGCTCTTCTGTTGGGTAAAGGGTTAAAGTGAGGGCATAAGAACCTAGTGATTGTACTGATTTTAGTTTCATGAATTCATTTTGAGATTAGTACATACCGAGATCTTGATTTTGAGACCTCTCGTTTCCATATATTGACAGTAAACTGTACCCATCCCACAGTGTGTATGTACCCAGTGGACATTCTGGTACACTATTAGACTGACTGTGCCTGACGACTATGAATCCTGTCAGAGGATCCACAACAGATCTTCTCGAGAGACCAGACACTCCATTGCCACCAGGTGGACCTGAAATCAGCCAAATGATGGAGTATTAATTTAACATGTTTTAGGAATTTTTTGAATAATCGAATAAACTATTGACTATATTCTTAACTACGTGCTTTATATCTGAGTGAAAATTAACCTAAATCAGTCGATAAATTAACACATCACATGAATGCTGTTCTGTTGCCTACTGGCAAGAAAGCTAACAGCGGGATCATATTAAGCAAGCCAACATGATGAAAGTCAAAGTACACCATGTCAACAAGTGTAAACACTGTTATGTTTTAATTCAATGTTTCTTTTCAAGTGTTATTTCGATTATTACCATTGCACGTACACTCTCAGATTGATAGAGTTACTTCCCTTTTCCTTGAATTGATCATTTTGAAGGTTAAGGTCTGGTCTGTGTCACGATTTGACCCGTCCAAAACACTTAGTGGACAAAAGTAACCCTATGTATCAAATTTCGTGGAAATTCCATCAAAATTCGCGATTTGACATTGAATTGACCCGATTTCAAGGGCAATGTCACGTCGCACGGCCAAATGAATAGGCTTATGAGACTCTCCATACGAAAGTATCCCTAGACACTAATTTTCATCGAAATCCCGTGATATTCGGGCGTTTGACCTTGAAGTGACCCGATTTCAAGGTCAAGATCACGTCGCACGGGCGAATTAATAGGCATATGCCACTCCCCGGCCGAAAGTACACCCACATACCAAGTTTCATCGAAATCCCATGATATTCGGGCGTTTGACCTTGAAATAACCCGATTTCAAGGTCACGTCGCACGAACAAATTAATATGCCTATGACACTTCCCGAAAATACCCCCACATACCAAATTTCATCGAAATCGGCTCGGCCTTTTTCGAGTTCATCGCGATCACACACACACAGATCTTCCAAAATATATAATAGTCTAGCCGATGAGCCCGACGTTGTCCGGGCTATTCAAAAACCAAATTTCAAGTCGATAGCTCTACCCAGCCCGACGTTGTCCGGTCTATTCAAAAACCAAATTTCAAGTCGATAGCTCCACCCGTTTCCGAGATCTGGTCTGCGCATGCGCGAAGCTGGCGTCGCACGGGCTCGGCGACCCGATAAAATTCGTATCCGGGGCAAGATACATTCACATACCAAATTTCAAGTCGATAGCTCCACCCGTTTCCGAGATCTCGTCTGCGCATGCGCCAATACGACAACGACGACCGCCTGGTCAAACTACACACACGTACCAAGTTTCGTCCCGATCGGTCGAGAATCGTAGATTTGTATAAATGACAGACAGACAAACAAACAGACAGACAGATTTTTTCAAATATATATGAGACTAGCCGATGAGCCCGACGTTGTCCGGGCTATTCAAAAACAAAATTTCAAGTCGATAGCTCTACCCGCCCGACGTTGTCCGGGCTATTCAAAAACCAAATTTCAAGTCGATAGCTCCACCAGTTTCCGAGATCTGGTCTGCGCATGCGCGAAGCTTGCGTCGCACGGGCTCGGCGACCCGATAAAATTCGTATCCGGGGCAAGATACATTCACATAACAAATTTCAAGTCGATAGCTCCACCCGTTTCCGAGATCTGGTCTGCGCATGCGCGAAGCGGGCGCCGCACGGGCTCGCCAATACGACAACGTCCACCGCCTGGTCAAACTACACACACGTACCAAGTTTCGTCCCGATCGGTCGAGAATCGTAGATTTGTATAAATGACAAACATACAGACAAACATGCAAACATACAGACAGAGGTCTTCAAAATATATATGAGATATATATAATGTGATGTGATATATATAATGTGATGTGATATATATAATGTGATATATATATATAATGTGATGTGATATATATAATGTGATGTGATATATATAATGTGATGTGATATAATGTGTTCTTTGGACACAGAATTCATATATTTCCAAGTCAAACAAGGGCCGTAACTCTGCTAAAAATGAATGGACGAAACATGAATAGCGTGTGTGTATCCTTCCGCACGCCGTGCTATTCGTAATGTGAAAGGAGGTATACGATCCGTTGATATCATATACCGGCTTCACGTGCCCAGAACAATACTGGCCATGGTCATATGAGGCCCCCACACCCCTTTTTTGTACGCCGTATTCCATGCCCTGTTATGGGGGTACGCCGTATTCCGGCCCCTCTGTTAGGAGGTATTCGGTATTCCAAAAATACCGGTATTCGTACGCCGACCTTCGACACCTTCCAAAAAATGATAATAATAATAATATAAATGCGATTTTTGTCACAATAAATTCACGTTTGACATACAGATCGTCGATCATCTTCATTTTAGATCATTTTAGACGTGGACACTGCGGGATGACCGGCGTTCGTACGGCAATAGAAATTTATCCTGAAAATTCCATATGGCTGTTAACTGGTATTCCGTATTCCACCCTCATTGTTAAGTGGTATTCCGTATTCCAGGGGGGTGGTGGGTGGGGGCCTCTCATATCCAACTGTTCCTGAGTCCTGTACTATAGATTCCTAACAACCGTGTTTTCAGTTGCGGAGAACGTGTTGAATACTATGGATACCGGCAATCTAATAGTGTGTGCGATTTCCCGTCAATTTCAAGAGCAGACAAAATCCAGTACTCTTGATATCCGTTTGCTGAACGTGAAGGCGAACACTTGTCAACGGGTAAAGGGAAATTACTCTAATGCTATACGGGAATGGATATTTTAATGCCTGTTTGAATCATTTGGCGAGTGGTTAAGTTGATGTATAAAGGTACATCTATGTGGCTAGTTTCCGAAAATTGGGTTATTTTGTCCACAATTGCATGCGCACGGTGAAAATTTATTCCATCGGTAGAGCGTGAAATACTTGATACCATGTTGAGATGTTTTATCCCACATTGATTGCGTACTATAGCGGAATATAGGGAATTCAATATACGTATAACTTGACACCCCACCCCAATCTATTCACATGGCTGTCAGCTTGCTCGGCCTCTGTAATTGCTACTACACTTTTCCTGGCTTTTCTGGTATTTACATGATTCATGATCAAATATATTTAATGATGTATCTACGAACAAAAACGGGAGAGAAATGATAGAGCGACCAAAATTACCCCCCCCCCCCCCCCCCCCCCCCCCACTGACAGAAAAAACCCTACACATGTTGATTATATGGTGTCAAATTGAACAGGAAAACGTTTAACTGGGTGTAGAATAGACACGATTTAGATACATGTACAGCGTAATTGAAAAAAAATGAATTGCCGGAGATAACAAACTGATGAAAAAATATTTCCAAGTGGAAAGGGTGCAAATATATAATTCAAGAATAGATTCCGTTCACAAATCGTTGGTATTACTTTTTGTTTATGGAGAAGGGGGTATGTCCAACTTAGATTTTATAACCAAAATTATACTGAATGTAGGAAAACATCATACCTGTAGTATAAAGTATAATTTGCAGTTATATTAGCTGGAAAATGTAACTATTGGAATGATTACAACCTATTCTCCAGTCTTAAATTTCAAACTCAGTGCCATTTTTCTGGCATGGAATCGCGATAATGTTCATGTATAGGATATCCGCTGCCCGATCGAGTGCAACTCCAACTCTTGAACCGGGCAATATTTCCGAGTCCGGAAACTATATGTTTGCACCCCATTCGGTTGAAATTCTGCAATGGTTACTCAAGATTTCCAACTGTTAGAAATATCCAACCAAACAACTCCAACCGATCGAAACTTCTCAACTGATTGCCATTTAACTCCATAATTCAATGATATGTGGGATCATCATCAACGTTGGAACGAAGATTAGTGTGATGCACACAACCCCATATCGACACGTCCCTGCATGAAATTCCTAATTGTTGAGTATTTTGGTGAGAATCGCCCCTATCACAACATGTCTGTGAAAACCCTGTATTTACCAAAGGCAACTTCTCTCTATTTATGAAGCATATCACAAAATATATCAATATACGCCCGTGCATAATTTGAACCCAGCATACCAACATGATGTGACATTTTGTGGCCCCGTGAAACTTAGCAGGCCGACAAATTCATGGTTAATGGATCATGAGTGCGCAATACACCCAGCGATAATCCTACATATCGACATTCGCATGCGTTTCACTGCGGTGACAGTGCCGTCACACGGGTGCGATATATGTAAATTTGTTTTTTCTGCATCCAAACATGTGTATAATATGGTATTCTAATTAGTCTATGCATGCATAACAGTGGATTGCCATAATATTCTCACGCGTGTGAGATATCCCCTAATGACGACCATCAGCGATCACACGGGTGTGATATATAGAGGGTATGAAATGCGTGTTTCTCTCATATGATATTTATGAAACGAGTCTAAGAATTTTCAGTTTTCTCGAGCCTCCGGCGAGAGAAAACTGAAAATTCGTGACGAGTTTCATAAATACCATATCAGAGAAACACGCATTACATATTCTATTTATCATATGACATCTATAAATTGATTACGATGTCCAAAACGCACACAAATCACTAAATATCTATATGACATCGGCAGCAAAAGGTTAATGTGACGTCACTTCATTGCATCGGAAGTCCAATTATACCTGGTGAACTAGCAGAAATAATATGCTCGCGAAGATATAGTGCGCTATTCTGTTCTCAGTTTGTGACATTATATCGTATGTTTATTAGATAAATACGAATTACATATTCTATTTATCGTATAACAATATCCAAAACTATATATTTCAAGATTATAATTGCGAGAATTTCGGCATCGCGTTGATTGACGCGCACGAATTTGACCTACATTTAGTTAGAGATGCGGCTCGGTCCCGGCTGCCATTCAGCCAATCAGAACACACTTTTTGTCAACAAACCAATCAAATTATCGGAAGGTGATATGAACTCGTAATTGATATGAAATTGATTTATGACATACTTTCCAACGTAAATAATTCTTGAGTCATATGATAAATGTAACTTCGTTTTGCGTATCCATTTTATGTATAATTTGTTTTCTAAATAGTCTATATTACGAGTTATACCTGCAACACTCGAGAACACGAGTACTCTATCTATATACAATTATAAATCATTCGCATGTGAACACTATATCATCACATGTCTATATTTATACATTTAGTTCATGTGCTTGTGATTTGATCTTTTGATTTATGTCCAATGTATTTATAAATAACCATGTACATATTATCTCTCTCCTCAAAAGGAGGCAATAAAGAAAGAATACATATACGTATATTTGTAAAATGGACACAAACAGTGTCGCCATCTTCACCAAAGGTATATAAGATTTATGGGGGCACGGACTGAGTATGAGTACCACGTATCGATCGGCATGGCACATTGAAAGGATATTTCATGCCTGACAAAACATAAGTTGGAAATTTCCGTCCAAAATAGTTGGAATTTTGTGCTAATAATTTGATATAGCAAACAGTATTAAGTGTGATATTTGTTGTTTTAAACCGAAAGAACGAATTTTTGTAATGAAATGTAGCAATCATTTGAGAATTATCAACCATAGGGTGTGTTATGGTTCTCATATATCAGCAGCATCCCATCGATGGAGCTGGTCGAGGCGATCTCACATTCCAACATATCAAGTGCATGACATTATTTTGACTGGCCTGAGAATATATGACACACTGTGTTCTTAATATATTGTGAACAGCTCAGCGATATCAGCAATCATGCAAAAAAAAAACCCGCTGTCGTTTTAAAGATCACTGCTAATGCTGATTAGTTGACAACTGGCAGAAATTAATCCGTTTTTGGCAATTTTGCAGCTGCTTTTTTGCAGTTTGCTGCGCAATATTGCCAGCGTATGAACGTACCCTAACTTACTGTGTTACGTTATACAATCCCCATGCTGCATGTAGATACATGTACATCTCAGATAACAATAAGAATAATTCAAGATGGTTTTGTACAAATAAGTACGGAAAGAGCGACATAAATGTAAGCAATATACGTAGTTTGTATGTGGTTCAATTCATTGTGGCCGTTGGAACACGGTTAACACAATATTCCTAATTTCACAATATTATTGTTAGGAATGGTCAAACAATTAACTGATCTATTAAAATGCTGATAAGCTTATTTCAACCAACTATGTTTATCAGAAGATTTCAGCACACATTAGTGAACGTATCTATAATCTATTAAGTCGGCCAAATCATATATCATATCCAGATCATCACTCTATAATAGGCAACTGCCAACAGAACGCAGCACAACGTCATTGTATATTGAAAGGATTTATTGAATGGAATAAGGGTAGGATCATGTTATAAATATATATATATATAAGCAACAATAATATATAGAGGACCTAGAACTCGTTCCCAGTTTATAGCGAAATTTACAAAACATGTCTCAGTAGAATTAGTTCACACGTGAATCAAATAATTTAACCCTTTACCCAACAGAAGGGCCCTGTGCCAATGCATTCTCTTATATATGCGAGTCGACCATAGGTCGCCTCGCATATATAAGAGAATGCATTGGCTTAACACATTAAATATTTTAAAATTGTTAAAGAATGTAAGAAAAAATGGTAAAAAGTGTTAAAAAAAGATTTTTTTTAGGCCAATGCATTCTCTTATATTTGCGAGGCGACCTATGGTCGACTCGCATATATAAGAGAATGCATTGGCACAGGGCTAACTGTAACTATCACAATGTGGTCAAGGAGCCGGTTCCAATGATATCCATATTTGTATGGTTTTATTGAGACAGACCGAAGATATTTTAGGCTGTTGAAGCTTTATTTGGCCGGTTTTGGCCGGTTTGTTGGGTAAAGGGTTAAATACATGAAATGATGATATACGCAATCTAAATGTCGAAGAAAATTCATTGAAATCATATAAGTTATCGCCGCAGTCGAAACCTATAATTACTTTGATCTCCAGCGAGGAACATTAAGGGGGAGTCGCATGTTTTGCATTAGATCGTGCCATCAATCTCTACACTTAGCTACGCATATAGAGATCACATTCTACCAGTAGAAAACCTTGGAACTTTTTGAACCTTATAAAGTCGAAAAAATAACACAGGGAATATATTTCTTAGTTATGATCTGTTCCTTAATAATGTACTTCACTGTAGGTGAATGTTCCAACTCGAAATTTCAATATTTAAGTGATTTTGTGAAGGATTTTGCTTTGCATCGCTTACAATTATGAAATCTCTCATGGGTAATTAATTAATTCAATGTTTATAGTGATAACGGCTCACAAAAGTCATAGAAAAACATGCAATTTTGAGTTGGGACTTTCACCTACAGTAAAAGTAAATTATTAAGGAACAGATAATAACTAAGAAGTATATTCCCCGGGTTATTTTTTCGACTTTATAAGGTTCCCTGTCAAAACTTCATAAAGTTCCCAGGTTTTTTCCTGGTAAAATATGATCTCTAAGGGTGTTAGCCATAGTAGATATTAATAGCATGATCTAGTCTTACATAAATCCAGCCAAACATTGCAAGAGATTTTCAACAAAGAATTTCTCTGGATCTATCTGGCGCAAAATCTGAAATTTCCCATATGTTCATCTTCATTGTATATATAATCTGAGCAATTATTAAAGTGATGTGAAACACTGCGGTAGGGTGATCAAATAGAAATGGAGAATAATCTTGCTCAAAGCAGTTATATTTTACAAATATTATATCCAAATTGGCAACACACATCGTCATTCTTTTATATTAATTAATTGCAGTGATTCCCGAAGGAGAAATCATTTTCATTAGTTTGTCACCAATAGTTGCGTCCCGAATCGAGAAGTAAATATTTACAATTGAGGGTAGTCCAGGCGATGATTGTTATGGAGTGGTACGGTCGATTTGCTTGAAATTTTCGACAATGTTACTGAAATGCTTCATTCCTCCAGTTGACATAGCGCCTGAATGCTAACTTATCAGTTTCAATACCCGAACAAGTACATAATATGTCTTTAACACCATTTGTTCTGTAGTTTATGCTGATTCTCATATCACGTATATGTGGTTAGAACATTACAGAATATGTCTGTTTGTCTGCCGCAATTCGGATTTTATTTACAACAATTTATTTTAAAAAGCTGATGTTAGGAAAATAGACATGTAGACACACATTTAAGAAAACGTGTTCATATGGTATGATATTCTATGTGCGAGTAGTTTTTACCTTTATAATATTACCCTCGGATCATTTATCGCGAATGTCATTTGTTTCCAGATGTATTCAGTGTTCCGAAAATCCAAACTTTCAACTGCTAAATCTAGTTGGTTAGGTTCAGGTAAAGCGACGTCACCGGTGGTCTCTTTCGTGATTTTTACTGGAATCGGCGTTGTTTTTATAGAATTCTTAGCCATGTCATATTCAATAGACGTAGAATTAATTTTTCTTTTCTTAACTGACTGAGGCATATCTTTATCGTCTAATATTTGCTGCATTTTTTGTCTAACATCTTCAGTTTTCAACGATTGAATAGACTGAGAATTTTTCCAGTTTGCGAAAGTTTTAAATGGGACCAAAACCATTTTTTCCATCTTCTCAGAAAACTTTGCCTAAAATGTTTCCGAACACGGGAATTAAACTGGCGGCCAGAGCTGCTAAAAAACCACCGTGTTGTAATTTTTTTCCTGGTTTTAACAGGATTAGACTTATTTGACAAATGACGAATAGAACATTTAAATGGTCTTAAATTAGCTTTAATTTTAGACGAGATTGGTACATTTCCTTTAAGCAAATTATTACAACATTAAGATAGACTGTCTAATCTCGGTTTGTTTAATGCCCTCACGTCTCCAGTGCGTAACATATTTCTCAAATATTTAGCATTTTTTCTTAATTTGACGCTGGGGCCCATATCGTAGAATTTTCACTGAGGACGTCTGATCTCAATCGAAGGTTATCCGAACAAGTTTGGTTGAAATCCACCAGTAAATGAGAATATGGATCTGTTGTACACAATTTATATGCTTTTGATAAATTATTAATACCACATTGGGTAGATAAGAAATTTATCTGACCACAATCTCTAGGAGATTTGAATAAAATAAAAATAATTCGCGTTTAACGATAATTTTCTACATTTTCTTTCAAAAAGATTATGTGTGACTTATATCACATTACATCCTTCGTGATGTGATTTTCTAGCGAATATATCTGTTACATTATCGATCTCTTTGTCAATATGATCCATATCATCTATAATTAATAGGTCACATTCACACAATGATTCTGGAATTTTGTTTACTAAATCCACGTTATCAGACACTTGTTGATCAGAATTGGGAGTCACATAAGTTATTTTTTCTGGAACTGGACACATTAATTTATCTTTATTTTCGATTAAACTATATATAAACGTAGATTTCCCACTAGCTGAAGGGCCATTTATAATGGCCCTAAATATATCCTGAAAACATACGTAATTGTACGTTTTCATTTTTTTTATTGTTTTGTCAAACGCTCTTTAATTCGTTAAAAAACACAATTTTTTTCCCCACACTGGATGTCCGGCAAAATTGACAGACGTAGATTCTGATGTATACATAACAGTGGGTAGCCATATATATCCACACGATTATCGACTCGATGCTATCGCGTTACAAAACGGATCGGCAGTTTAATGTCGCGAAACACCTATTGAATTCAAATTTTACTACCTGTTTGAACCATCGCCCATAAATATCACTATTGTCAACTCCGTGCTAACCCATTACAAACTGTCACCTCTGTTTAATATGGCGGAACCAATCTAAAGCCAGCTGAAATAAAAAGATTTGTTTATCGTGTTGAACAGATAGCTCAACTATAAACATTGGTAGAGGACATGAATAGTGTTCGGGAACGATTGATCAGCGCGATAGAGTTGGACCAGCGCATCCGCACACAATCCCGTCCAAATACAGATACGATAGGCGAGAATCGCATGCGTTTTGATATGTCGATGCCGTCTGGAGAGTTTGGCGGGACCAGCATCCCGTCTCGATTTGCTCAGTCTACCCTTGATGCTATAAAGTGGTAGCCGCGGGCGCTTATATATAGAGTTGTTTTTATGAGCCATCAGGCCCCCTGACTGCCTCGATATCAATTTGAAAAAGGGGTGACGTTGCTTAACGCGCCTGCGGCGCTTCAATAACAGTTTGAATTTTGTGTTTCCCTGACAGTAAATAACGGGTATATTAGAGTTACATTTCTTTGAATTTTACAATCGAAACATAGTATAAGATATTCGCATGCGATGCTGAGTCACGCGGGACACGGCAAACTAAATCGCGCGCAAATTGGCTTGCGATTTTTCAGCATCCCACCCCATTTGGCATGCGATAGCGTTTGTACTAGGTGGTTGGACACAACACCATCATGGATTAGACGGCCTGCTGTTGCAAGAAATGATCAATTTGTCGACGATAGTTTCGACAAAACATTAAATGATGATCAATTCCATGACATTCCTGTGTAACATTGTTACGACCTCATTAAAAAGGGAATAGAGGCCCTCATGTTTTATTTTCAACATGTTTTTTTTTATCTAGTGTTGGCATTGTGAATATATGCAAGGTGGGGAATTATTAGCTACATGTGTTTTCTTAATAATCAGGTAAGTATAATTTATATACGTAAACAAAACTGTTACAGCAGAAATGTTTTTTTTATAGTAAGAATGATGCACTGCTTAATATCTTTTTTCAATACAGATAATTGAAGCACTCAACATTTTATAGTCGGATCTTCGCAAATTTAGTTCATAGGCACGGAACAGGAATGATATATTGGTTAAGTATGTGGCAAACCTCATGTTTAACTATTAGTTCAACTATAAACATTCACACATATTTCTCGAAATAGTTCCTTTCGTCAGGTCTTGTTCCATCTGTAATAATTAAAGGTGATTCTGGTAATAATAAATCTTTTATGCTTTCCCAATCTTCATCTAGCGATGATAAATAACCAAATGGTTCTGTGGCATAATCTTTGATTATTCTGCGTTTATCTCCTGCTAATCTCATCGTTTTAGTCATGCGTTTTGAGTATATATGGAAATCTTTCGTCCTAACAAATTCGTTGGGAAAATCAGCTTGTAGACTGTTTTCCTCGCCTTTAATCAGTTTAATCATGTTGTCGAAATCGATATTGGAGTTAATCCATTTAGCAGCATTAAAACCTTTGACCTTTATAACTTTACGACCAGATTCGGCGACTTCATAAGCGTGCGATTTTGATGCAGTGGCGCAAAACTTTTTTAATGTTAATTCACCTTGACATAAATCATTTTGTAGGTCTCCCAACATACAACCGTCGGGAAGATTAGGTCCAGTGTCTGTGTGAATCCATATACACGAGTCAGTGTCCATATAAATCGCACGATCGCCTATCGTTTCTAGATGTTGGAGCATTGTTAATCTGGCATATGCCGTTATAAATGAAGCTAAAATTACATTATTATTTCTATTTTGTTTTTGCGATAATTGTTTATACGTGACATACATAATTTCTCCTTCATCAAATAATTTAATATTTTCAATTCTGATTTCTTTGTTGGCCCATAACTTAAAATATTCGTCCGTATCTATACAAATTTTTGTCGATGACATTTCGTTTCTCATGGCTAATCGACCGAATAAAGAGTTCATAATCAATTTCGCCATCATTCTCATCGTTGGATTTTCATTCATTTCATGTTTCTCTAGTTTTTTGCCAAATTTATTACCGTATTCCTCACAAAATTGCTGTTTTTGTTCCAGAGTTTGAATATTTTGCGGGAACGGACTGGCATATGTTTTGAGACGATGGAAATATAATATAAACGGTTTAAAAATACCACCAATTTTCTCATCGTTTTCCGAATAATGCCAAACTTGATATATATGAATAACTTTGTAACCACGCGCGATGGCATATTCTATTTCCGGAGTGCACCACACGCCATAATTTTTTTTCTGATTTTCATCGTGATCACATTGGTTTTGGTTGTTATCTGTCATACATTTATTACATAGACCAAAAACTAATTTTCCGCTTTTAAGTTTTATTGGTAATACCGGATAGATTAAATTGTTTGGGGGTAATATCTGACATTCAATTAAACCAAAATAGTTTTCTATATCTTTCAAATCAGGATTTTTTATTACGGTGGGGTGTGCTATAGGAATTTTTTTAGTAAGCATCATGGCATAGTAGAGTTATCGTTCCTAGCGAGCGGTCGGTGAAATTAACTGCTCATCAAAATTCATAAAAAAACTACGGCTTAAATGACGCAAAATTCTTCAAAAGAACAATGGATACATGGACATATACTTCGCCTGTGGGATTTATGTTATTCGGTCAATGCATGATCCTTTATTGCTGATAATTCTATGGACTTAATTCTCGATCGTTATTTACCTGTTTACCACGAAAATTAGAGTGCCTGTGAGGATTTATATTCAATCACTGTAAGTTAAGATGATCTGGACTAAATCAATACCCTTGTGGACAATTTAACTGGATTACACTGATATGCGTGTAATTATTTTGACGATCAACCCCACAGATATATTTTATCAGCAACCATGACTTTGTGAACTGTAATAATTTGAAATTAAGGCAGCCATCTTGTATGCGTTTCTTGTACGTGAAACAAGCCCAAAGAAATACTTTGCGACTCTACAATCTTATCAAAGGTCATCCGTCAAGTCCGCCCAATCTGCACCCCACAAGCTGACCTCTATACGTCACTGATATGCATAATCGCACACGTAAATACAGAATGCGAAATTCCCGTGAATCTCAGTCTGAAACCGTCATGAGTGGTGTTGACGACCAAGTTGATGAGGAATTAGTTGTGAAACAGCCTTTACCGAATACACCACCAATCGACACGCCACAGCTGATCGCTCAATCATTGAATTTAATCAACGCTGATCCGAGTACGCCAGCGAACTCTTATGACAGCCAGTACGCGGGACATGTGAGCAGTACTCCGAGTTTGAATCATACAACATATCGCACATTCGATCCAAGATTTCCGATTATGAATTCACCGGACCAAACATATTACTCACAGCCAGTGTTTCCGACACATCCCATGGCGCAATCTACGATGCAACCGTTACCTCCGATACAACCTTCGATGTACCAGGGGTATTGTCCGCCGCCAAATGAAAACAAGAATGACATGATGATGCAAAAATTGAACGAAATAGTTGTAAAATTGAACAAACTGGATACCATCGAGACTGACATTACAAGCATGAAATCGGAATTTACACAAATGAAACAGGACATCAAAAGTAACAAGGACAATCTGAATTCTGCAAACGATAGTATGGTGAGGGCAGAGCAAACGTTCAAACAAAAATGTACGGAAATGGACGAATTGAAAACTAAAATGGAGCGACGAATGAAGGCTTTGGAGGAAACAAATTTAAATCTAAAAACCGAACTGATTGATCAGAAATGCAGATCCATGAGAGATAATTTGTTGTTTTATAATATTCCGGAATCTACGACTGGTGAGAATTGCAGACAAATTATACTTGAATTCTGTGAGAAAAAACTTGGAATCCAAAATGCTTCATCGGATATTAAAATAGACCGGGCTCATCGTATCGGAAAATATAACAAAACCACATCTGTAAACAATCCTAGACCTATTGTTGCCAAATTTAATTATTATCAGGATCGTGATGAAATATTCAAGAGGAAATCAGCACTGGCAAAAACCGACTATGGAATATCAGAACAGTTACCGCCAGAGATGTTGGAGAAGCGAAAGAGCTTGGTGCCAATCTTCAAGTCTGCCAGAAAAGATAATAAGAAAGCAGTGCTTGTCAGAGACAAATTATTTATCGATGGAATTGAATATGTTAGATAGGGATTCGTGGGGAGTCAATTAAAATGTATCTCATGGAACATAAATGGTGGTTTCGCTCAGAAAAGAAAGGATGCTGATTTTTTGCAATTTATCGAGAAATATGATATTATATTTCTCTGTCATGTTGGAAATATTAAATCTAACTGTGAGATTTCTGGATATGATGTCCGTATTGTCAATAGAAATATTTGTCCAAAAAGTGGTGGTATTGTCATGTTAACAAGAAATAATATTACTCCATTTGTTCAAATTATCCAGGAGTCCGAGGTTGGTTACTTGATATGCAAAATAGCGAAATCACCTTTATGTCTTCAGAAAGATATTGTATTATGTCATATGTATATTCCCCATGAAACTTCAGTATTCTATCGTAGAGACGATGTTGACTTCTTTGATGTTATCAAATCGCTGCATAAGGTATACTCCGACAATGATACTATGTTCATGATATGTGGTGACCTGAATAGTAGAACAGGTTCAATTGATGACTTTTCAAAAAATAATCCACATATACCGAATGAAGCATCTGAAATTGAGCTATGTTGTCAAAAAAGACGAAATAGGGACTCTGGCACAAATAATTTCGGAACAAAATTGATTAGTGTGTGTCATAACACAGGCTTACAAATATTAAATGGGCGAGTCTTGAATTCATCGGGATCACAATTCACATGTTTTACACCCAACGGGTGCAGTGCAATTGACTATTGTTTATCAATGTATCGAGATTTCTCAAATATTGTTGAATTTAATGTGTTGTGTCCTAATGAATTCTCTGACCACGCCCCTCTAATATTTTCTGTTGATGCAACATTTCCAGAACCTGAATACCAGCAGTATAAAGGTAACAGTAGTCCGGTTCTAATGAAATGGGATTCTGAAAAAGCTGAACTGATTTCCTCAGCTCTTCGTAGTAATTTGTCTGAACTCAATGGTCTGTTAGACGACTGTAACCATATCCTAACATCCGAAAATGACCTTGTTACTCTTATGACATCGTTTCATGAAAAACTGACTGATATTGTGCAACCAATTTTAACTCGCCCAATAAATGAAAATCGACCAAAAATTAAACGGAAACGAGCTAACGGGTGGTTTGATGGGTCGTGCTCTATGGCACGTCGTATGTATAACTCGGCGAGAAATAGATACAAGAGACATCCCACGACTGAGAATCTTAATATTTTCAGGCGTTCTAACACTGTGTACAACACAACTAAACGACGCTCCAAACATAAGTTCAAAGTTAGATTTGGACAAGAAATTTTGAATATGGCAAATGAAAATCCGCGTACATTCTGGAAGAAAATAAAGCAATTGAAGAACCCTCATAGGAGCTCTCATAACATTGATATCGGGTCTTTTTAAACCCATTTTAGAGAAGTTTTTGAGAAAGGGTCTTTGTTCTATAATAATGATTTAGAGCCAAATGTTGATTATAACGAGATCGCTATAGATTGTTTAGATTGCGATTTAACCATGGGAGAGGTCGAATCGGCGATTAAAAGTTTGAAGATTGGGAAAGCCAGTGGCCCTGATGGAATACCAGCCGAAATATACAAATACAATATTGATATATTTGGGCCTCTGTTTTTGAAAGTTTTCAATCTGATATTTAAAAATTCCACTTGCCCGAGCGAATGGAATAAATGTTCTATTACACCCGTACCAAAGAAAGGTGACTTAACTGATCCTAATAATTACCGGGGAATAGTCTTAGTTAATGTGATCACAAAGCTGTACTCACAAGTACTGAATAATAGACTAGTTGAATGGGCTGAAAAACATATATTTGATCAGTACCAATTCGGTTTTCGAAAAGGTAAATCAACGACCGACTGCATTTTTATTTTGAATGCAATAATTAGAAAGCAATTATCTAGACGTGAGAAAGTTTACTGTGCTTTTATTGATTACACGAAGGCGTTTGACAGTATAAACAGGAATTTGCTCTGGGAGAAATTGGCAGCTTATGGAATTAGTTCAAAATTAATTCGTGCAATACAATCTCTGTATACTTGTGTGAAGTTAAGGGTTAAATTTAATTCACAATTATCCGACTATTTCGACTCGAGTTTTGGAGTAAAACAAGGTGATCCATTATCATCCACACTTTTTTGTCTGTACCTTAATGATTTTGTGGGAAATTTGTTGAAAAATAATGAAAATTATATTACAATGAATGATACTCCCATCCCTGCATTGCTGTATGCTGATGACACCTTATTGATTGCAAAATCGCCTGAACAGTTACAAAGAGCTTTAGATGAAACGAGTAATTATTGTGAAAAGTGGGGTCTAAAAATAAACACAATTAAAACTAAAATAGTGGTATTTTCAGACCAGAAATCGGAAGAAAACTTGAAATTTGATGTTGACAATGCTTGTCTAGATGTTGTTGAATCATTCATGTATTTAGGTGTTGAAATGTGTAATAACGGAAAATTTCAAATGTTAGAGAAACGGTTGACACAGTATGGTTATAGATCCCTCTATAACCTATATGATCTGTTGAATGAAGCTTACTTTGATCCAATACAAGCCTGCAACTTATTTGATATATATGTTGGTTCCGTATTATCATATGGGTGTGAGATTTGGGGGTTCAATGACGCCCCTGATATTGAAATTCTGCACAGGAAGTTTTGCAAATATATTCTTAAAGTGAAGTCATCAGCTAACAGCGATGCAGTCTTAGGTGAATTGGGTCGTTTACCATTGTCTATATTACGATTATATCGAATCTTTAACTATTGGATTCATGTAATTCAGGAACAAAACTCATTAATCTGTAATGTATATGAATCAATTCGGAACGACTGTGATTCAGGTTTGTCGCATAAAGAGAAAAACTGGACATTTTTGTTGAAGTCTACTTTAGACAAACTTGGTTTAGGATATATGTGGTATAATCAAGATTTTATCATACCCGATTTGAAAGTAATTAAATCGCGTTTACGCGACCAGTTTATACAAACATGGCATACTTCTATAGATTCTTCATCAAAACTATGTACTTATGGCAAGATGAAATTGTTGTTCCAATATGAAACATATTTATCAACTGTTAAGCAACTGAAATTCCGAATAGCTCTGACGAAATTTAGAATAAGTGCTCACTCCTTAGAAATTGAGACAGGTAGATATACAGGCGTAGACAGGAAAAGGAGATTGTGTAATTGTTGTCAGCTAAAAGCGGTTGAAAATGAATATCATTTTCTACTGGTCTGTCCAGCCTATATTGATATACGACGTCGATATCTGAAAACATTCTATTGTCACTGGCCAACCATACAGAAATTTGATATACTAATGAAAAATGAATCTAGATTTTCGTTGAATCGGTTAGCAAAATACTTATATCACAGCTGCTTTAGAAGAGATAAATTATTGTCCTCAATGAGTTAGTAAATTTCCAATTTAGAATTTAAAGTTCTGAACTTAGATTAATGTATATATATATATATAGTCTGTCTGATGTAGGCGCGAGCCCCCTTTGAGTGATTCGGATTTTTCCTGGTACTCCGGTCACATTATGAATACACTATAATAATGACTATTTAGTTGGTGAAAATGCAGTGAATCGTGGATGCCGGAATAATCCTGAGTCACTCATGGGTCTGTCGCGCTGTTACACGAGCGTATGTTACGCCCTCCATCCGCTAGGGACCTTAACCCAATTGAATTGTTTTTGAAACTTTATTATTTGTATATGCAATAAATGTATTAACTTCATTTGTATGCAATAAACTATTGACTTGACTTGACTTGGCAGGGTACAATGAATTCACGTCTGAAAATCTTATACTAGCATTAGGATATCCGCACACTGACCCATCTTGGTTTTTTTTCAGCTAAATATTTGAAAACTTCGCACCTGCCTCCGAATAACGATTTGCGAGGGTCTAATGTGCCAGAAACCATGGCATTTTGAATAAATGTTTTGAATTCTAAATCGCTTTGTAATTTTTGTTCGTATTCGCATTCCCAGATAGTTATCAGCGGAATATATTGTTTTATTTCTTCTTCTCGTTCTCTCGTTTTCTGATATATATCGTTGTACGATCGTTTCTGTAAAGGATGAATTGCATTTCTATCTGATTGTTTTATACACGTATGACAATGATATTCGTACCCGTAAAATTCGAGTCCTATTCCATTTATGCGATCATATCCATCTAGTCTATATTTGTTAAAAAGAACATATTCTTGGTTTGAATTTCCTAGATATTGACATTGAAAACCCGTAGACTCGATATAATGAGCAATCCACAATAGCGATTTGGTTGAATTAGCTTGTAATGGCTGCGAATTTAATGCTATACTATTTTCTGGCATAAACATTTTCCTAAAAATTCGAAAAGATATAGACGGTAGGGTGAGTCCCTCACTGAACGGATCCGTGTTACACGTTGTCATAAATATATCTCTGAATTTAGAGCAACATATATGAAGCACCTTACAGTCAATCATGCAATATTTCAATGCTTCTATTTGAAAATGGAATTTTTGTTTTTTGTTTTTTTTATACCATTCATTAAAGATCAAAATACGTTCGGTACTCATTTGTTCTAAATTATAATAATGCATCTCTGGCCAATCACCTATATATTGTAAATTGTCTTTATTTCCAAATCCGTGTGGAGAAAAGGATTTTGACGCGTTTTCTCCACAACTAAAACATTTGGCAGCTTTGTCTAAACTCACCGAAAAAAATAAATAAGAATCTAAAAACTTCAAATTTCCTAATTGAATTGATAATATTTTGTTTCCTCTTTGAATTATTTTTAATTTTTTTAGATCTATATAATTGTTGACTAAATAGTCTAGTATAAAGTGATCATCATATCTGCTCGCGTTATGAGCTATACATATAGTAGGCTTCATTCCTTTGTTGTGAACATTTAAAATTTTCTGAACAAATTGATCTATACAGTCTACACCAAAATTATAATATTTTGTACGATCACATTGCAAACATGTCTTAAAAGAAAAATCAGATATATTGATACAGGATTGACAAACAATATGTGCACAAACAAGATATGGTATATGTCTATTATTTTCGTCGCAATATGTTTCGATATCATAGAATATATAATTAGTATTTTTTTAAACTTTTTTTTATTCTAACGCTGTAATAAAGCATTTATGTTGATTTTCTTCATTATAAAATGAGCAACAATTTCTACAGTATCTATGGTAACATCTATGGTTTTGTGTTTTTCCGTATGTACGCATACATACATCACATTTAATATACTTATCGCAGACGTTGTTCCGAATATGATTTTCGAAACATTTTTGTGATTTGCATACAATATCACACGTATCACATTTAACAGCTGTAAATGGATCAAAATTGCAAGGTAATTCTCCATTACAGAATTTACATATTTTGGTACATGTATGTGATTTCACATACATTTTACCACATAGTGGACATGTATTTTTATGCTTTAAACATTTCAATCCATCTGCATTTTTCATTAACCAATAATGTTTGTTATGGTATATAATATAAATAATAGCTGTAGCTGTAGTTTCTCCTCTCCATATTATTCTATCACAATTGTCTTTGACGATTATACACATTTCGTTTTGTAAAAAAATTAGCATTTTTTGAACATCAGATAGGTCGCAGGGTGACGATATATCGATTTCAGCTTCATGAGATAGTTGTATAGCTTGTTTGTTTCTATACTTCGAATTATATTTTCTGCGTGCGTTGGAAAAATTTCTAACATTTTTCATATATAATTCATCATTTTTGTTGACTGGTATTTTAATCATTTCTCTCGCCATAACGATGCACATAGCTAGACATAAATTATCGGTACACTCTCCTGCACATTCTGGCATTGTGATAATTTGATTCGACGATGAAAGCTTCTGATTCAACGATAAAATTCGACCAGAACCCATGGGAATATATGCTATCGTTATATCCATAATAATAGTTCCGTCAATACGGAATTCTTGTTTGCTGTTTTCCTTGGATAGTATCTTTTTGAAAATCCACCCATAAATCTAGGTCTAATGTTGGATGGCTCAAAGTTAATCTAACATATCTCTGTCCCCATTCATCTAAATCAGACGCTGGTGCAACATGGTTCAGTATATCGTCAAATAATTGTTCTATATCTTGTGATTCGAATATATGTGGTATATTGAGAAATTTTAAACTATAAACTTTGTTAGTGACTTTGAACTTTTTGGAACTAATTTCTCTCGTTTTTGTGATCTCATAAAACGGTCCCGGCTGTATATTTAAGGGTTCTTCCGTAGCCATTATTGCGACAATATGGAATCTGAAAGGCAAATTTATTGGACTTTGAGTTACGTTATGATTATGGATAAATTATGGAGCTTGGATAATTTAGATGAAACATTATATAATAATTCTTTTAAATAAATTTACCTGGAAAGAATCTGTTAAAATAGGATTAGACGTAAATTGTGCTAACTTCAACAATTTTTATGAAAATTAGTTACCCGGATTTTTTTATTTGATGATTACTTGGATTATATATCGTTTGTAATTTGCCAGTTTGCGATTAAATGCTGATTATAAGACGAAAATAAAAAAAATTTAAAAAATAATTGACTTACCTTTTAAATCTGTAATTCTTTAAAGCGTGCACCTTACTAAATGCTTTAATTCTATTCAGCTTATATAGAGATGGACTTGGCGCCATTAATTCTATCTAGTTCTATTTTAGGTAATTTAAACATTAAATTTGTCAGATATTAATGTGTTCTAGTTTTTTGTAACGTTGATGAAATACTCAGGTGTTGTTTATATGAAACTATGTTGTTGTTTAAAAACATATCTATAATCATTTCTTTGAAATGGTTATTGGTAACTATGTAAGATATTCTGTTAATATCTTTTATGATAATAATTAATGACATTTTTTTTTTATTGCTGTCTTGACATGACAGCTTGATGTCATATATAAATTATATGGTATTTAACTGGATAAATTAATTGTTTTTCGTTTACTTTATAAGTGTTTGTTGGAGTTTGGGCATCGTTTGCTTACAATTTTTTTCGAAATTTAAACTCGGAATTATGGAACCTTATTATTTTGCATTTTCACAAATTATAAGAATTATTCATGTTTTGAAGGTTGTTCGCGTTGAATACGAGTTTAAACAGCAGCAGTTGCAATATTATAGACGAGAATTTGTAGACGCTTGGGTACGCTACTGTGGCGGGGATTTGACTGCGGACACTATTTTGGATAGAATCTATGATTTAATAATAGGTAAGTTATTATTTAATTGATTTACATTATTATTGATACATTATTTGTTTTCACAGATATTTTTTTAATCGTGTGAAATTATAGGTTTTGATATATTATTGCACTTTGAAGTATATTTATATCGAATTATTTTTGATAAATTAAATTAGGAGCTTTACGATAAATATTTTATATTTAAATATACATTGATTACTATTGTTTATATATATATATATTTTGTTTCAGTTGAATGTTCTTGTCTATCCGATTTAAGGATGAAAACCTTTCGTCTTTCTTGCTTACTGATACAGAAGGCTGCTGTGTGGATTTCATTGTCTGACCCATTAATACCTGATGGGACTTTATTGAACAATGAAAGACATTCAGCAGTAATGCGAATGGAGAATAATATCTGGCCTGCGGCAAATAGGATCAGAAGACGGTATAGACCATACAACGTACACCACAGGCGACGAAACGCATCATCTACGGATGAGCAGACATCAACTGACGATATTAGACCGGACAATTCACCCGTAGAGGAATAATATATTTATATATTTTATTGTTATTTTTGTTTGTTATCATTATTAATCATTAAAGGAACTAAGTGTCGGGGTTCCACATTTCGATTTCAACGAGACTCTGTAATATCGAGTTTTATGAGATTGAATCGTGTTTCCTACAAATCTACATGAAATGAGAAGAAAAGTTCCGCCGCTAACAAATTTTTCCATGTGTTTAGCCCCTGTGGTTTTTTACATGCACGGGGTTATTCACTAGGGAATAATTCATATCATTTAACATCATCTCAGGATAACAGTATTATTTCACTAACCTATCATAACTAACCTACTAACTATATGCCTATAAATAGTTACATATCACTACATGTATTTAATCGGGCGTACTAAAATATTGGCTATGCCTTCAATTAGTTACTAGTTAGTCTGACTATAACATCTGCCTAGCAATATTTTGCCTGACTATACCATCTGAAATAAACATACATCATTACCTAACATAAAATAGGTCGTATTGTAGCTTGGTTGTGCCTTAAAGTAGTTACTATTGAGTATGACTATAAGATCTGCCTTGTAAAACAGCTCATTTTTGATACACTTATATAAATTAGTCGTTATTGTAACGTTTACATTCGTTAAATACTATTTACGAAATCCCGTGGGGGTGGGGATTATCATACGACGACTACACATATATAAATTAGTCGGTAATTAGTCGATAATGTAACGTTTAACATTTCCCTTGCCCCCCTCACTTATATATGACAGAGATAATGGCTCTACTTAATACTACTGTCGTCGTCATTATCATCGTCGTCATCGTTATCATCGTATCGTAATCATCGTAAGCATCTTCATTGCCATCGCAGTCGTCATCGTCAACGTCGTCGTCATCATCTCTGTCGTCGTCGTAGTCATCATCATCGTCATCACCGTCACCATCTCCATCTTCGTCGTAATCACTGTCATCAGTGTCGTCTTCGTCATCATCTTATTCGCTGTCGTCGTAGTTATCATACTGGTCGTTGTCATCGTTGTCATCATCATCGATGTTGTCGTCGTAGTCATCATCATCATCGCAGTCATCATCACCATCGCTGTCGTCGTAGTCATCAGCATCATCATTGCTGTCGTCGTCGAAGTCACCATGACAATCGCTGTCGTCTAATTCATCACCATAATCGATATCGTCGTAGTCATCATCATAATCATCGATGTTGTCGTCGTAGTAGTCATCATCATCGATGTTGTCGTCGTAGTCACCATATTCCATGTTCGTTATCATCATCATTATCGCTGTCGTCGTTGTCGTCATAATCATCTCCGCTATTGGCAGCATCATCCTAATTATTACCATCATCACCGTCGTCGTTTAGCAACATGGTAAATACCATTATTATATTAGCCATCGATCATCGTCATCATTATCATCATCATTATCATCGTCGTCGTCGACTTCAACGACGCCATCTGTGTCAATTACAATCATCATTGCATGAAGTTGACGTATATCGTCGGTGGGCAGTCAAAATGACGTATACTACTTTTTGCAAATTTGCAGGAGAAGCAAAAAACTTAATAAATCTCAAATGTGTTGTCAAAATAACAAGAATTATGTATATATAATAAGTTCACACAATAGGGAATGAGCCCACTATGGTTAGAGACATGAATTAAGAGGGTTTTTTTTTTAATATTTATTTTTATTGACAGGTCACCAATTTTCGACGTACTTTTTTCTACATAAGAGGTTTTGGAATAGTGGCGGTAAATTTTTTCAAATTCCAGAATGTCGTATTCTAAACATTAAAGCTGGATTATCTCGCTTCCCTTGTGTGTATCAGAACGGGCCTGAGGTTCCTGCACTTTCCATTTGTTGTGTGGTTGATATCCAATACTCTGAGTACTCTGACCACCAAGGATGTGTCTCCAAATAAATAAAATAGTTGTACGATATTTTGGAAAACAAACATTTCTGTCACCCAACCAAAATGAAATTGTACGATATTTTGGAAATAACATCTCAATAATGAGGGAAAAAGTATTTTCCAGATGACTAAGGGGCACATACTCTAAATATATTGTGTAATTTGACACGGAGAATCTGATTATGCAAAAAAGTTTTCCCCGCCAAAACTGGGTATACGTCCTTTTGGAAGCCCACCGACGATATATAGTTGTTGTCGTCACTATCATCGCCTTCATCTTCAGCATCCGTAATGAGTCGTCCTCGTTTTCGTCCTCGACATTGTACATCGGTACCATAAAACGATTGACTCGTTTGGTTTCCGAATTGTTTGCTAGCTATAGAGGAGGGAAATTCTTTGATATGCATTAATTTGTATTTGTCCTTCCGAGAAAGGAAATCGGTTCTCTGCGAAGAACCAGATTGGTTCTGTTAACTATATACTCTTTAAGAAGCCGCCCCATTCCTGAATTATCAAAAAATTTCAATTTCAAACATAAAAATGTTTTGGAAGCCATTTGCAGAACCTTTTTTGAAGGAAAAATCACCATAACAGAAGAAAAAACACAACATAACACAACAGACAACATGTCTGAACAAATGAATCACTATTGAGTGTCTATGTCGCCTAATTATTGCAAACGTGGTTGAATAATATGTATGTTTTATGTTCTTTTGGACCTTCACACGATAAACAATTAGTTTTTTTTTTTTTTTTTAAATTCACAATTGAGGCGCCTCCTTAAGGTTACACTGGTGTAAATACTATAGGCAGCTCCCCCCCCCCCCCGCGATTGCGGGAGGAGTACAAAGTTTCACAGTAAACTGTTGACAAAAATTCAAGGAATCATTCTCCCACAAACTTCATTTGCCAAGAGGCCCATTCATTAAAGGTGAAGTTTGTTGTGGCTTTTTAGAAATTTTAAGTGTGATTCAAAAAATGACAATATTTTTTTAGTGCGGAACTGACCCTAGTTATTAAAAAAACGAAAATTTGAAGTGGATTCCCTGCTAGACGGTGTTGATTTTTTTATTGGGAAAGTTTCCACAGATTTCAAGCTCACATAATCCGAAGGCAGTTTGAACAGTTTCCATTTGACCTCTGATGCAGATCAACAAACGTTAACATTGAAGCCTATGGAAAATATTTACACCAGTGTAACTTAAAGGTATTTAGCAAGTTCATGATACCATGTCCCAAATCCCATTTTAAACACACATGTAAGTCATCCAAGTGAATCAAAATTGAGGAAAATCATTTTTTATGACATCTACTATGCTAAGTTATCTGAAAAATCTAAGTCTGAGGGGTTGTTCGGCTGTCGCGTGTGGGCAGGTCGGACGACACAGACTATATATAGCCATGTCTCCACCCATGCATGTATTACCCATGCAGCCTGGAATTGAGTCACATATGCCATAGAAAGACGTGTGTAAATGCTGAACACATTGTTATGGAGAGCCATGCAACAAATGCTGAACGACGCCATTGCGAGGGACAGAAATTCTGCACTAGGGCACATACATTGACATGTCTGATTTGAGTTAAAGAGAAAGGTACATTTCACCTCCTCAGTTTAACCATTTTCCACTTGGATGACTTAGTATATGTGTGTTCCTTTAACTGTTTGGGACATGATTCAGATGGAATCATGATATCTTTATGATAGGAAATTTCCTCACTATGTTTATCGTAGAGGGCGTATGACTTTGCCCTCCTGTCCAATCTTGCCCGTTTGGACTTTTTTGTCATTTTATACGATCTCAAGTCATTTCCAGCCTTCTGCACTGCTGCAAGTCTTTTCGAAACGTTTGATCTTGTGTGAATCTCACAATCAAGTTCTTTACACAACACAGATATGGAATTCCCACTGCCTACATTTGTGGAATGGCAAGCTGAATGTGCACGCCCACTAACATTTCGGGTAAATGTCACATTTTTGGGCAGCGATACCCGAATTGCTCTGTTGAATGCTTCGGCTTTTTGCGTGTTCATGCCAAGCAAAGTCTTGTCAATCATTTGCGGACACAGTCTGTAGTCAACACACTCCGTGAGAATATCTGAACAGTCCGAAGTTTTATTGACCGTAAATTTGGGTCCTATAGCACAGTTTCATTTTTAACGATCCAGTTGGATTTTTTCGTTCCCTTGCACAGATATGAATATTTTTTACACATAACATGGGAGTTTTGGAAACATTTTACTATTGCTTCTTTCACTTTCAGTAAATGTTTCTTCATTCCTTCAGCGTTGGCTTTGGAAATGCTTTCTCGCATATGTTAATTCACCCTGACATCGATCAGAAATGTTCATTGCGAGTTTATTTATCAGTTTTGATTTGCTTTTTAGGTCAGGTGCAGCGATCAGAGTCGGTAGCATCTTATGGTTTTTGATGAATTTCCGATGGTTTCTCGAGACATGATCTGAGTCCAGTTGATGAATTGTTATGGTCGCTGTTGCTCCTTCGTCATAGAGATCCTCACAACCTTTGAAGCCCGCCGCATCTGGATCAGTAACAAGGTGACCAATCTCAATATTGCTATTGGTTTTCATTTCACCAAATACTTCTCTTTCGCCCAAGTTCGCTCATCGCCAATACTCTTCTCAAATGGAATCGTTGCAAAACAGTCTTTCCCACATGTGTGATTATCACATTTATTCAGGTGTTTGCGTTTCGAACAAAGTTTGATGTGCACCACAAGTCCAATAATGTCATGTGACGGCGTTAGATTTCAACAATACTGTACCTAACTTGAGTGCTCGGTTGAAAAGGATTTCTGCCACTCCCATAATAAATCGGATTGTTATAAAGTCCGTCGGCCTGTGCATCGATGATATGTGGACTCATCGAGTCATCTTTCCTTCAGTTTGTTGCTTACGTATGAGTTTCGAACGTCTTTCTCGGAGATACTTTTTATTTATTTCCTCAATTTTTGGTAAACTTTTATTCGCTGTGCTCTGAATTGACTTTTCGGCTGGCGGGGGAATATTAGGACTTGCAAGCACATATGCGTCTGAATCCTTCTACTGCAATTGGTATTTTAGATAATCCGCCTGAAAGTTCAACATTTGGTTTTGCTGGTCTCCTGCCACGGTTCCCTGTTATAATTTCATCATATACAGGTTGAAAATTTCAGATTTAAAATCACAACACGTGAAAATCATTTTCTCTCTGCATCCAATTCCACGAATTTCCTCAGCGTTCATGTCCCAGCATAGGAATCCTGTACACGTGGGTTTATTTGCCTTATGTGTTTCGAAGGAAGAGTTCCACATCATCGCATTTCGGCGTATATTGACCACCCTGTTCGATCCGCATCGCGTTGCCAACCACTGACACATCTCTTGTCTGGGCTATCATCTCTGAAAATAACAATACTAAATTTTACTCTTTGAACCATATAAATTATATTAAAGGTACATACATATCGGTCTAACTGTGAGATATTGTTTTTTATTTAAAAACACTGCCTGCTCCAAACAGTCATTTGAATGAATAGTTAACTAATGCATTCCCAGTGCTGCAATTTCATTTATATATTATCTGGATGCAAAGCTATGTTACACCTGTGCTCTTTGCAATTAATGACCCAATTCACCTGAACAGAAGAAGGGGAGTAACTCTATTTGCAAATTATAAGGCTGAAAACCTGTGTTTTGGCTCAGGGTACAGTTTTCAAAGCATTGCCTACACAAAGAGGTATGGGGCTTGTCAAATTAAATGTTTTTTTATGCAGGAGGACACAGCTGAGATTTTGAAAAGTCATACACTTGATTTTAGAAGAACAAATCTATATGTTTAATTTATTGATATTATAATGCTGAATTTCATAACCCCCCCCCCCCATTTCTTATCTATATGATGAAAAGAACATGCGTATAACATTGTTTGCCCTGTGGAATATTGTGAGAGATGTTTACCTTTCATTTTTTCTTTCAGGCTCTTTGTTGTCAGATTGCATGACCCTTCCCTCTTGGATTAAGACTGTTTGCAGCAGACCGAGTTTGGTGTGCTCTCACAGAGTTTGGCTTTTCGAGAATGTCCAGTGATGTAATGATCGTTCTTTCGCGTAAATGTGGTTGTCGCTTGACGTTATACAACTGTTTGTGTCCTGGTTTGAATATAAGGGAATTATCACGTTTAAACTTCATTGTCTCACAGTCCTCACAAATTCCTAAATCCACTCAACAACTCTGTTACATTAACAGCATTAATTTGGAAACTGTCTCTTTTCGCGAATATATAACTTCCAGAATTTTTACAATGCGAAATGATATTTGTCTCGTGAAATGATGACAACTAACTGTTCCAAGACCAGCACCTTGCTTTTAAGGAGTTTTGAAATTAATGATGTTTGAAAATGTCTGCCAATCTATCTGTTGATATATTACTACTTTATCAGCTGAACAACCATGTAGTCATTATAACCTCATCATTGGCACCCCCTGTCCAATGTTAGTTAACGACATTTGATGCTGTGAGACAATAGATTAGGGATTCCTTCCAATTGGGATTGTAGCAGACATTACAAATTTTAGCACCATTTTCAATCAGGAAAATTCACCTGACCCAGGGTTAAAACAACGTTGTCTGAGCTCATTGTTTAAATAATTTTCCACTTAATTTTTCTGATTTTGGGACAAGTAGTAATTGTTCTTCAAAATTATGCCGAGTTTACTGACTAATGAACCCTCCACACTGTTTATTTTTCAAAGTAAAGGCATTTTTAATGTGAATCTGCAGCTGGTTTGCATAGGGTTAAATGAAACCTGTGCATATCTGTTCCTGTGGAGAAATTAAATTCATGGGGCACAACAGATGAAAGCCAAGTGACAACCTGATCAAATGAATGTGGTATAACTTCTCATGCTTTATTAGATGCATCATATTATTAATTTAAACTCAAATCCAACCTGCATTTTGGCTTTTTATTCTGAATTAGTGTATTATTGGGGGGGGTTCCAATTAAAGGGACACATGGCGTAAAAAACACATTTTTTTTTAAACAACATCAGTTTAATAATTATAGGTATATATCAAGTTTCAACATGGGTTATGCACAAAAAATATGAAGAAAGGCTGCATGGCCCTTTGCGTTACACTGGTGTAAATACTATAGGCACCCCCCCCCCCCCCCACATGCGGTTGCGGGAGGAGTACAAAGTTTCACAGCTAAAACACTCTGGGCTGTGATTGGTTGCATGAATTAAAAGTAAACTCAAGTAAAATCAAGGAATCATTCTCACACAAACTTCATTTGCCAAGAGGCCCATTCATTAAAGGTGAAAGTCTGTTGTGGCTTTTTAGAAATTTTAAGTGTGATTCAAAAAATGACAATATTTTTTTAGTGCGGAACTGACCCTATAGTTATGAAAAAACGAAAAATTGAAGTGGATTCCCTGCTAGACGGTGTTGATTTTTTTTATTGGGAAACTTTCCACAGATTTCAAGCTCACATAATCCGAAGGCAGTTTGAACAGTTTCCATTTGACCTCTGATGCAGATCAACAAACGTTAACATTGAAGATTATATGGAAAATATTTACACCAGTGGAACCTTAAGACTCATGCATTCGCCGTGTATTTATTTGAGTTTGATACCATAAAAGAGAAGAAAATATGACAAAGAAAGCTCACATTCAGCAAATCTTTATCAAGGGGCGCAACTCAAAATCAGTGACTATTAACTTCACTAGTCTAACCCAACAATCTGACCCACCAATTGAACCCAACTTATGAAATGTTACCCAACATTAACACAACTTTGGATAACCCAACAATTTTGACTAAACTTTATTTTTGGTTGAATGTGGCCATGCATGTTATAGAATATCGATGTACTGGTGGTGTGCTGTATAATTCTTCGCGAAAAGACACACATGGTCTCTCAAACGCGCGAAAAGACACACATGATCTCTCAAACGCGCGAAAAGACACGCATGATCTCTCAAACGCGCGAAAAGACACACATGATCTCTCGAACGCGCGAAAAGATACACATGATATCTCAAACGTGCGAAAAGACACGCATGATCTCTCAAACGCGCGAAAAGACACACATGATCTCTCGAACGCGCGAAAAGACACGCATGATCTCTCAAACGCGCGAAAAGACACACATGATATCTCAAACGTGCGAAAAGACACGCATGATCTCTCAAACGCGCGAAAAGACACACATGATCTCTCAAACGCGCGAAAAGACACGCATGATCTCTCAAACGCGCGAAAAGACACACATGATCTCTCGAACGCGCGAAAAGACACACATGATATCTCAAACGTGCGAAAAGACACGCATGATCTCTCAAACGCGCGAAAAGACACACATGATATCTCGAACGCGCGAAAAGACACACATGATCTCTCGAACGCGCGAAAAGACATCTAGGACAGCTGCTAGGATCTCCCAAATGTGCAAAAAGTCACCCAACATATCCAAGTCTCGTTCGTCCAACATCTCCAAGTCTCGCCCGTCCAACATCTCCAAGTCTTGTTCGTCTCTGCGACAGTCATCTCAGCGCGGATGGACTACCCATAAAATTCGGTTGAAATTTCACTCGAAAATCACAGACAAATAATTATTGTAATTACACTTAACATTTAATTTTTTTTTTTTAAACATTTTCCAGGTAAGTATGCTTTGCCGAGATCGACCAGGTGGTGTCATTGATGCCGAAATTAGATAATCGAGGTGTTAATTAATTTTCTTAAACATTCCACTTCCACTCCACTGATAGCTGGCTCAGATGAATCAATAAAAATACAGCAACTATCTATACCTTAATATATCATTTAAAACTTGTGTTTCGCGCCAAAGAAAGAGTTATGTATGTATTTATTTAATCATAATATTTGCACATGAAACACAATTTTCAGATTGAGGCAAGAATTTACAGTTACCTCTCGTTGCGCATGCCATCCGAACATCGAAGAAGATATTACCCGCGATGCTATCATATTCTCGCCAAAACTCGCGGATAGAACATTAATTGTATTCTTAAAGCGACTCATAATCTTCAGACCTCATATTAATTATTTATAATCATCATAGCGATGATTCGCACGTGTAACATTCCAAGAAACATTAAAGTGATATGAAACACTCCGGTTGGGTGATCAAATAGAATTTGAGAATAATCTTGCTCAAAGCAGCTCAAAGTAGTTATTTTTACGAATATTAATCCAAATTTACAACACACACACCGTCATTCTTATATAATAATTGAATGCAATGACTCTCGATGGGGAAATCATTTGCGTTAGTTTATCGCCGATTGTTGCGTCCCGAATCGAGATGTAAATATTTACAATTAAGCATAGTTCAGACGGTGATATCTATGGAGTGGTATGGTCGATTTCTTTGAGATTTTGGCGATCTTAGTATAATGCTACATTCCCACAGTTGGCATATCGCATGAGTACTAACTTATCAGTTATACGCACACAAACAAGTAAATATTTATTTCAATAATTAATATCAAACTCAATACTTAAAGGTACTCAATCCGATTAAGCACTCCTAAATTACTATCTATTTGGCTTCGGGGGTAAAAAATATTTGATTCGAGTCGAGGAACCCACCCTTCAAAGCTCAGAGGGATCAGATATCGATTTTTGAAATTTGTTAATTTTTTAGATCTGGTCCACTTCCACGTGCTCAAACGGACAAATTACGGACAAATTGCGGGTGTAAGATGGATAACTCTAAAATCAAGTGGTTATTATTGTTATTAATAACCACTTGGTTTTAGAGTTATCAATTCGAATCAAATATCAAATATTTGTTACCCCCGCCCCCCCCCCCCCACAAAGCCAACGAGATTGTAATTTAGGAGCGTCTGATTGGATTGAATACCATTAATATTGTGGTCGTTTAAATTTTAAATGCCCATTTCTTGTGACATCTCGGTTAAAGGTACTCAATCCGATCAGACGCTCATAAATTACTATTTCTTTGGCTTATTGTGTAAACAATATTTGATTCGAGTCGAGGAACCCACCCATCAGATTTCAGAGTGATCAGATATTGATTTTTGAAGTTTGCTATTTCTCGGGATGTGTACTAATAATTATCCCAGAAAAACGTGGTCAAACGGACAAACTGCGAATGAAGATGGATAACTCTAAAAGCAAGTGGTAATAATAACCGCTTGATTTTAGAGTTATCCATCTTCATCCGAAATTTTGACCAAGACCATCCTTTTGACAGCGTATTTCTGGGCCAGAAACAATAGAAATAACAAAATTCGATATCTGATCACTCTCAGCTTTGATGGGTAGGTTCCTCGACTCGAATCAAATAATTTTTTACCCCCGAAGCCAAAGAAATAGTAATTTAGGAGTGCTTAATCGGATTGAGTACCTTTAATGAGCCACATGAGTTACTATCCACGCCCCTGATTAGTGGAGGGGGGGTCGATTAACTGCTCGTGGTCGTGCGGATTCCAATCATAGAGAGCGGTTATTAAAACATCGTGTTTTTGTAGCAGATGCTGCGCTTTGATCGTTTCAAGAGGAATAACTCTATAGGTAGATAGATAAGTTTAATTGGAAAAAAACATCCTTTTAGGACAGTATGCATACATGATAACGTATAATTGTACATTGTGTATTGAACAGTATAATAAATGATATTAATATAAGGTCAAGCTGAATGTGCAATGGATCATCTATTCTGTATTTGTTCATTGATTTATGATACGATGCTCATCACGTGCGGAGAATAATCTTCGGATCATATGACAAATTGAAGTGCATGTATTTGACACATTGTTGGATAAGATTTTGACAAGCTGTTCAGTTTGGGTCATGCTTTCAAAGTCTGAGAACTGTGTCGCGTGGGACCGACCAAACTGCAAGACAGAGTACAGGGCCCTGCTATACGTGAGGAAAATCACTCAATTGATTTTGTCTATTACAATTAATTTCCCATTATTCTGAGAAACCGAACTGTCCATAATTCATTTGGAAATTAGCCAGATAGAACCAGAATGAACTGTACCCGACACGTCGGGATCTACGACCTAATGACAATGGTTTCAATATGTGAACTCTTGTAATATCCTTCGAGCGCTATAACTTACTGTATAGCAGAATACCGCTGAATGGACCTAGCTGCAATTCTGACTTTGTATTGATTTTAATGTTGATGTTTCTTTCAAGTACAGATTGCCAGTTCGGGTAGAATGCATCTCTAACTCGTAGTCTATTTCAGTCATTGTGTTTTCAACTTTCTATAATATTAAAATGATAAACTGATACTGTCTTCTTGCTATTAATAACCGACATCTGGGACAAATTAGATATTAGATTGGGGTGTATAAATGTACGGGGGCGCAAATTTTGATTCATTTCTGGCTAAATACTCCCATAATAGAAAACCTTCGGAATGGCGAACCTTCGGAATAGTGAACCTTCGGATTAGTGAACCTTCGGATTAGTGAACCTTCGGATTAGTGAACCTTCGGAATAGCGAACCTTCGGAATAGAGAACCCTACCCCTTGTAATATCCTTCGATACGTCATATAAACCCGTGTAAATCAGAACTTACTCTAGTAAATTCTTGATGGAGTCATGGCGTGACAAATTATACTTTTGGTAAAACCTTGGTGAAACGGGATATATATACTCTGGTACCACCTCGTTAAAGGTACCCAATCCGGCCAGACAGTCCCCATACCATCAAGTTACAACAACAACAACAGCATTTCTTCAAAATAATCTTTAGTATCAGAATCGATTTATTGCAACAAAATAATGCTAACCATTGTCAACTAGGGTATCAAATTTCCCAAAACTTGTTATTTATCAACATTTTGTTTCAAAAAATATGTCCGTATTATCACTAAAGTATCACGAAATTTAACGGTATTACCACTTGATTTTATCCATCTTCATCCGCAATTTTGTCAGTGACCCTCCGTTTGACCACGTGTTTCTGGGCCACATATTATTACACACCTCGAGAAATAACAAACTTCAAAAATCTATACCTAATCGCTATGAGCTTTGATGGGTGGGTTCCTCGACTCGAATCAAATATTGTTTACCCCCGAAGCCAAAGAAATAGTAATTTAGGAGCGTCTGATCGGATTGAGTACCTTTAAAATCAGTTATTCTGGGTGGGGGTGGGGGAAATACGCTCTTTAAAAAAAGCTCTTCAAATGTTTGTGTATTTTTTTTCTTTCTGATTTTAGTGAAATAGATTTCTTCGGGAAAAAAAACGCTGTTTAAAAACTACATCAAAATTCGTCAGTTACTTCAAAACCTGGTGCTACAACCATGGTGCTTTTTATATGTGTTGGTTACAGTCAGAGATGGATTTTTGTTAATAATTGAGATCTACATTCCCTAGTATTAATGTTATGTGGCGCTAATAACACATCCTGCATGTGATTTCGTAATACCAAAACAATAATATACTATACAAGTAATATACAAGGGGAATGGCAGTATGAATATTAGTCTTATGTCTAGATTAAAGTCTGGAGTTCTGTCTTTGGAGCAGGTCAGACTTGATTTATGTCTATTCTGATCCTACAAAACATATTTCAACCAAGCAGGGACAAGAATTTAGGTGGGCTGTGTAGTGTTTATTGTTGTGGTTTGTTTTTGTTGTAGTCCAAAATGGAAACAACTCTACAACGTGGAGTCCAATCAATATAACAATTGCTGGTGCATAGGCTCCATGTTGGTTAAAGATGCATAATCCGATTAAGCGCCCCCTCAATTACTATTTATTGGGATTCGGGGGCGGGTAAAAACAGATTTGATTCGAGTCGATGAACCCACCTATTTAAAGCTCAGAGTTATTATATATCGATTTTTGAAATCTATTATTTGTTAATCATAGATAATTATTAGTGGCCCAGTAAATAGTCGACGAGCCGACGGTCTCGGACCAAATTGCGGATGAAGAGATAACTCTAAAATCAAGAGGCACAACATGTTGATAAATAACACGTTTCGGGAAATGTTATACTATAGATGACAGTGTTTATCATTATTTCTGGTCAATTAATCGATATAACTGAAAATCTGATTATTTGGGGACCATCGAGTCGGATTGAGTACCTTTAAATGTATATAAATGGTAATACACCAGGATTTTCCAGATTTGTGACTGACTTTACAATATATTTTACCAGATACCATGTTTTACAGGGTTAGTAGGGTGTTTTACATATAGCTTACAAGCAACTAATTATATAGAGTTACGCTTCTTGAATTTGTGATGGGAAACTCGAGTCAACGTAAAAAAAAATTCTGGCTGCTGATTGGTTGATTATCATTGAGGGAAATATCCCTAAGCGGGAACAGAAAATCATAGACTACGTAAATATGGCGATCATGTATGTTTAGATGTCCAGGAAGAGTCTGGTGGGGTCCCGAAGTTATGGAAGTGGTCTGGGTATTTTGTAAGAAGAAAATCATATTTTGTTAGTTAATAAGTGGCACGGGGTGTCATACTAAAAAAATAAAACAGAATATTCTTATAAATAAGTCAGCTATAAGTCCAGAAGAGTTTAATTATTAACACCTTATGTAGTCATATGACCTCCAATCTGAATGTTGTCTCAAATTAACACCTTATGTAATCACATGTGCCATTCATATGACCCCAAATGTATTGGTTCAAATCTTGAGGCTTCTAAAAGCGTACCCGGTACTAACATGGTTAATTACCATAATATCGAGGTAAATTACCCTGGTAAATTACTCTCTGATAGTGGATCCATCACATATTTATACGTACATCCCGTAATATATCTTGGCGTCAAGTTGGCGAAATACATGGATGGGTCAATTCAACCAGAGTAATACATGGGTGGGTCTACATGTGTACATACAATTTACAAAAAAATTCGTCTGCCCTAAAACGTTTCTGAAAAGGTAAACTCGAAGCGTTCCGTAATTTGGGTAAGGTTTCGTTTCACAAAGACAACTTTTATATCCGTCGCGCACCTGCTAAATATGCGCATGCGTATTGAATGGAAACTAATACACAACATGGCGGACGAGTGCGATGTCGGTAGTTAAGGAAAAAGACTGGTTTCCAAGTGATGTTTAAGGCTTTTATTTGCAATAATTTCGACTAAAGTATGTTTATAATAGTTTAGAATATGTTACTATGTATTTGTTGATAATTACTGTAGTTTACGAGTTGTATATATTACGTCTCTTTTTTTATTTTCTTTGACTTTGCAAGCTTGGGTTTAAATTAAAGTCGAATTTTTAAATTAAATGGCTCTTCAAGTTCAAGTTCAGAATCAGATTTTGGTTTATTTTATACTGACAAGAAACGTTTTAGTCAAAATTGAATTCAATTTAATCGCAATTGAATTATTTCACTTTCAACGCAATTTAAAAAAATACATACATGTAGCATGCACATCTGTGCCACAGAAATTAGAATTTAGAATGGTGAAATTCACGATTATTTGAAGATATGCGTGTAACTAGTCTAATTCTAAATGCACACTGTCACTGGTAGAAGATCCACCATTTCAGTTTAAGATGAACCATTCAATTTCCGGAGCAGTTTACCCTCATGAATCATTGAATGAAATAATTGAGTTGGAAGTCTGTAGGCTGTAGCCAAGAGGTACAAATGTAGCGTACTGGTCACTCGTGCTAGTGGACCGGGGATCGCAACCTGTAGAGGGTATTCTGACAAAAGTCAGAACTCTTGTCAGATACCAACTTTGTCAGGCTGAAAAGTCTCATTCAAGATCACTGAATAAAGATCCGAATGCAAAAATGCTGACCATTAACAACATTTGATTTGTCCAGGTATGTTGTTGTGGGTGCAGTATGCTGTCCGATCGGGTGTGGACATTAATGGCCAACCCGTGTACACGCCTCGGTGTGTGCATGTTAAAGAACACTACTGGAGTCACCACAGTGGCACAGGGTTATAAAGTTACTGGGCCATGGTAGCACCTGGACCGGCTCATAATTGTCAGAAATGACAGCGAGCTGTTATATATGAAGAAGAAGAGTATTGAACAGGCACAGTGACAGTGTTTAAAATTAATTGCGCAATCGTTTATCAAATGTGTATTTGGCCTCCAATATGATATGTGATCAATAGAAACATGCTCGACATGTACCGGTACATGTACCCTGTATTTGCAGGGTACCCCTCACAATGAGAAAAGGGAAAATATATTATTTTAATTTAATTTTTACTGTTGTGACATCAAAGATACTGTATTTGTACCGGGATTCCCATATCTTAATGTAATATTTTATAATCATTGTTTGACTACAATGTACATGTGGTTGTATATACCTGTAGTTTACCAATTTTATGTCCCCTTTTTATCAAATTAATTAAACTAAACAAAATTAAAGCCCCATTATGGTTTGTGCTCCAAAATACACCTGACACATTTGAATTTTCTACCAGTATATGCCCCAGAACAACGTACATGTATTGAAGTCATAGAAAATCCAACAATGAAGACAATGTACTGACCCTGTATTAAAAGGTGCCATTTCTATTCATAAAACATAATGGAATCGGAATGTCTGGAAAAGGTGTATTTGCATTATATAGTACCATAAATGATTCAGAGCGACGTCAGCTCTCGATTTTCTTCCCATGGTCTACACTGGTCGCGACCGCTGACTAAAAAAGTTTAACTGATATTAAATGAACAATCTCAAATTTATCAACATATATACAACTAGCCGATGAGCCCGACGTTGTCCGGGCTATTCAAAAACCAAATTTCAAGTCGATATCTCCACCCGTTTCCGAGATCTGGTCTGCGCATGCGCGAAGCTGGCGTCGCACGGGCTCGGCGACCCGATAAAATTTGTATCCGGGGCAAGATACATTCACATACCAAATTTCAAGTCGATAGCTCCACCCGTTTCCGAGATCTCGTCTGCGCATGCGCTGCACGGGCATCGCACGGGCTCGCCAATACATGTACGACAACGACCACCGCCTGGTCAAACTACACACACGTACCAAGTTTTGTCCCGATCGGTCGAGAATCGTAGATTTGTATTAATGACAGACAGACAAACAGACAGACAGACAGAGGTCAAAACACGCATTTTCACATTTTTCAGCGCTAACGGGTATATCAACAAATTTTTTCGGAAGTCTTTTTTTACCCTGTACGTGTATATGTGTTTTGAGTTACTCCCAGGTGCCTAATAATAGTGTCAGCATGATTATTAATTTTGGAGAAAATTCTCAATGATCACTATTATTTGCCATTGGGACTTAGAGTGAAATTGTCCTCACTAATATTAATTTCAGCCTAAATGCTCACCATCACGATTATTAGGCACCTGTGAGAACCCGGTACATGTATATGTACCTCTTACCAAATTATGATACATAATTTTGTGGTTTGAACAAGCCATGTCCGATTAAATCAATTACATGTAGTTAATCATTCACCTAATAATCCCGTAATTTCAAATTGGGCTACCAGTATTTTTATACTATTTGGGGTCAAATAAATATTGTTTAAAGATTTATTGAGTTTTCCATACCTCTAGTTAGAACAAAAACAACATTTTATTGATAAGTTACATGCATTTATTTTGCATTGCCTGTTACTGTACATCTGAAATTTGTTTTACAAATCATATACCTACCGGTAGCTGTACTAGTATGACAAATGCATTGTACATGTATAACAGTATAAGGTACCGGTAACCGGTACAATGTGGTCTTAGAAATAAAAATGTTATAAATAAAACTGTTTAAATATAAATAAAAGTTATTTTTGTTGCCAAATTTACATGTAATTGTTATTGTCCCTATACATCTGGACCATTCTGATCGATTCACAATCACTCAATTAAGCACATTTGAAGCAACAAACATTCATACTGAGTCTGTGCCTCCATAACTTTGATATACATGTTACTATACCGGTATGTGCATGTATATCATCAAAAAGATACTAGTATTTTGGCAACAGCAATTTAATAGCCTGGTTTATGAACCCTTCCTACAACTTTTTCCTCAATAACAACTTTTTTTTATATGGGTATTATTGTCCCCCGAAAAATTAATTTTCGGGGGACTATAGAAACGGGCTCCGTCCGTTCGTCCGTCACACTTTTGAGTACGGTACCTTCATGGTGTAATCATCTCCTCCTACAGATTTCATCCCAGAGATTTGAAACTTCAGAATATTGTTGCCAATATATTGATGATGTGCAACATGTACATGTATATAGATGATGGAAAATTATTTTTTTACGGAGTTATTAACCCTTTTCGACTTAGAAAATTTCAACATTTTTTTTTATACTCTTTAACAAAGCAACATCGACTTGCCATGTTTTCAGGGGACACTGTGGTCGACTGACCTTTTATTGGTTTATGTTCACACTGATTAAAGTACCGGTATGAAGCATGTGGTCAGTGTTGACGACAATATTTGATGGCAGTCTTTTTTTCCACCTTCTTTCAAGCCTTGAAATAGGGTGTCTGTCATTTGCAGAATGAGGTCCCCAGAGGGTGAATATAGTGATGCTACCCCGCATAGTGGGCTAGCATCACCAAATTCACCCTCTGGGGACCTCATTCTGCTTACACCTCAGCAGAATGAGGTTCCCAGAGGGTGAATTTGGTGATGCTAGCCCGCTATGCGGGGGTAGCATCACTAAATTCACCCTCTGGGGACCTCATTCTGCAAATGACAGACACACTATTTCAAGGCTTGCCTTCTTTTCCATTATTTATAAACTTTTATGGGAAGAAATACATTTATTTTTATAATTTGAGTGAAACTTATCATATTCAAACATCTTATGAGATTCATGGACAATTCTGTCATTTGTTGTGGTGGTAATGCATTATTTGTTGTGGTGGTAATGCATCATTTGTTGTGGTGGTAATGCATTATTTGTTGTGGTGGTAATGCATTATTTGTTGTGGTGGTAATGCATTATTTGTTGTGGTGGTAATGCATTATTTGTTGTGGTGGTAATCAGCCTTCATAAATGGCTACGGCAATCAGCATTGCCGAAGCAATTTGCTGAAGCAAACACCATACAATGACCCGAGCAACCAACAAATTGTTGATAAAACTGATATATGCTAACAAGATATAATTATATATATTTTTACGAAATAAGTTTAATTATTAACCGAACAGTAAATATATCGTAGATATAAAATATCTAGTTTGATGCCAACAAAATGGGAATGACAATTATGTGTCCCCAGGGAGCAGTATTAAAAAAAATATCTCCCCAATAAGAAATTCTCCTATCAGAGTCGGGGTACAATGTTTACTTTAGTGATACATTGTAGTTGCCATTCATTTCCCTGGCCACTGTAGCTTCCTGCTGCGCATGTCTTATAATTTAAGTCACAGCCGGCTACAGCTTTTTTGCTCAAATACACTCAACAATACCCCATATAAACGCAAACACGTGCTTCCGGTCAGCGAAGAGAAACGATAACCTGTAATCTTCCGGTATTGCGTCCGGTCGTAATTTGACTTTCTGTTTGAAGAGTGACGAATGTGGCTTTGCGAAAAATATATAAATATATCAAAGATATAATTTATCTCGCGAGGTGAATCAGATAAAATGGAACCACGTGTACATAGTTTGGTTATCAGCGTGGTCGGTCGGTTTATAGATTGATTTTTTTATTTAAAACCAATAAAATTAACTTGGGTCGGGAGGTTTTGAAGACGGTCGGTCGGGTTACGGGAAACACGCATTCATTTTGTTTTGGTCTTAAGATAATGCACTGGCACAGGATCTTTAATGCTGCACCAGCACATCTCCTGTCATGAAAGGGTTAAATCAAAAGCAAAATACAGGTATCTTTTGTAAAAATTAGCCTGAAACTCGGAATACGTCTTTAAGTGGTCATCGATGATTGGTGGACAAAGGTTCTTATGACTTCAACACAAAGGATAATATAAATCAATCAGTTAATCAATAAGGTGGGATCACCATACATGATTTATACATTTTATAATTGCCCTTTTTGTGTTGTGATTCCGGTAATGTGTTCTCTGAATTGGCAGCAGATCAATGCCTCTTTGGGTAGTCGACTTATTGGCATGGGGCACTCTGATTTAATGTGGCACCACACTATGAATTCCTGCTCATAACTGTCATAACTATATACTAGTATGTACATGTCAGGTGATATTGTGTTAATATCCACTAGAACTACCTGTAGGCCTGGACCCGTAAATGTAAATTTTCAACTTATGATCTGGTTATTCTGGTAATGCATTACACCTGACACCTGACTGACATTTGGCATGGTCCACTGTGATTTATATGGAGTCACACTGAGAATTTCTACTGGTAAATATATACTAGTTTGTATGTGTCAGGATATATTGTGTTAATATCCACTGATAATCACATATATACGGTACATGTACATTGTACATACAGTACCGTATGGTGATATGTAGGTAGAGGTATGATTACCGCACTGGATATTCCATGTTTTGAAGGCCTGGCAGGACCCTGGGGAACTCTTGACTTCCAGTCCTCTCAATTCAGATTTTTTGGCTTCGCCAATCCACTTCAGCAGCCATTGCCATGGGTCCAGTTTTCTTCTGTATTGCTGATTGCCGTAGCCAATTATGAGGGCTGGACTTCTATCCAAATGGACCACAGAACATGCAAATATGGTATTTATTGTGGCACCATACTAAGAATTCCTGTTCATAACTAAAGGTACTAGTATACGTAGATAAAATTGATTTACAGTGATTTCAGACTGAGGAAAGGAATACACACAATTAGCCCCTAAACCCGGCCTCATAATTTTTCAGTAAGACGCGTGTATTATCGGCACACTCAGTGATCTAAGAGCTTAACCCTTTACCCAACAAACCGGCCAAAAACGGCCAAATAAAGCTGCAACAGCCAAAATTATCTTGGGTCTGTCTCAATAAAACCATACAAATATGGATATCATTGGAACCGGCTCATTGACCACATTGTGATGGTTATAGTTATACCCTGTGCCAATGCATTCTCTTATATATGCGAGGCGACCTATGGTCGACTCGCATATATAACAGAATGCATTGGCACAGGGCCGTTCTGTTGGGTAAAGGGTTAATGCAATGATGTTGATGTCAATGCCGGAACTTGTTTATTACATGTTTGTTAATTAGAATATAATTATGAATTTCGATTTGTGTTGGGTTATTTAGTGTTGACTGTGAGATAAACATGGGTGATAAGGGTGGTTGAACAATTTTGTCAACATGAAGAGTCATGTTTAAATTGGAACTATATTTTTTCTTGAAGGTGTCTTTACTTCCTCTTTGGTTGTTATAAGGAAATCAATATAAGTTATTTTTAAACCCCAGCCTTTCAAGATCATTTTTTCTTGCTAATTAAATCTACCTGTATTTATTACGTGTAATATTATTTAAGGATGGTCTATCTCTTCCTTTAACAAGTTTTATATATTTTCCTGGGTATAAAATAATAAAATGAATTGAAGACCTCTGTCCGGAAATGCTTCCATCAATTAATATTGATTTTATTTAGAATTTTCTGATGTACTATACATACAGAAATGCCCTAAATAATCGACTTCTTAACCCTTTGAGTGCCAGGCACGATTTTTGTATCAACCCATATACCCTGTGCCAATGCATTCTCTTATATATGCGAGTCGACCATAGGTCGCCTCGCATATATAAGAGAATGCATTGGCCTAACAATTTTCCATCATTTGTTATTACTTTTTACAATTTTTTACAATTTTAATAAAAAAATTTAAATCTAAAAAAAAGAAGAAAAAAAAAAAGAAGGTTTTTAGGGCAGATTTTACAGACCGTAAATTAGGGCCGATGAGATCGGCCCCTGGCACTGAAAGGGTTAACCACAGCAGTCACATATCTTGATTTCCTATACTTCTTCCATATTTCATTCTCATGTTGATTCTTGCAAAACTACGAATTTAAGCCTTTGAGTGCCAGGGGCCGATATTATCGGCCCTAAACCTACACAATAAGTCTGTTAAAGAATATAATAAAATATATTAAAATTGTAGAAAATTGTATAAAAAAAAAAAAAAAAAAAAATTGTTAAGCCAATGCATTCTCTTATATATGCGAGGCGACCTATGGTCGACTCGCATATATAAGAGAATGCATTGGCACAGGGTATATGGGTTGATACAAAAATCGGACCTGGCACTCAAAGGGTTAAGCCCTGATGTCACATATATATAACTAGTTGGTGATATGGGTAACCAGTAGGTGTAGATGCTGAAACATTTTTGACAAACCCTTGAGAGCTTTCCGATGAATGTCAACAAGCCATATTTCCGACTAAATCGTGAAAAGTTACCCATAATTCTGCTGTGGTTAAGGAGTCAATTACATAAGGCATTACTGTACAATCAATTTGAGACATTTTACAGTTTGTGGAACATGGCAATCGGGAGAACTCAATCTGTATCCGAGATCACCTGAAGGCCTCGACCTTTTATTTAAAATTTATACCATGATAATTATAGGAACAATTTGCAATAAATTAGGACCCTGCCTCAATGGCATTAATTATCCTCTCTTTTAACTCTGTCTATACTAAATACTCATTGAACTTATTATTCCCTGCAATAAATAGCACTCCTTCTGTAATTTTTATACTGGAATCAGCTTAGCCGTCCGTCTGTGGACACAAATATGTCCGGAGTTTTTCTCAGTCGTTTTTTGATCAATTTCCGTGAAGCTCGGCACAGACATCAACCACCATGGGAACCTGTGCACCTGCGATTATGACGTCTGTCAGACTTTTTTGGTGGAGTTATCCCCCCTTTTTCGACTTAGAAATTTTTCGCAACATGTATAATTTTGTCCGATCTTTTATTCCTACATTTTTAGGTAAATTTTTTTAAAACTTGGCACAGATATTTAGTAGGCTTACCATGGGAACCTGTGCACCTGCAATTATGATGTCTGTCTGACTTTTTTTTGTGTGGAGTTATTCCCCTTTTTTGACTTAGAACATTTTCGCAACATGCATAATTTTGTCCGAGCTTTTATTCATACATTTTTCAGTCAATAGGTTTAAGATTAGGGTTAGGGTTGTGCACCTGCAATGGGAACTGTTGTTTTATTATATTAACTAAATGTTTACTGACATGTGAAACATCTTAGTATTTTAAAAACACGGGGGGGGGGGGGGGTATCCTTACTCCTATTGGGACAGTCACACCTCTAGTTTTATCTGTCATCTGCTTGATTTTCCTAAAAAAAACACCTCCAGATGAATAATAGACCATTCCAATGTATACTTTCATAACTGAGTGAGAAAATCCATTTAGTATAGATAGGGTTAATATGTCTAGTACTAGTAGCAGAGTTCCTTCCCTTTCTGATGTCATCAATATATTTGTTTACCACCTGACTCATTCTTGGGGAGAATTACATGTAAATTTCAAATGGGTTTACATGTACATGTATAAAGGTTACTTCTTAAGCTTTCGAGCCGTATATCAGCCAAAGCCTCACTCTGACTGTCAAGCTACGGTTTTATGTCTGATTTTAGCTGATCCTGACAGATCTGTCACCTTGGTCCTCGTCAGACACCCACATAAAGCCTGAGTTTAGTGTGCCTGTCACTTACATAATGAGGTCCCCAGAGGGTGAATTTATTGATGCTATCCCGCGTGGGCTAGCATCACCAAATTCACCCTCTGGGGACCTCATTCTGCTAATAGGCCTCATCTTCTCTGGAAAGTTTATTATCAATTTTCTATAGAAACTTCTTCACATAGATACTATTTCTTTTTTAGTTTAGTTTCTCTATACCCCAAATTGGCAGACAACACATTGCATAACCGAGGTTCCCAATGGGTGTACATCACAATATTCACCATTTGGGAACTTCATTCTGAGTCTATGTCTCCCATAGACAATGAGACCTAATCAGAATGAGTACCCCAGAGGGTGAATTTAGTGATGCTAGCCTGCTACATGTACGCAGGATAGCATCACTAAATTCACCCTCTGGGGACCTCATTCTGCAAATGACAGGCACACTAAACTCAGGCTTGTCACTTATAAAAACAAAACAATAACCATTCTGCTTCTATCATGCATTCTTAATCTGTATCAAAGCATTTCTCAATTTGCAGAATGAGGTCCCCAGAGGGTAAAATTTATAGTGACGCTATCCAATACGGCGGGCAGAATGAGGTCCCCAGAGAGTGAATTTTATAGTGACGCTATCCAATACGGCGGGCTAGCATTATCAAATTCACCCTCTGAGAACCTCATTCTGCTCAGGCCTCAACTGCTATGGGAGACCTAGGATCAGATTGAAGTTCCCAAGTTGAAGTTGCATGGTGATCGATGTTCACCCATTACATTAGTCACCTCATTTATGCATTTTACTGTTATCTTCCGTAAATTAGGGGATATAGAAACTTGCCAGAAGGGAAAAATAACTAAAACAATGTTAATTTGAGACGATAGATACTTGTACTTCCCAGAATATGAGGCCTAAGCAGAATGAGATCCCCCAGAGGGCGAATTTGGATACTTCCCAGAATATGAGGCCTAAGCAAAATGAGGTCCTCAGAGGGTGAATTTAGTGATGCTAACCTGCTGTGCAGGATAGCGTCACTAAATTCACCCTATGGGACCTCATTCTGCAAATGACAGACACACTATTTGCAGGCCTTGCAGTCTAATCTGTCTCCGTATCAAAGCATTTCTCAGTCGTATTCTCTGACGTTTAGCAAGACAAATGAGGAATATTCTGAATGTCATGTTGTGCTTTTTAAGTCGATGACGATTGATCATGCTTTGTGCGCACCTACCAAATCAATAGGTATTTGTGTCTTTATAATAATGTTTGTGTACCGGGGCTGTCCTTACGGGATGTTTGTTCTTATCCTGAACTGGTTCCAGCAATTTTCGTAGATCGTCTATCGATAGCTACTCATAATATTGAATCTCAGTGCTTTTAACAAGACAGGAACAACTGCTTTTGTTATTCGTGTCTTATCTGGGCAAACAGTTGTACACACTTTTATCATGGCCTTAATATCCATAGATGATTAACATACTGATATACATGTAGGCAGGAACCAGCCAAGAGGGAGACTTGCATTGGAGACATCTTCTCCCTAAATATGTCACTTTTCCCTATTATTGTCCCAGGGTCCGATGTGACTTCTCTCTCAGATACAGTAAAGCCCTAAGTAATCGACCCTTTAACCACAGCAGAATTATGGGTAACTTTTCAGGATTTAGTCGGAAATATGGCTTGTTGCCATTCATCGGAAAGCTCTCGGGGAGAGCTTTCCGATGAATGGCAACAAGCCATATTTCCGACTAAATCCTGAAAAGTTACCCATAATTCTGCTGTGGTTAAAGGGTCGATTACTTAGGGCGTTACTGTACATGTACATGTACCAGTATGTCCCAACAGCATACTTAAAGTATATTTGCTGATAATTATGGTGTTCTTACTGACACTATAATGGTTTTTATAAATGGGCTCTCGTGTTGCAGAATACTTGCTGGATCATAGGGTAATGTCAGGGTGTAAATTGAACTTCAGTCATTGTCACTTCTCCCTGATAACAGACCACTTCTCCCTAATAACCAAAAAGGGAGGTGACTTCTCCAAATTTGAAACCTCTAGGCTGGTCTATGCATGAGCATACATCAGGCAGATTTTTCGGATAATTGTTAGTGTCCCTCTAAATGTACTACGGTAAATCTATTTACAAAATTAAGTGACGAAATCTGCAATATACCAATTGACAGATGTACATGTACATATAGTCTTTATTTGCCTCGCTATATTTAGCTCACCCCTGTGTACAAACTTGTACATACCACTCCTTGATTGTCAAGTTTTTTATTTGGTACATGCCGATAACAATGTTCATTGATGAACAGCATGAGCATAGAACCTCTTATGGTGAGGCCTAAAACAGAAACAGTGATGTTTCCGGTATCGTAGGGAAAAATGTCGGGGTGGGCAGACAGAAATAAAAAAAAAATTTTAAACATCCATAAGACTTAATATGTATGGAATATATTTATTCTGAATATATGCCCATGTCAGCACAAATGATAAAAATGTAACAGGAACCAATGAGCACATTACTCTAGGTATTGGGAGGTATAATATGAAGTCTTGGTAGAATTTTAAATACAAAATGATCGGGAAATCAATATCTGGTTGAAGAGGGCTGCATTTTAGTATCACAAGTGTGCCGCCATCTTAAAAATCAAGTGTAAATATTGCAGATCAGCAACTGATCAGCATAATTTTACTACTATCAGAGATCTTTGAACACAATTTTTTTTTCCTTGCTTGCATTTTGTTTTAGGGGTTTAATAAAATTATATCTGTAGGAGCGGAGGTTTGGACTTGGTGCGGCCATGTACTGGAAACATCACTATTTTGTTTTATGTCTGATTATGTTCAGATTTATCTGCCACCAACTAGCTGAGTCACTGATGTTTCTGATCTCAATTTTTCATGTCATATGCAAAGAATTATTATGGGGTATTTGTATGCCCATTTGTAATTCAGTCACAACCAGAGTTTTTTATGACCAGGTGTTTTCTCCAATATAAACTCAAGCCCACTCCCCATGAATATGTTACGACTGAGATTACGATAGTCCTTATTGAAACATTTCTGCCCAACTCACAGAACAAAGGTGTCATCTGAATGATCTGATAGACAGCTCCAGTGGAGATTGTGAACACCTAGAGAGTGTATGCATGTGGTGGCATTGTGCAACTTAATTTGTTCAGAGATTTTATTTATAAATAAAAATATTGATTTTTGTATTTCAATGTTCATGTCTGTACATTTTGTGCCATTCAAGGCTGGATTTAAGTGTGTCTGACATTTTCAAGGCCTCTTCTTCTGGGAAGTACATGTACAGGAATGCCCTAATTAATCAACTTCTTAACCACAGCAGAATTATGGGTAACTTTTCAGGATTTAGTCGGAAACATCACCAACGTCAACTGGGGAACTTAAATCTAACCCTACATGTAGGTCTCCCATAGCAGTTGAGGCCTAAGCAGAATGAGGTTCCCGGAGGGTGAATTTAGTGATGCTAGCCCACATGGCGGGCTAATGTAACTAAATTAACCCTCTGGGAGTGGGGATCTCATTATACAAATGTCAGATTCACTAAATCCAGGCTAGTGGCTATATAGTAATGCCCAAAGTAATTGACCACTTAACCACAGCAGAATTATGGGTAATTTTTCAGGATTTAGTCGGAAATATGGCTTGTTGCCATTCATTGGAAAGCTCTCATCGAGAGCTTTCCGATGAATGGCAACAAGCCATATTTCCGACTAAATCCTGAAAAATTACCCATAATTCTGCTGTGGTTAAGTGGTCAATTACTTTGGGCATTACTGTAGATGTCCCATTTATAGTCCCAATCTAGTTCAATGCCAGGAATATTGTAGTTCCCATTTGGACTGTCACACTTTGAGTAATTTCCTGAGTATCTGAATCTACCGGTACAGATGTACTGGGAACTCACACCCACTCCCCATGAATATACCAATACTCCAGAGATTACTACAATGTTCTTAGAAAAATCTCCGCCCAGCTCACTGACAGGAGTGATATTTGTCAGCGGGTGGAGAACTGGTGTCGATTTTTAACGGATATACCATTACATTGTGTGGCTTTCAAAGTATATCTTAATTGGTTTAACAGAGAACTATTCACAGCCGGGAGCAGCAACCATATAATCACTAATATCTCAAGCACCCTTCATATTTACTGAAATTGAACTTACATGTTTTCTCCAATGGACTCCCAAGGTCTTCGATCTTCAGCATACAAACTCCTGGGGTTAGGCCAATAGAGAGTTAATGTTTCGATCTTCAGCATACAAACTCCTGGGGTTAGGCCGATAGAGAGTTAATGTTTCGATCTTCAGCATACAAACTCCTGGGGTTAGGCCGATAGAGAGTTAATGTTTCGATCTTCAGCATACTAACTCCTGGGGTTAGGCCGATAGAGAGTTAATGTTTCGATCTTCAGCATACTAACTCCTGGGGTTAGGCCAATAGAGAGTTAATGTTTCGATCTTCAGCATACAAACTCCTGGGGTTAGGCCAATAGAGAGTTAATGTTTCGATCTTCAGCATACAAACTCCTGGGGTTAGGCCAATAGAGAGTTAATGTTTCGATCTTCAGCATACAAACTCCTGGGGTTAGGCCAATAGAGAGTTAATGTTTCGATCTTCAGCATACAAACTCCTGGGGTTAGGCCAATAGAGAGTTAATGTTTCGATCTTCAGCATACTAACTCCTGGGGTTAGGCCAATAGAGAGTTATTTTATGTTTCGATCTTCAGCATACTAACTCCAATAGAGAGTTAATGTTTTGATCTTCAGCATACAAACTCCTGGGGTTAGGCCAATAGAGAGTTAATGTTTCGATCTTCAGCATACTAACTCCTGGGGTTAGGCCAATAGAGTGTTAAGGTTTCGATCTTCAGCATACTAACTCCTGGGGTTAGGCCAATAGAGAGTTAATGTTTCGATCTTCAGCATACAAACTCCTGGGGTTAGGCCGATAGAGAGTTAATGTTTCGATCTTCAGCGTACAAACTCCTGGGGTTAGGCCGATAGAGAGTTAATGTTTCGATCTTCAGCATACAAACTCCTGGGGTTAGGCCAATAGAGAGTTAATGTTTCGATCTTCAGCATACAAACTCCTGGGGTTAGGCCAATAGAGAGTTAATGTTTCGATCTTCAGCATACTAACTCCTGGGGTTAGGCCAATAGAGAGTTAATGTTTCGATCTTCAGCATACAAACTCCTGGGGTTAGGCCAATAGAGAGTTAATGTTTCGATCTTCAGCATACAAACTCCTGGGGTTAGGCCGATAGAGAGTTAATGTTTCGATCTTCAGCATACAAACTCCTGGGGTTAGGCCGATAGAGAGTTAATGTTTCGATCTTCAGCATACTAACTCCTGGGGTTAGGCCGATAGAGAGTTAATGTTTCGATCTTCAGCATACAAACTCCTGGGGTTAGGCCGATAGAGAGTTAATGTTTCGATCTTCAGCATACTAACTCCTGGGGTTAGGCCAATAGAGAGTTAATGTTTCGATCTTCAGCATACAAACTCCTGGGGTTAGGCCGATAGAGAGTTAATGTTTCGATCTTCAGCATACAAACTCCTGGGGTTAGGCCGATAGAGAGTTAATGTTTCGATCTTCAGCATACTAACTCCTGGGGTTAGGCCGATAGAGAGTTAATGTTTCGATCTTCAGCATACAAACTCCTGGGGTTAGGCCGATAGAGAGTTAATGTTTCGATCTTCAGCATACAAACTCCTGGGGTTAGGCCGATAGAGAGTTAATGTTTCGATCTTCAGCATACAAACTCCTGGGGTTAGGCCAATAGAGAGTTAATGTTTCGATCTTCAGCATACTAACTCCTGGGGTTAGGCCGATGGAGAGTTAATGTTTCGATCTTCAGCATACAAACTCCTGGGGTTAGGCCGATAGAGAGTTAATGTTTCGATCTTCAGCATACAAACTCCTGGGGTTAGGCCAATAGAGAGTTAATGTTTCGATCTTCAGCGTACAAACTCCTGGGGTTAGGCCGATGGAGAGTTAATGTTTCGATCTTCAGCATACAAACTCCTGGGGTTAGGCCGATAGAGAGTTAATGTTTCGATCTTCAGCATACAAACTCCTGGGGTTAGGCCAATAGAGAGTTATTTTATGTTTCGATCTTCAGCATACTAACTCCTGGGGTTAGGCCGATAGAGAGTTAATGTTTCGATCTTCAGCATACAAACTCCTGGGGTTAGGCCGATAGAGAGTTAATGTTTCGATCTTCAGCATACTAACTCCTGGGGTTAGGCCGATAGAGAGTTAATGTTTCGATCTTCAGCATACAAACTCCTGGGGTTAGGCCGATAGAGAGTTAATGTTTCGATCTTCAGCATACAAACTCCTGGGGTTAGGCCGATAGAGAGTTAATGTTTCGATCTTCAGCATACAAACTCCTGGGGTTAGGCCAATAGAGAGTTAATGTTTCGATCTTCAGCATACTAACTCCTGGGGTTAGGCCGATGGAGAGTTAATGTTTCGATCTTCAGCATACAAACTCCTGGGGTTAGGCCGATAGAGAGTTAATGTTTCGATCTTCAGCATACAAACTCCTGGGGTTAGGCCAATAGAGAGTTAATGTTTCGATCTTCAGCGTACAAACTCCTGGGGTTAGGCCGATGGAGAGTTAATGTTTCGATCTTCAGCATACAAACTCCTGGGGTTAGGCCGATAGAGAGTTAATGTTTCGATCTTCAGCATACAAACTCCTGGGGTTAGGCCAATAGAGAGTTATTTTATGTTTCGATCTTCAGCATACTAACTCCTGGGGTTAGGCCGATAGAGAGTTAATGTTTCGATCTTCAGCATACAAACTCCTGGGGTTAGGCCGATAGAGAGTTAATGTTTCGATCTTCAGCATACTAACTCCTGGGGTTAGGCCGATAGAGAGTTAATGTTTCGATCTTCAGCATACAAACTCCTGGGGTTAGGCCAATAGAGAGTTATTTTATGTTTCGATCTTCAGCATACTAACTCCAATAGAGAGTTAATGTTTCGAGCTTCAGCATACTAACTCCTGGGGTTAGGCCGATAGAGAGTTAATGTTTCGATCTTCAGCATACTAACTCCTGGGGTTAGGCCAATAGAGAGTTATTTTATGTTTCGATCTTCAGCATACTAACTCCTGGGGTTAGGCCGATAGAGAGTTAATATTTCGATCTTCAGCATACAAACTCCTGGGGTTAGGCCAATAGAGAGTTATTTTATGTTTCGATCTTCAGCATACTAACTCCTGGGGTTAGGCCGATAGAGAGTTAATGTTTCGATCTTCAGCATACAAACTCCTGGGGTTAGGCCAATAGAGAGTTAATGTTTCGATCTTCAGCATACAAACTCCTGGGGTTAGGCCAATAGAGAGTTAATGTTTCGATCTTCAGCATACAAACTCCTGGGGTTAGGCCAATAGAGAGTTAATGTTTCGATCTTCAGCATACAAACTCCTGGGGTTAGGCCAATAGAGAGTTAATGTTTCGATCTTCAGCATACAAACTCCTGGGGTTAGGCCGATAGAGAGTTAATGTTTCGATCTTCAGCGTACAAACTCCTGGGGTTAGGCCGATAGAGAGTTAATGTTTCGATCTTCAGCATACAAACTCCTGGGGTTAGGCCGATAGAAAGTTAATGTTTCGATCTTCAGCATACAAACTCCTGGGGTTAGGCCAATAGAGAGTTAATGTTTCGATCTTCAGCATACAAACTCCTGGGGTTAGGCCGATAGAGAGTTAATGTTTCGATCTTCAGCATACAAACTCCTGGGGTTAGGCCAATAGAGAGTTAATTTTATGTTTCGATCTTCAGCATACTAACTCCTGGGGTTAGGCCGATAGAGAGTTAATATTTCGATCTTCAGCATACAAACTCCTGGGGTTAGGCCAATAGAGAGTTATTTTATGTTTCGATCTTCAGCATACTAACTCCTGGGGTTAGGCCAATAGAGAGTTAATGTTTCGATCTTCAGCATACTAACTCCTGGGGTTAGGCCAATAGAGAGTTAATGTTTCGATCTTCAGCATACTAACTCCTGGGGTTAGGCCAATAGAGAGTTAATGTTTCGATCTTCAGCATACAAACTCCGGGGGTTAGGCCGATAGAGAGTTAATGTTTCGATCTTCAGCATACAAACTCCTGGGGTTAGGCCGATAGAGAGTTAATGTTTCGATCTTCAGCATACAAACTCCTGGGGTTAGGCCAATAGAGAGTTAATGTTTCGATCTTCAGCATACAAACTCCTGGGGTTAGGCCAATAGAGAGTTAATGTTTCGATCTTCAGCATACTAACTCCTGGGGTTAGGCCGATAGAGAGTTAATGTTTCGATCTTCAGCATACAAACTCCTGGGGTTAGGCCGATAGAGAGTTAATGTTTCGATCTTCAGCATACTAACTCCTGGGGTTAGGCCAATAGAGAGTTAATGTTTCGATCTTCAGCATACAAACTCCTGGGGTTAGGCCAATAGAGAGTTAATGTTTCGATCTTCAGCATACAAACTCCTGGGATTAGGCCGATAGAGAGTTAATGTTTCGATCTTCAGCATACAAACTCCTGGGGTTAGGCCGATAGAGAGTTAATGTTTCGATCTTCAGCATACAAACTCCTGGGGTTAGGCCGATAGAGAGTTAATGTTTCGATCTTCAGCATACAAACTCCTGGGGTTAGGCCAATAGAGAGTTAATGTTTCGATCTTCAGCATACAAACTCCTGGGGTTAGGCCGATAGAGAGTTAATGTTTCGATCTTCAGCATACAAACTCCTGGGGTTAGGCCAATAGAGAGTTAATGTTTCGATCTTCAGCATACTAACTCCTGGGGTTAGGCCAATAGAGAGTTAATGTTTCGATCTTCAGCATACAAACTCCTGGGGTTAGGCCGATAGAGAGTTAATGTTTCGATCTTCAGCATACAAACTCCTGGGGTTAGGCCGATAGAGAGTTAATGTTTCGATCTTCAGCATACAAACTCCTGGGGTTAGGCCAATAGAGAGTTATTTTATGTTTCGATCTTCAGCATACAAACTCCTGGGGTTAGGCTGATAGAGAGTTAATGTTTCGATCTTCAGCATACAAACTCCTGGGGTTAGGCCGATAGAGAGTTAATGTTTCGATCTTCAGCATACAAACTCCTGGGGTTAGGCCGATAGAGAGTTAATGTTTCGATCTTCAGCATACAAACTCCTGGGGTTAGGCCAATAGAGAGTTAATGTTTCGATCTTCAGCATACAAACTCCTGGGGTTAGGCCAATAGAGAGTTATTTTATGTTTCGATCTTCAGCATACTAACTCCTGGGGTTAGGCCAATAGAGAGTTAATGTTTCGATCTTCAGCATACAAACTCCTGGGGTTAGGCCAATAGAGAGTTATTTTATGTTTCGATCTTCAGCATACTAACTCCTGGGGTTAGGCCGATAGAGAGTTAATGTTTCGATCTTCAGCATACAAACTCCTGGGGTTAGGCCAATAGAGAGTTATTTTATGTTTCGATCTTCAGCATACAAACTCCTGGGGTTAGGCTGATAGAGAGTTAATGTTTCGATCTTCAGCATACAAACTCCTGGGGTTAGGCCGATAGAGAGTTAATGTTTCGATCTTCAGCATACAAACTCCTGGGGTTAGGCCGATAGAGAGTTAATGTTTCGATCTTCAGCATACTAACTCCTGGGGTTAGGCCAATAGAGAGTTAATGTTTCGATCTTCAGCATACTAACTCCTGGGGTTAGGCCAATAGAGAGTTAATGTTTCGATCTTCAGCATACTAACTCCTAGGGTTAGGCCGATAGAGAGTTAATGTTTCGATCTTCAGCATACTAACTCCTGGGGTTAGGCCAATAGAGAGTTAATGTTTCGATCTTCAGCATACTAACTCCTGGGGTTAGGCCAATAGAGAGTTAATGTTTCGATCTTCAGCATACTAACTCCTGGGGTTAGGCCAATAGAGAGTTAATGTTTCGATCTTCAGCATACAAACTCCTGGGGTTAGGCCGATAGAGAGTTAATGTTTCGATCTTCAGCATACTAACTCCTGGGGTTAGGCCAATAGAGAGTTAATGTTTCGATCTTCAGCATACAAACTCCTGGGGTTAGGCCAATAGAGAGTTAATGTTTCGATCTTCAGCGTACAAACTCCTGGGGTTAGGCCGATGGAGAGTTAATGTTTCGATCTTCAGCATACAAACTCCTGGGGTTAGGCCGATGGAGAGTTAATGTTTCGATCTTCAGCGTACAAACTCCTGGGGTTAGGCCAATAGAGAGTTATTTTATGTTTCGATCTTCAGCATACTAACTCCTGGGGTTATAGGCCGATAGAGAGTTAATGTTTCGATCTTCAGCATACAAACTCCTGGGGTTAGGCCGATAGAGAGTTAATGTTTCGATCTTCAGCATACTAACTCCTGGGGTTAGGCCGATAGAGAGTTAATGTTTCGATCTTCAGCATACTAACTCCTGGGGTTAGGCCAATAGAGAGTTAATGTTTCGATCTTCAGCATACAAACTCCTGGGGTTAGGCCAATAGAGAGTTATTTTATGTTTCGATCTTCAGCATACTAACTCCTGGGGTTAGGCCGATAGAGAGTTAATGTTTCGATCTTCAGCATACAAACTCCTGGGGTTAGGCCGATAGAGAGTTAATGTTTCGATCTTCAGCATACTAACTCCTGGGGTTAGGCCAATAGAGAGTTATTTTATGTTTCGATCTTCAGCATACTAACTCCTGGGGTTAGGCCAATAGAGAGTTATTTTATGTTTCGATCTTCAGCATACAAACTCCTGGGGTTAGGCCAATAGAGAGTTAATGTTTCGATCTTCAGCATACTAACTCCTGGGGTTAGGTCAATAGAGAGTTAATGTTTCGATCTTCAGCATACAAACTCCTGGGGTTAGGCCGATAGAGAGTTAATGTTTCGATCTTCAGCATACTAACTCCTGGGGTTAGGCCGATAGAGAGTTAATGTTTCGATCTTCAGCATACTAACTCCTGGGGTTAGGCCGATAGAGAGTTAATGTTTCGATCTTCAGCATACTAACTCCTGGGGTTAGGCCGATAGAGAGTTAATGTTTCGATCTTCAGCATACTAACTCCTGGGGTTAGGCCGATAGAGAGTTAATGTTTCGATCTTCAGCATACAAACTCCTGGGGTTAGGCCAATAGAGAGTTATTTTATGTTTCGATCTTCAGCATACTAACTCCTGGGGTTAGGCCAATAGAGAGTTATTTTATGTTTCGATCTTCAGCATACAAACTCCTGGGGTTAGGCCAATAGAGAGTTAATGTTTCGATCTTCAGCATACTAACTCCTGGGGTTAGGCCAATAGAGAGTTAATGTTTCGATCTTCAGCATACTAACTCCTGGGGTTAGGCCGATAGAGAGTTAATGTTTCGATCTTCAGCATACAAACTCCTGGGGTTAGGCCGATAGAGAGTTAATGTTTCGATCTTCAGCATACAAACTCCTGGGGTTAGGCCGATAGAGAGTTAATGTTTCGATCTTCAGCATACAAACTCCTGGGGTTAGGCCGATAGAGAGTTAATGTTTCGATCTTCAGCATACAAACTCCTGGGGTTAGGCCGATAGAGAGTTATTTTATGTTTCGATCTTCAGCATACTAACTCCTGGGGTTAGGCCAATAGAGAGTTATTTTATGTTTCGATCTTCAGCATACAAACTCCTGGGGTTAGGCCAATAGAGAGTTAATGTTTCGATCTTCAGCATACAAACTCCTGGGGTTAGGCCAATAGAGAGTTAATGTTTCGATCTTCAGCATACAAACTCCTGGGGTTAGGCCGATAGAGAGTTAATGTTTCGATCTTCAGCATACAAACTCCTGGGGTTAGGCCAATAGAGAGTTAATGTTTCGATCTTCAGCATACTAACTCCTGGGGTTAGGCCAATAGAGAGTTAATGTTTCGATCTTCAGCATACTAACTCCTGGGGTTAGGCCAATAGAGAGTTAATGTTTCGATCTTCAGCATACTAACTCCTGGGGTTAGGCCAATAGAGAGTTAATGTTTCGATCTTCAGCATACTAACTCCTGGGGTTAGGCCAATAGAGAGTTAATGTTTCGATCTTCAGCATACTAACTCCTGGGGTTAGGCCAATAGAGAGTTAATGTTTCGATCTTCAGCATACTAACTCCTGGGGTTAGGCCAATAGAGAGTTAATGTTTCGATCTTCAGCATACTAACTCCTGGGGTTAGGCCAATAGAGAGTTAATGTTTCGATCTTCAGCATACAAACTCCTGGGGTTAGGCCGATAGAGAGTTAATGTTTCGATCTTCAGCATACAAACTCCTGGGGTTAGGCCAATAGAGAGTTAATGTTTCGATCTTCAGCATACAAACTCCTGGGGTTAGGCCAATAGAGAGTTAATGTTTCGATCTTCAGCATACAAACTCCTGGGGTTAGGCCGATAGAGAGTTAATGTTTCGATCTTCAGCATACAAACTCCTGGGGTTAGGCCAATAGAGAGTTAATGTTTCGATCTTCAGCATACTAACTCCTGGGGTTAGGTCAATAGAGAGTTAATGTTTCAATCTTCAGCATACAAACTCCTGGGGTTAGGCCAATAGAGAGTTAATGTTTCGATCTTCAGCATACAAACTCCTGGGGTTAGGCCAATAGAGAGTTAATGTTTCGATCTTCAGCATACAAACTCCTGGGGTTAGGCCGATAGAGAGTTAATGTTTCGATCTTCAGCATACAAACTCCTGGGGTTAGGCCGATAGAGAGTTAATGTTTCGATCTTCAGCATACAAACTCCTGGGGTTAGGCCGATAGAGAGTTATTTTATGTTTCGATCTTCAGCATACAAACTCCTGGGGTTAGGCCAATAGAGAGTTATTTTATGTTTCAATCTTCAGCATACAAACTCCTGGGGTTAGGCCAATAGAGAGTTATTTTATGTTTCGATCTTCAGCATACTAACTCCTGGGGTTAGGCCAATAGAGAGTTAATGTTTCGTTTCTCAGACATTTTTTATTCTAAAAGGCATATGTGGAGGTGGTGTTGTGTTTTTGTTTATTATATCAATGATTAGTACCATTAAAGTTATGTGAAACACTCTGCTAGGGTGATCCAATAGAAATGGAGAATAATCATTGCTCAAGCATACTGTACACCAGTTTAACCTGTAAGTACCAGTACTGCATCATGGTTACAAGCAACTAATTATATAGAGTTACGCTTCTTGAATTTGTGTAGGGCAACTCGAGTCAGCATAAAAAAAAAATCTGGCTGCTGATTGGTTGATTATCATTGAGAGAAATATCCCTAATCGGGAACAGAAAATCATAGCCTACGAAAATATGGCGATTGTGTATGTTTAGATGTCCAGGAAGAGTCTGGTGGTGTCCAGAAGTTACGGGAGGGGTCTGGGTATTTTTATGCTGCTGATTTTTGTGCAGTAAATTGGGTAGTTGTGGAAATGCAAGATTATTGTTTGAAAACAATACCGAAAAGTGCGCATTTGTTGTCACAGACGGGTGAATCGGATGACGTTCTAAGGGAAAATTGACCACTTGAAGTTCAAATAGGCTTAACCCATGGCAGGCGGGACTTTTAGTTAACACTGTCGCCTATGGAAAATAATTAGTTGTGTGTAACCTCATGTGGAATCCCATACTCTCACCACTTACTCCCCTTTCTGTGCAGGGGACCTCATGTACTGCTAACCCTGTCGTCAGACAGACCAGGGTACTGATGTACTGTAAGTACTCCATCCTATGGAATCCCTTACTCTTTAACACTTATTCCCCTGGGAGACCCACCATTCATTGTTATCCTTTAATCCCCCCCCCCCTGGGAGACCCACCATTCATTGTTATCCTTTAATCCCCCCCCCCCCTGGGAGACCCACCATTCATTGTTATCCTTTAATCCCCCCCCCCCCCTGGGAGACCCACCATTCATTGTTATCCTTTAATTGATACTTATCACAGAAGCTAACAGAGATGATTTCATTTATTATTTATACATTCAGCACCAGCAGCAACCAGCACTCTTTGTGAAGTGTTGAATTTCATGTCTAGTTGAACAATGATACTGGCACATTACCCTTGTACATGTATAAAGCAGAAATGCTGTCCTGGTTTTCATTGGCAGTATATATATCCCTTAGAGTAATGGGACAGGACTCGGTCCAAAATACACAGTAATGCCCTAAATAATCGACTCCTTAACCACAGCAAAATTATGGGTAACTTTTCAGGATTTAGTCGGAAATATGGCTTGTTGCCATTCACCGGAAAGCTCTCACTGAGAGCTTTCCAATGAATGGCAACAAGCCATATTTCCGACTAAATCCTGAATAGTTACTCATAATTCTGCTGTGGATTAGGGTTCGATTATTTATGGCATTACTGTAAGCTAGTCATCAACCCAACCAATTTCCCAAGCTATTTAGGACTGAGAAGACTTGGTCTACTATTCAGGGGTGCCGGAAGCATCCAAGGGCAGGGGGGCAGAGCCTACAAAAAGGGCACTTTTCTCCACAAACTCAGGATAATAACCATAAATTCATTGTGGAAAAAATCCCTATTTTAATGGTAGTTTTCGGTTTTTATTGCCGTTTTGTGATAACATTGACAAAAAATTAATATTCCTTGTGAAATTGGTGGTATTTGGACCAAAAACGTCACATTTTGCTATAAAAACACGAGATTTTCACACAAAAAGCATTTTCTGTCTCCAGAAAAAGGGCAAGTCCTGCCCCCGCTCGCCCCCCTTGGTCAAGGGCAGGGGGGTCAGCTGCCCCCTCTGCCCCCTCTCTTCCGGCGCCCCTGCTACTATTTGCTGTCATGATCGATAATTGGTGCCAATTCCCGTGGGCAGATCAATAAATATTATATATTATTTCTTCAACTTTGCACAGTACCATACATGTAGCTCCACTGCAATGACCATCTCGATATGGAGGTGGATACCGTGTAGTCATATACTACCGGTAAGACCGCGGTCATTACCGGGCTATCACCCAGTTTTTCAGGTCAATTAATTTGAGGATAGCGGTAAATATACATGTACATGTACATTTAGTGGTTTCTTGTACTTGTAAGACCCTTAGTCATGACTACACGTACTTGGTGGTATAACCAATAGGTACATGTATGTCAGTATGATATCCTGATGTACTTGTAAGACCCTTAGTCATGACTACACGTACTTGGTGGTATAACCAATAGGTACATGTACATGTATGTCAGTATGATATCCTGATGTGCATGCATACACAATGAACTGTAGGGTACATGTTACTACAAACTACAGCTACGGTAATACGGTATGCTAGCTCTAATTAATCGACCCTCCTTAACAAGGTTCACCACCGGTATTAGGTGGTACTCAACTGTGTTCATGCGATCGACGGCGGTCAATTATGTTTGACAGTACCGGTATTCTTCATGCAATGTTTATATGAATCAAATTTTTTTTTTTGAAGTCAGCATTGTAACCACACCAGAGAATGTGTTTATTTCTGGCGTGGCATGAGCTGTATTTTTGATGCAATTGCAATGTTGTAGTGACCAACTTCGTATGTTGAATAAACCGTAAACAATTTATTAATTTAAATACTATGATCAGTTAACATGAAAATAAAGATACCCCTGATGGGTTAGATATGGTATTTGTGAATTAAAAACATGGCGATTGAAAATGGCGTCAGTCTTAACTCTGACATGTTTCAAAATTTCTGGATTCAATTGGCCGTTATTGCAGTCACAAAAAAAATCATCCGTGGGGTTATTTACTTGGTTTAATATCGAAGTTAAATAACTATTACTGCTGAGTACCAACCGATATTATTCGCAGTGATACCACTTGAATGTGGTTGACTGGCAGTATGACCATGGTCATTACCAGCCTACAGCTTCGTTAAAGGGGTCAATTAATTAGAGCATAGCTGTACATGTACAGGTACATGTATATGTATTTCAGTCTTGCAAATTGTTTCTGCCCTTTTAAAGGTTATTAAATCAGCCTACGCCAGTCTGATATTGTAAATACATTTGTAGCATTTAAATGGCCTGTTATCACATACATTATTAAACTTATCAGAGGTTCACAAGACTCGTGTTCATTGGCCCACTGTGTTTTTGCCAATAGCTTTGACAACACTTGATGGCAACGGAGCGTATAAAACCGATAAGTTTGTTATTCCACTGTGCGGTGTGACATGTCTGCTAGATATTGTGTTTCTGCCATGATCAATACCGCTGCCATTATATTTTATAACCTGACAATTGATCCTTTAATCGACATTATAGGTATCACTTGCATCATTGAACTCTTGGCCATTTTATGTCTGCCAGTGGGGGCAGTGACACAGGATACTGGAAGATTTATATAGTTCAAGAATTTCAAGGGGTGTGGGGGCATTAAGGGAGGTAAATTGTGCTGTTTTAAGACCAGGATTCAATTTTATTATATGCTTTCCTACATGCAATATATACATGTACATGTAGCGGAAAATTACTGAAACATAGATCGTCGTATGTATCTCTTATAGAAGCCACAGTGAAATACAATTTTGTTATTTCACTGTACAGTAGCTTTTTTTATTTCACTGTAGATTGCTGTTATCAGGGAGAAGTCACTTCTCCCTGTTTTATTATTAGGGAGAAATTAACAATGAGGGTGAGTCAGGACTGGAAGAAAACCAAATTTGGTTTCTCATACTGCATAAATTCTTACATAATGAGGTTTAACCCTTCCATGACTAGAGCTTCCTGCAGGGGTCCCCATACATGTGGTAGCTTGTATTACTGAGTGTCGTCTGCTCATGTCTGTTGAGAGGCTCCATAAGGGTAGTTTCTTTTCGAGTATTCAATTTGTTGTATTATTAAAAGGGAAAATGCCACATAATTTAGCAACATATGATAAAAAGAATACCTACAGTTTTTTTTATTTTAATACAGTAATGCCCTAAGTAATCGACTTCTTAACCACAGCAGAATTATGGGTAACTTTTCAGGATTTAGTCGGAAATATGGCTTGTTGCCATTCATCGGAAAGCTCTCCCCGAAAAGTTACCCATAATTCTGCTGTGTTTAAGGAGTCGATTAATTAGAGCATTACTGTACATGTGCACATTCAGTCTTTGTAAACATACACTCAGATCCATACGGACACTGAGTCTATTGTATTCCCGCCAACTTTTCATTTCTGTGAACGCTTGTGGTGTTCCCCCGAATTACGTCACATCGCGCTACTTTAATCATTTTGATTGGACACCATTTACTTGGTGCTACTAATAGTGAGTTCTGATTGGCGCTACTGACGTAGGGTCGGGAAATAAAAACTCTACGAAATGTCATCAGACCCACTATTTTATATGTGGGTATGTACAGTAATGCCCTAAGTAATCGACTTCTCAACCACAGCAGAATTATGGGTAACTTTTCAGGATTTAGTCGGAAATATGGCTTGTTGCCGAGAGCTCTCCCCGAGAGCTTTCCAATGAATGGCAACAAGCCATATATTTCCGACTAAATCCTGAAAAGTTACCCATAATTCTGCTGTCGTTAAGGAGTCGATTATTTAGAGCATTACTGTAGTTTACTCCAGGCAGTTGTACATTATATCACTTAAAAATGTTTTTACATCATTATTGATTGTGGTGCAACTTACATACAAGATAATGACTATCATATAGTCAGTACTACCATAAGGCTTCTGGTATCTTCAGAAAATATCAAATTTTTTAGACAAAAATCATTTTTTTCGGGAAATAACATCAATGCTATATCATGCACTGCTATTACATGTATATGAGAATAAATTCATATATAGAGGATCTCACATGAGTTTCTATATTATACGGAATTTATCAACCGAGTTCACTAAATTTTATTTGAGCCGAGGTTTACCGAGGCTCAAATAGAATTTAGTGGACAAGGTTGATAAATTACGTATAAAATAGGACGAGTGTGAGATACCTTTTATCACATGATCAAATAAACGCGAAGTTTCACCGAAAACAACGATCATAAACTGCAGCGATCGCAAGTCATTTAAAGAGCTGCGTGACGTCATCGCACGCGCTGATATTAAACGTGTGACTTACCGATAATTATGAAACTGCTTTTATGGGCAAATTATGTGATAAATATACGTATTACATTATCCGACCCCTATTCCATTCATTAAACCCATTCTGTAATAACGATATGAAACGGTCATTGCAAAACAGGAAATAGTGCCAGGTGTACCCGAATGTATTATTGTTGGGCAAACGTGATTCAGAATCGGGGTATGAGGAATGAAGAATTGGTGTCTGTGACTGATTTTGATAAACATATACCGGTAGTTTGAAATTTATTTCATGTTTTGGATCAAGTAATAAATTGCAAATTGTACTACTTGATCCATTGCACTATATTGCACTATAAATTGGGGACTCATTGTTGATCCTCTATATAATCCCAACTTTACAAAGAAAAATTGGGGTATAAAGGCCACATACATGTACATGTAGAAAAATTGGGGTATAAAGGCCACATACATGTACATGTAGAAAAATTGGGATATAAAGGCCACATACATGTACATGTAGAAAAATTGGGGTATAAAGGCCACATACATGTACATGTAGAAAAATTGGGGTATAAAGGCCACATACATGTAGAAAAATTGGGGTATAAAGGCCACATATATGTACATGTAGAAAAATTGGGGTATAAAGGCCACATACATGTACATGTAGAAAAATTGGGGTATAAAGGCTACATACATGTACATGTAGAAAAATTGGGGTATAAAGGCCACATACATGTACATGTAGAAAAATTGGGGTATAAAGGCCACATACATGTACATGTAGAAAAATTGGGGTATAAAGGCCACATACATGTACATGTAGAAAAATTGGGGTATAAAGGCCACATACATGTACATGTAGAAAAATTGGGGTATAAAGGCCACATACATGTACATGTAGAAAAATTGGGGTATAAAGGCCACATACATGTACATGTAGAAAAATTGGGGTATAAAGGCCACATACATGTACATGTAGAAAAATTGGGGTATAAAGGCCACATACATGTACATGTAGAAAAATTGGGGTATAAAGGCCACATACATGTGCATGTAGAAAAATTGGGGTATAAAGGCCACATACATGTACATGTAGAAAAATTGGGGTATAAAGGCCACATACATGTACATGTAGAAAAATTGGGGTATAAAGGCCACATACATGTACATGTAGAAACATTGGGGTATAAAGGCCACATACATGTACATGTAGAAAAATTGGGGTATAAAGGCCACATACATGTAAATGTAGACAAATTGGGGTATAAAGGCCACATACATGTACATGTAGAAAAATTGGGGTATAAAGGCCACATACATGTACATGTAGAAACATTGGGGTATAAAGGCCACATACATGTACATGTAGAAACATTGGGGTATAAAGGCCACATACATGTACATGTAGAAAAATTGGGGTATAAAGGCCACATACATGTACATGTAGAAAAATTGGGGTATAAAGGCCACATACATGTACATGTAGAAAAATTGGGGTATAAAGGCCACATACATGTACATGTAGAAAAATTGGGGTATAAAGGCCACATACATGTACATGTAGAAACATTGGGATATAAAGGCCACATACATGTACATGTAGAAAAATTGGGGCATAAAGGCCACATACCGGTACATGTACATGTAGAAAAATTGGGGTATAAAGGCCACATACATGTACATGTAGAAAAATTGGGGTATAAAGGCCACATACATGTACATGTAGAAAAATATACATGTAGAGTTTTTCCAGTCGAGATCCCAGACATGATTGACTTATATACCTCGTCCGTTAACCCTTTACCCAACAAACCAGCCAAAACCGGCCAAATAAAGCTTCAACAGCCTAAAATATCTTCGATCTGTCTCAATAGAACCATACAAATATGGATATCATTGGAACCGGCTCCTTGACCACATTGTGATAGTTATAGTTATGCCCTGTGCCAATGCATTCTCTTATATATGCGAGAATATATATAAGAGAATGCATTGGCCTAAAAAAAATCTTTTTTTTAACACTTTTTACCATTTTTTCTTACATTCTTTAACAATTTTATAATTTTTAATGTGTTAAGCCAATGCATTCTCTTATATATGCGAGGCGACCTATGGTCGACTCGCATATATAAGAGAATGCATTGGCACAGGGCCCTTCTGTTGGGTAAAGGGTTAACATAGGTCTATTACTCAAGCCTTCATCAATAAAATAGTATATTCCTTAACCCTTTCATGACTGGAGCTTCCTCAATTTTTGCGAAAACCCTATGCCAATGCATTCTCTTATATATATGAGTTGACCATAGGTCGCCTGACAAATTTTATATTATTTTTTATAATTGTTAAAAAATGTTAAGAAAAAATGGAATTTAAAAAAAAAATTGATAAGTAATGTAAGAAATAATGATAAAATAATTATAAAAATTGTTAAAGAATGTAAGAAAAAATGATAAAATTGTTAAAGGATATAAGACAAAATGATAAAAATTGTTGTAGAATGTAAGAAAAAAATTATGAAAATTGTTAAAGAATGTAAGGCGACACCAATTTTTAAGTCTGGTTTACGAACACCTCCTACAACTTTTTTTCCATTTCATGAAAAAAAATAATACTTTTTTTCTCCTAATTTTTTTTACTCGCGTTCTGATTTTCATGTGTTGTCACATCCAGTTCTGCTTATGATCATTTACAGATCCATATTTTCATGTATTTCATGACAAGAAATGTCTTGTTTGGTTCAGAATTTCATTAACAAATTTTTTTTCACAATTTTTGTAACATTTATGTCAAATTCCACGATTAACTTTATATAAATTGGGGGGACAATTTTTTTTATTTTTATTTTTTTCCCTCCTGCATCTACTTTTTTTCTCCCCACATGTACGTAAACCAGACTTAAAAATTGGTGTCGCCTAAGAAAATTGATAACAAATGATAAATAAAATTATAAAAATTGTTAAGTATGTAAGATAAATTGATAAAAAATTATAAAAAATTGTTAAGCCTATGCTTTCTCTTATATATGACTCCCATGTATAAGAGAATGCATTGGCACAGGATATTTAATGTTGCGCCAGCGCAGCTCCCGTCATGAAAGGGTTAATTTATATTAATTCTTGTACTTTCTTTTTTGATTACTTCTTAATCAAAATTATCAACCTAGACTATACTGATGTTACTTCATAATCATATATCAATCAGAGTCGTAGACTTATACTGATGTTTTCTTAATGGAAAAATGTAGTTGAATGTCCGATTATGTCTGACTATTAATGTGTTACATTGTTTATTAATAACTGGTCTTCATATTAACTTGTTTTTGTAAGCCACTTAATCATCATAAACCACGCAACGCCACCATTTGCACGTAGGCCTCATTACACTCTAGAGGAGTATAGCATGATAGGTATACAGTAATGCCCTAAGTAATCGACCCCTTAACCCTTTACCCAACAGAATAGCCCTGTGCCAATGCATTCTCTTATATATGCGAGTCGACCATAGGTCGCCTCGCATATATAAGAGAATGCATTGGCTTAACACATTAAAAATTATAAAATTGTTAAAGAATGTAAGAAAAAATGGTAAAAAGTGTTAAAAAAAGATTTTTTTTTAGGCCAGTGCATTCTCTTATATATGCGAGGCGACCTATGGTCGACTCGCATATATAAGAGAATGCATTGGCACAGGGCATAACTGTAACTATCACAATGTGGTCAATGAGCCGGTTCCAATGATATCCATATTTGTATGGTTCTATTGAGACAGACCGAAGATATTTTAGGCTGTTAAAGCTTTATTTGGCCGGTTTGTTGGGTAAAGGGTTAACCACAGTAGAATTATGGGTAACTTTTCAGGATTTAGTCGGAAATATGGCTTGTTGCCATTCATCGGAAAGCTCTCACTGAATGGCAACAAGCCATATTTCCGACTAAATCCTGAAAAGTTACCCATAATTCTGCTGTGGTTAAGGGGTCGATTATTTAGGGCATCACTGTACATCTAAACCAAACAAGCCTTGAAATAGTGTGAAATAGTGTGGCTGTCATTTGCAGAATGAGGTCCGCAGATGGTGACAGCGGGCTTAAACATCACCAAATTCACCCTCTGGGGACCTCATTCTGCTTTGGCCTCATCTTCTGTGAAGTGTCTATAGTCACAAATTAACATTGGTTTTAGTTACTTTTTCCCTTCCATTCAGTTTCTATATTTGCAGAAGATAAAATGCATAATCGAGATGCCCAATGGGTGAACATCACCAACTGCAACTGGGGAACTTCCATCTGATCCTAAGTCTCCCATACATGTAGCAGTTGAGACCTAAACAGAATGAGGTTCCCAGGGGGTGAATTTGTTGATGCTAGCAACCATGCAGGATAGCATCACTAAATTCACCCTCTGGGGACTTCATTCCGCAAATTTCAGACATACTAAATCCAGACTTGATACTACCTGTTGTTGGAATGAGTGTTCACTGTTGGTGGCCTAGAGTCTCTGCGGTCTTGTGTTATCTTTATGTGATCCCAAGAGTACCAAAAATTGTTGGCCAATATCACTCATGTAAATTCTTCTTTAATAACACATGCAGTTACCAACCAAGTCTGAATCTACAAATTCACATCTTTAATTACATTGACAAGACTCTGATATACTGGTATATTTACAGTCTTTCTGCATACGGTATCTACTAGTACCATACCTGTACAGCATGGTAATTGGTCTCCAATCCACATACCAGTACATGTGGACAAGTCCCCAGTACAAAGGCACCACTACACTTGCATTACAAGAATCAGGTACTTGAGATATTGAACTCTGTTATACTCGGCAGCTATTGGCTGAGGATGGCTGTCTTCTTCTGTAAAATTTTATTAGCGGCCCACCCTCGTGAACGATAGCATGAAATATTTCTAATTGAGTTGATATTCAATATGAAGTTCTTGGGCTGAAAGTCCCACTTTCTGGTCCTCAAAATGATCAATTTAAGTACAAACTTTGTGGATTTTCCATGCCTCAGTCTGTTGATTTTTCCATTGATTTTTCCATTCTTGTCAGTGCTTCAATATTGGTATACCATGGAATGGTATTAATTAATGAAAAAGTTACTTTCTCAAACAATGGAAGTTGCCATGAATATTGAATGTAATTCCATCGAAGAATTGATGGAAATCCTACAGATGTGAATTTTCCTTATACCCTAGGCTGGTCTATGTCTCCGCGTAGACTGGTACCCATTAACCCAGTACATGCGGTACAGGGGTGCCGGGGCAGATTGGGGCCTCAGTCAAGGGGGCACACTTGCCCATTGCCAGGGCTCCAATGTGTCTATATGCATAAGCTTGTAAATGCCGCAATCTCAATTCCTCCCTACTCATTTGAACCCATATGGTCCATGGTGGTGTCAATTATAACTTATAGATAAACATCATGCTGAATTCTAATGTATGATACTTGTACATGTACAGTAATGCCCAAAGTAATTGACCACTTAACCACAGCAGAATTACATGTATGGGTAATTTTTCAGGATTTAGTCGGAAATATATACGGCTTGTTGCCATTCATTGGAAAGCTCTCGCCGAGAGCTTTCCAATGAATGGCAACAAGCCATATTTCCGACTAAATCCTGAAAAATTACCCATAATTCTGCTGTGGTTAAGTGGTCAATTACTTTGGGCATTACTGTATCTGGTATCAATTAGCCGTCTGAAAATTACTGAATTAGACTGAAACAATCAAGTATAAATTGGCAAATTCTTAATAAGTTATGATTCATTTGTTTTATTAATTTACTGTACTGCGGTATATATCCCGGTATATACAGGTACATGTACATTGTATATAGCAACGCCATTCTATGTTGCACGTTGTAAGTCTGGTGCCTCGTGGGTGCTACCATTCAAATACACATGAAAATAATCGGATACGCAACATCTTCAGGGAGTGAATCATTGACGTATTCGGGATCCCACCCACTGCCCTTTTCATTTTCTGCAGGTGCCCATGTACAGCTCTCGATCACTGTAATAAATCTCTGTTTCCTCCACAGATGAGGTTCAATCTGTCTGCTTAGTGGATTGACGTGGTCTGCCGATATATTAATATTATGACAGGATTGTCTCCCTTGGTATAGGCTGGTCCCTCTCCGATGTCCCCCCGTTAACTGTACCACTGCACCATTGTCCTTACCCCAAGCTCTCACTGTAATAAATCTCCATTTACTCCGCAGATGCAATCTATTGGCTAAGAGGATAGTTGTCATCTCGACTGGACCCCCAACCCATGTTTCCATGTAGACTGGTGCCCAGTACATTTGTACTGCAACACAGTACATTTCACTGTATTTAAATCTTATCAGCTTAGAGAATGGATGCTGTCTGCCGATATAATAAAATTAAATCTACAGACAAGATTGTCTCCCTTAGTATAGGCTGGTCCTCTCCAATGTCTCCCTGTAGACTGGTTCCCAGTACATATGTACCACTACATCACTGTCCTTACCCGGCCAGCTCTCACTGTAATAAATCTTGTTTAACCAGCAGATAGGGATCCAGTCTATTGACTAAGAGGATACATGTATAGCTGTCAACTAGGCTTGTCCCCGACCCATGTCTCCATATAGACTGGTGCCCAGTACATTGCCACTGCAACACAGTTCTTACATTTCACTGTATTAAATCTGTTTATGTTCCACAGGTGATGTGATCCAATCTATCAGCTTAGAGAATGGATGCCGTCTGCCGATATAATTAATCACTAGATCACAGTTGGCCTCCTGGAGCTTGGCCCGCCTTCACGGAAGATGGATAATATTAAAGTTAATCGTGACCATCTCACAAAGAGACTGAAGCCATGCCAGTGTCATTAGCCGAATCCATGCCGGTCCAGTCTCGACGGCATATAAATGGTCCACTGCCAGGAATACAAAACCGAGAAATCGACGATCACTACCGAGATTTACGTCGTCCGCGAAAAGTCCGCTTTTTCGTAAACGGAGATAGATATTTCAGGGGGAAGAAACTATATGTAACGCCGAGCAGATATTATAACTTTAACGACTTGCTGAACGATTTAACTGGAAAGTTGCCATCGAGTTTGAACTTACCGTACGGAGTTCGGCAGATATTTACACCTGATGGAGGACGACGTATTACTGATATTGTCGATTTAGGAGATGGTGCTTCTTATGTTTGTGCTGGATTCGAAGGATATAAACCAATCAAATATGGAAAAGCTGAGCTTGAACCGTGGTCAATGGGTAGGTTGCATTTGTTCCGTTATTCTTCTAGTCTTTGTACTTTAAGCCAAGTCTTGAAATAGGGTGTCTGTCATTTGCAGAATGAGGTCCCCAGAGGGTGAATTTAGTGATGCTACCCCGCATAGCGGGCTAGCATCACCAAATTCACCCTCTGGGGACCTCATTCTGCTGAGGTGTAAGCAGAATGAGGTCACCAGAGGGTGAATTTGGTGATGCTAGCCTGCTATGCGGGGTAGCATCACCAAATTCACCCTCTGGGGACCTCATTCTGCAAATGACAGACACACTATTTCAAGGCTTGACTTTAGCAAGCCTGAGTTTAGTTTGCCTCTCGTTTGCAGAATGAGGTCCCCAGAGGGTGAATTTAGTGATGCTATCCCAAACAGTGGGCTAGCATTACCATTTTCACCCTCTGGGGACCTCATGCAGTAATTTTACAAAACTTAGTAGCACTTAGATGTACCGGTATAAGCCATGAAATAACAGCATGTAATCATGACAGGCTGCGGCCCGTGATGCAATCTTATCCTCTCACTTCATTCTTTCTCACAGTCTGTCGGGCTGTTACAAAAACAATGTTTGCAAGTGTATCCATAGAACAGTAGCTTTGGTTTTGGCATACCTTACTCGTATTATATTTCGCAGTATTATATTTCGCTCAGTTTTAAATTCACGCACTTTGAATTCGTGCATCTAGCCGCGCGAATTCAAGACTGACAACACTATTTTCATAAATGTTTTGGATCTGATGACAGTTTCAGTTCTTAATCGTCCCTGAAGATACAGGTGTACATGTATATCAAACACAATAACGACGGATTTACACCGTGCATGTCAAACGGGACTGCATCATCATGGCATTGTGAAGATGTGTGTTTATATGATCCAAATAATTATTCTCAGTGATATTCAATTGATATATACATGTATATATAAACTCAGGAGTCGTACTATTTTTCGCTCATTTTTAAATTTGCGCACTAATCGGTGTGCAAAAAATAGTACTGTGCGAATTTAAATATGAATATGGTACATTTATCTATGATTAATCAATTAACCTTCATGCAAAAGACTTTCATGACTTACAAAAGAACTTCTGCTAGATACACTGGGAATGTACTAGTAATTTGGGAGGTTTTGACCGGTCAATGCAACCATGAAAGACTACATGTAGATACACTGGTAATTTAATTTGGGAGGTTTTGACCGGTCAATGCGATCATGAAAGACTACGTGTAGACACTGGTAATGTAATTTGGGAGGTTTTGACCAGTCAATGCGATCATGAAAGACTACATGTAGATACACTGGTAATGTAATTTGGGAGGTTTTGACCGGTCAATGCGACCATGATACTTTATGAAAGACTAGTTATTTCAAGGCTTTACCATTCATTTCACGTCTTACCATTTATGATCTTTATATACATATACCAGTAGCATCAAGTATTGCTCTTAGTAATCGACTTCTTAACCACAGCAGAATTATGGGTAACTTTTCAGGATTTAGTCGGAAATATGGTTTGTTGCCATTCATCGGAAAGCTCTCCCTGAGAGGTTTCCGATGAATGGCAACAAGCCATATTTCCGTTGCCATTCATCGGAAAGCTCTCGGGTTACCCATAATGCTGCTGTGGTTAAGAAGTCGATTACTTAGAGCATTACTGTAGATCCTAAATGTTGCCTGTTGATTATTATACTGTATATTTACACATGCACTCTTGCTCGAAACAATATTTGATTTACATGTAGGAGATACCAGTATGTAAAGGTCTAAAGAGGTTAACATTTTTGTGAACATGTTGACTTTTTACACTACGTTTTGAGGTTTAACAATACAGTAGAATTAATAGTACTGGATACTTTCTATACTAAATGGATGAAGTTATGAAAGTAATACATTGGTCTATTATTCATTTGGAAGGATGATAAGATATACTGTATAGCCCCAAGTAAATGACTCATTGAACCGGGATGGCACCCAAGTTAGACCGCACTTTGATTAATAGACTTAATTTAAACGTTGTTAAAAACCACAAGACAACCAAAGGATTGTGTCATCTGAACCCATGTAATCAACAACTGTTATGCAATGGTAACTTCATAGTGACTTCTCCCAATTTGAATATTAGGGAGAAGTGTAATGTTATCAAGGAGAAATTGTGAAGGGTGAAGTTCAATTTACACCCCAACATCAGCCTTCTATGATCAAATAAGTATTATGCAATAAATGAGCCCATTTATAAAACCATTGTAAGGCGACACCAATTTTTAAGTCTGTGGGAAAAAAAAGTAGATGCAGGAGGGTAAAAAAAAAAAACTCTCACAACAGTATATTGGTTCAATTTACACCCCAACATCAGCCTTTTATGGTTTACGAACATGTGGGGAAATTACGAAAAATTGGTGTCGCCTTACAATGGTTTTATAAATGGGTTCTACCTGAATTTCACAATAATTATATATAAAATATGAATTTGAAATGTGTTTTTAAAATAAAATAAATAAAAATAGAGACATGTATTAATAGGAAATTAGTGCATACTGCTCCAATCCACAAATTGTCTAGCCAGGCATATGCGAATATAATTTAAAAACCTTACCTTTTAGCTGAGTAACGTTGAACTATTATTCCCCATGCTTAATACTAGTACACTAATAAAAAATTAAATTTTTTTTTTTTTTTTTTTCTTTTTTTTTTTCATGGAATGCTCCCAATTTGAATATTAGGGAGAAGTGTAATGTTATCAAGGAGAAATTGTGAAGGGTGAAGTTCAATTTACACCTCAACATCAGCCTTCTATGATCAAATAAGTATTATGCAATAAATGAGCCCATTTATAAAACCATTATAATGAGAAAGTAAACCATAATACACAGTAAATACAGGTACAGTAATGCTCTAATTAATCGACTCCTTAACCACAGCAGAATTATGGGTAACTTTTCAGGATTTAGTCAGCTGATTTAGTTGGAAATATGGCTTGTTGCCATTCATCGGAAAGCAATTCTGCTGTGGTTAACCCTTTACCCAACAAAACGGCCAAAAACGGCCAAATAAAGCTTCAACAGCCTAAAATATCTTCGGTCTGTCTCAATAGAACCATACAAATATGGATATCATTGGAACCGGCTCCTTGACCACATTGTGATAGTTACAGTTATACCCTGTGCCAATGCATTCTCTTATATATGCCAGTCGACCATAGGTCGCCTCGCATATATAAGAGAATGCATTGGCCTAAAAAAAATCTTTTTTTAACACTTTTTACCATTTTTTCTTACATTCTTTAACAATTTTATAATTTTTAATGTGTTAAGCCAATGCATTCTCTTATATATGCGAGGCGACCTATGGTCGACTCGCATATATAAGAGAATGCATTGGCACAGGGCCGTTCTGTTGGGTAAAGGGTTAAGGAGTCGATTACTTAGAGCATTACTGTACACTCTGGACACTCTATTTGGAGATATGAATACTTTTATATGAGAAGTTACCATATTTGGCTGGTCCCTGTATATAGCAGAATTTTTTAATAATGCCTATGACAGAATCCTTGGGAGCATGTAATGTACATGTATCATTCACAATACAGTAGAATTCCTTAAGGCATTTAATATGGGAGACATTTAATATATTAGTTTTCTTGCCAAGTCCATACGATCCATTGATCTGTCTTAAAACCGGCTATGGACGAGCAAATATACCCCGAAGACTCAAGTAGACATGCTGTGTATACACCAGATAAAAATCCATTTAGACGCCTTGTGTTCAAGGTGGAACAATGGAGCTAAATAAACAGCGTTTGTTAATACACTAACGTACACCATTCATGACGTAAAGACTTGACTTGGATTTACAATGCGGGTCCTTCAGCATGTCGTGAACTGGAAGATACATCATAAGCTTTGACTTAACATTATATATATAAATATTGTGACAACAGTTCCTGTTAAGAATACTTAATGTCAACAAATGAATTAGATCATATTACATGTACCATGCACTCATTCATATACAGTAATGCTCTAAATAATCGACTCCTTAACCACAGCAGAATTATGGGTAACTTTTTGGGATTTAGTCGGAAGTATGGCTTGTTGCCATTCATCTGAAAGCTCTCGGAGCTTTCCGAAGCTCTCTGAGCTTTTTGATGAATGGCAACAAGCCATATTTCCAACTAAATCTTGAAAAATTACCCATAATTCTGCTGTGGTTACCAAGAGCTTTCCGATGAATGGCAACAAGCCATATTTCCGACTAAATCCTGAAAAGTTACCCATAATTCTACTGTAGTTAAGGAGTCAATTATTTAGGGCTTTGTTATTTATCAACATTTTGTTCAACAAAATATGGCCGTATTATCACTAAGGTAGCAGTACACGATTTCACGGGTTGTAGGGGGTCTGAAAAATAGAAATATAAGTATCTGGGGGGCATAACTGCCAGTGTAGCTAGCCTGCGTTAAATGTGTTTTGAAGGTTTATTTATTTTACAAAACTGAGAAATTTCTCAAAAAAGTGAAAAATTTGGATACGCAACAAGGTTTTCGTATTCAGTGAAGAGCCGATTTCTCTCCCCTGAATTCTGTCATCTGGGCTCGCAAGACTTTTTTTTCAAATTGATACGATAACTTTTTTTCTATTTCAAATATTTCTCAGCTCTAACATAGCTCTACCAGGTGGAAGAAGCTTATTTACTGACATTCGCTCTATCATGGTCTGTTTTTGGATTGAAAATGGCCAATTTGAGTAAAAAAATGGGTAAAATTGAGCGTTTCGTGTGTGCAAACCAAGGGGCATAACTCAATGACAAATTGTACGAAGAACCAAAAGTACATTTAAATGATTACACCTAAAATTTCTGTCGAAATTAAAACATGCTTGATGGGATATATGCCAACGATAATGGCTTAGCATTGATTTGAAGTACAGTACCCCCTCCCAGGTTGGCAAAATTGCTGGAAATCGTTGCTACCTTATAGAGACATATCATATTGGATAAATTAGTGAAAATCTACTGAAACATTTTATCTTTCCTATCTTCGTGTCTATTCACAGTTTATATTTATGACTGGTCTTGGAATTAGGTGCATTTGCTTGTAGAGTATTTGTATCAGAGGCTGTAAATACTATGGATTCCAGCTTGACAAGTCACTGAATGATCACACCGACAGGGCAAAAAACAAATTCAACGTATGTCTGCTATGGATAAAAAAAAAACATTCCGGTTCACATTTGGGGGGGGGGGGGGGGGGGGGGGGTGATGTGATTATATATACATCAGTTACTCTGTACGATTTGTTTCAAGTGGTGCGGTTTTGTGTAATTACATAAAATTGACATTAATTTAATGAAACGTGTTGCCACGCATTTCAACAATGGAATTCCTTGGATACCTGGTGCGAAAAGCCATATTAATGTTGGTTATTTAGTCTTGGTCGTGTTTCCAAATGACCGAGTAATGTCAATATGTATATTGGAGAGGGGGGTAAAGTCAGCTACTGAGTTATCACGAAAGCGTGTGAGCACCAGCACAATAACAATGGTATATAATACCCTGCTGGACAAAACAAGTGTCCATTGGCACTGCGGTGTATTTGCCGTTCAGCCGCGGTGTCAGAGTTTGTAACTGCAATTGAGCACCGCGGCCGAACAGCATGTACACTACGGCCAAATGGCAAGTACATCTTGGCCGAAAGGCAACTACAACGCGACTGAATGGCATGTGAGCCGTGGTTAGATTTCTGGTTTGTATTGTCTTTTTTCAGTTTAATGAACGTACACCGCGGCATCTACACCATGGCTGAATGGCAAGTACACTGCGGCCCAACTGTAGTTAGCCGGTGCAGCTGCGGTGTAGTTGCATTTCGGCCGCGGTGGCAACGCTAACCACACCGCGGTTGAGTGGACACTTGTTTTGTCCAGCATGGTATAGTCCATAAATAATTAAATAGTGTGATTTCAACTTGACAATTAAGTCATTGAATCAATGAATGTACACCGACCAGCCAAATAAACATGGTTCACATTTTGGGGGAGGGGTGATTATATATGCATTAGTTATTCCCTACGATTTGTTTGGAGTTTTGTTGCGTTCTTACATGTTTATGACTGACCACATAAAAGTGATTTGCAATTTTGCATGTAACGAAATGGGTTGCTAAGGGAATTGTGTATTGGCAAATCAAGGAATCATATCAAGGAGGGTTTCTTTACCTCTACATTGCGGTGACACAGAAGTGTTAATTGTCACGGTGCAGTTATGGTTTGACTGCAGTTATAAATACATAATAACCCCAGTTACTGGCCAATACTGGGTCAATTACTCAGGGCAGTATAGTCATTCTTTCTTTGCACAGTTCTTTGATATTATATGTTTCTTCACTTCTTTCATATCATATATGTGTACATACATGTATATTACATGTACTTTGTATATTTTTTTACATTTACTAGTACCACATTTTATTTTGTAATTATTTTTAGACATGTATGACCATTTATTTCTAATTATTTTTAGAACAAGTTATGACGACTTATTGTGTTAATATTTTTAGACTGAATTACATGTATCACGATTTATTTTCTAATTATATTTAGACCGAATTATGACGATTTGTTGTGTTATTATTTTTAGACTGAATTACATGTATCACGATTATTTTTTAACTATTTTTAGACAGACTGAAGAACAAGAAGGGTAATAATGAAACCACATTATCGGAGATTTCCCAAATTTTCACAGAATAACAAACGCACGATTGTCACGACGATGGGTAGGAGATTTCATCTGTTTCGTTTTGTCTTGATATTTCACTGAGTTTCACATTAAGGAAGCTAGGTTTTTCATGTCTGGAAAAGTGACCATATTTCATTTGGTTTATACCTGTATACATGTATGTGCTGTTGGAAAAGATTAGAGTAGTTTATAAAAATTCAAGGATTTTTTAACCCTTCCATGACTGGAGCTTCCTTCAATTTTGCGAAAACCCTGTGCCAATGCATTCTCTTATATATGTGAGTGTCCCATAGGGAGCATCGCATATATACATGTACATGTAAGAGAATACATTGGCCTAAAAATATGTACATGTACCTTGACCTTGTAAGCCAGTGCATTAATTCTGTTATATGGGAGAGTCGCATACCAGTACCGCTATTCTCAAAGTAATTGACCAGAAAAACGGGGTGATACCCCGGTCATGACCGCGGTGATACCGGTAATAAACGGTAACGGTATCGAGATGGTCACGGCGGTGGAGTTACGGTATTGGACGATAATGATACCGCAGTCTTTTAGCGGGCACCGCATTAATTTTTTTTTAATACCGCGGTCTTTTAGCGGGCACTGCATTAATTTTTTTGAATACCACGGTGATTTTCATGGAACTCTTTGAGGGGAGGTATTTACTCCCACATACTTGTTCGCATTAACAAGCGGTATCAGTACCGCGGTATTGGAGGATACCGCGGTATAGTACCGCGGTATTAACGGGGGTGACACCACATTATTGGTGGTCAATTACTTTAAGTATAGCGGTATATGATAGAATGCACTGGCACAGGGTCTTTAATGCTGCATTTGTGCACCTCCCGTCATGAAAAGGTTAAGAAACGACAGAGGTTGAAAATAGGTCCTGTTCCCAATTGGAAATAGTCAGATTTTTCCCAATTTAAGACCCCAAAATTCCCAATTCACAGAAACTCTCTTGTTTTGTTAACAAAGGAAGTATCTATAGTCTCAAGTTAACACTGTTTTATAGATACTTTTTCCCTTCTGGGAAATTTCTAGATCCCCTAATTTAAAGAAGACAAATTGAGGTGACTAATGGGTGAACAGCACCGACTTCAACTGGAGAACTTCAGTCTGATCCCAGGCAATTTTCTCATTTTTCCACCCAACAGTTGGAAAGTTTGAGCAGTCAGTACCAGTGAACAAATTCTAACCCAAGTTGGGGAGGGGTGGTGTACAACTGAAATTTTCTAGAATTGTTAATTTTCTTTTTGTCATTATATACATGTAGCTGTCTGACCTGTAGTTTTCAATGACTGATAAGGAAAAAGGTCAAATTCAATAATACCATATTTATTATGTCCCTGTAATTGTAATATATCTGGGTTGGTAAGGGTCAAGGGTCATATTTTGATTACGACCCTGAAGTTCTCATATTTGATTAATTTTTAAGCACTAAGTCACACCACTTTTGTTCATAAAATGTTCTCAATGACCTAGCTACCTGATGTCATGGTGCACCCCGACAGGAGTTATATATTGACAAGCAAGTCGAGCACCCGCTACTACCCGATGTCATGGTGCACCCCGACAGGAGTTATGACGAGCAGTCAAGCACACGCTAACTCATTCAGCAGGAGAGGTCTCAACAATGATGTTGAATATTATCGTTGTTTGTGTATACTAATGAATTTATTGTTCAAATAAAACCACCCTTGTTAAACTTGAAGTTTGTAAATAAGCACTTATGTTGTTATTTAAAACTAATCCAGCTTATTGGAAAACGAGAGGTCTTTAGGTACTCAAGCATAAGTATATAACAACGTTATCCTTCAAATATAGTGCACTGTATACAGAGTTAAAGGTTTCCATTCATCGGAAAACTCGCAGCAGAATTATGGGTAATTTTTCAGGATTTAGCCGGAAATATGGCTTGTTTCCATTCATCGGAAAGCTCTCAGTGAGAGCTTTCTGATGAATGGCAACAAGCCATATTTCCGACTAAATCCTGAAAAGTTACCCATAATTCTCCTGTGATTAAGGAGTCGATTATTTAGAGCATTACTGTACGATGTCGGTCAAGAAAATCTAGTATATTTTTCCTTCTGCTGGTTTTGCATCTATGTTTTTCAATCCAAATGTTCATTAACCCTTTCATAACGGGAGCTGGGCTGGTGCAGCATTAAAGATCATGTGCCAGTGCATACTCTTATATATGCGAGTCTCAGAGGGAGCCACGCATACATGTATATAAGAGAATGCACTGGCTTACACTGTCAAGATAGGGAGCCTCGTGTATATATAAGATTGCATTGGCACAGGGTTTTCATAAAATTTCAGGAAGCTGCTCTCATGGAAAGGTTAACGAATTACGAATTGGTGTCAGGATGTTGTCATGTATTACTCGGAGATTGCTCTATGCTATTAGTGACATATTCAATAGAATTTAAGTGCATGTCTGTCAGAAAATCATGTTCATTCTTGTCTGTTAGGACTCAGTCAGAGGAGGATTCCATTGTATAATCATGTTTATCACATAATTTGGCCATAAAAGCAGTTTCATAATTATCGGTAATAGACACGTTTAATATCAGCGCGTGCGATGACGTCACGGCATTCTTCAAATAACTTGCGATCGCTGTAGTTTATGATTGTTGTTATCGATGAATATTGCGCGTTGCTTCGGGTTTATTTGATCATGTGATAAAAGGTATCTCACACTCGTCCTATTTTATACGTAATTTATCAACCTCGTCCTCTAAATTCTATTTGAGCCTCGATAAACCTCGGCTCAAATCGAATTTAGTGAACTCGGTTGATAAATTCCGTATAAACTAGAAACTCATGTGAGATCCTCTATGTCTTATTTATTATGGTTTGCATATGCTTATAACTCCGATCAAAATAAGTAATAAATCAATTATAACATGTTATAAAATTGAAAAGAAAGAATTTCCATTGCATTTTAATTTATTAATTTCTCTTTTTGTTAATTTCACTTTACTCATAATATGCTACTAATAATATTCTTATATTATTGATAAATATGCAATTAATTCTTAATCTTAAAGGCCCACTTAAATTTCGAACCCCTAGATTACATTATATAAAATATTTACCATATTATATACCATCGAGCCCCCAGATTACATTATATACCATTTGAAACAAGAAGCTCCAAAACATTGTATTATCAACTTAACCCTTTACCCAACAAACCAGCCAAAACCGGCCAAATAAAGCTTCAACAGCCTAAAATATATTCGGTCTGTCTCAATAGAACCATACAAATATGGATATCATTGGAACCGGCTCCTTGACCACATTGTGATAGTTACAGTTATGCCCTGTGCCAATGCATTCTCTTATATATGCGAGTCGACCATAGGTCGCCTCGCATATATAAGAGAATGCATTGGCCTAAAAAAAATCTTTTTTTAACACTTTTTACCATTTTTATGTTTACCCATACCATAGTATGGTAAACATAGTGTCGTTGCCCGGATTGACCACTCGTCGTTCGTCCGTCTGTCTGTCTGTCTGTCCGTAGACACTTTACGAGTAATGCGATAACTCAAACATTTTCTATCCAATCGAAACCAAATTTTGTATATGGGTTTCTCAGCCCAAAATACAGATCGAGTTCGAATTTGGGTTTGATCCGAGATTTTGTTACAGAGTTATGGCCCTTTTTCAACTTAGAATTCACGCATTCTGCCATAACTCAAACATTTTTTATCTGATTGGAACCAAATTTGGTATGTGTGTTTCACAGCGAAAAATACAGATCGAGTTCGAATATGGGTTTGATCCGATTTATTTTAAAGGAGTTATGACCCTTTTTTCGAAAATAAAATAAATTAAAAAAAAATTTGATGCTCTAACCGAAATATTTTTTTGTCCGATTGTGTTCATATTTGATATGTAGGTTTATGATGACACACCCCTCACCTGTATAGTTTTTGGTATTGATTGGTTGATCAGTTTAGAAAATAATTAACCCTTTACACACATGCTATCCAATGCAATAAGTTGAACATATTTCTTCTGATCTGCCTCATATTTCTTACCTAGGTTTTTCTTAGCACGTTCTTCATCTGTATGGTTTTTGGTATTGTTTAATTAACCCTTTTCACTCTTATGTTTACTTAGAATTCACCCAAGCTGCTATGACTCAAAACATTTTTCATCTGATCAACACAAAATTTGGTATATGAATTTATCACCCCTAAATACAGATCGAGTTCGAATATGGGTTTGATCCGATATATTTTAACAGAGTTATGACCCTTTATAATTCAAGTAATTACTGCTGGGAATTTGAAGAGAACATATATCCCACAGCAATGTGTGTTATTGAAATGTGTTAATTATCACTATGACATTAGATACTACATGCTATAAAGCATGATAGTGGTACCACTGGCTGGCTGGACTTGTTATCATAATTATGTCAAACTGTGATTGATTACTCACTCTCTGGTGGAGTTCTGCTTTCTGTGCAATATGAAGTTAACCCCTTTGTTGAAACAGGTTTATTACATTAGCTATATGCACACACTATATGACACCTATTCTAAAATAATAAATTGGAATAGTCCATTGTTACTTTGTAGTGTTGTTTTACAGACATTGTTCTTTACAAACACTGTTGTCTTATCTTAGACAAAAATTTATCCACACATTCCTTAGTTCCATAACATGATGTCATTGAAAATGATTAACCCTCTCCACACATCATATGGTTTTGATGCTTTTCATTTAATCATTCTCCTATGTTATGTCCAGGTTGATGGTGATCCACTTTTGATTTGCATGGATTTGGGATTAAAATTAAACCATTCCATAGACACATATTATGCGATAGACAGATATAATATTATCCCTTTCACTTTGAGCCAGGTTCAGTAAGGGTTTCAATACATCACCAATTGAATATTCATCATTAGAGGAAATGTCTTATTTTGAAATTCCCTCAATTGCATTTGGGCTCCAGGATAATATTAATGGTGCTGGTATTCTTGAGACTGACTTATTGTATGGGGTTCTAAATCCAATGACATGCTTTTCATAGACTATTTTGTGTTTATCAGTTCATTAGTTTGGGTAAGATTAACCCCATTCTATCCGATTTGATAACTCAAATATTTCCATTGATTATGTTTATAGTTCTTGGCATAGTTGACGATAACACACCCCTAACCTGCATAGTGAGGGTCATTTGGTTTATTTGCTTAAAAATATTAACATCCTCCACCAATCCTGTTGACACAATGTGATAACTAAATATTTTTCACACGATCACTATATAAAGTGTGAATTGTTGAAACTTTTGCACTCATGAAAAGGTTGGTGTAAGGATTTATAAAATTTATAAAAATAGCTAATCGCTATCGCCAAGGTATGGGTTAAACATCTGCCGATCGTGATCGGCCTCTCGTTTCTTACATTCTTTAACAATTTTATAATTTTTAATTTGTTAAGCCAATGCATTCTCTTATATATGCGAGGCGACCTATGGTCGACTCGCATATATAAGAGAATGCATTGGCACAGGGCCCTTCTGTTGGGTAAAGGGTTAATTATCCGTGTAAGAAACTGTGTACATGTTGTTGTTGTTGAGTCGCCAACGTGTTTTGTCATCAAGATTGAAGTAAAAATCAGTATTATTTAACTCTATAAATTATAGATAGAGTTCTTCCCCTTCCATTGAAAAAGTTTGAATTCTGTTGCATTCTGGGTGCCAGAGGGGGGGGGGGGGAGTCATTCCAGGATTTAGGAAGTTTTCTATTTCTCTGTGGGCATCTTCTGAGACACAGATGTTTCAAATAGTGATGAATTATAGTATTTTAATCATATTTTATGGCATTGATTGTTATTAAAACCATATATCAAGTCACTATAAAAAAAATAATCGGCGACTCGAAAATTAAGTGGTCCTTTAATATTACGAGTAATGTTTATAATGGTATCGGTCATATCATGCTATAAAACTTAATATTACGAACAATGTTTATAATGGTATCGGTCATATCATGCTATAAAACTTAATATTACGAGTAATGTTTATAATGGTATCGGTCATATCATGCTATAAAACTTAATATTACGAGTAATGTTTATAATGGTATCGGTCATATCATGCTATAAAACTTAATATTACGAGTAATGTTTATAATGGTATCGGTCATATCATGCTATAAAACTTAATATTACGAGTAATGTTTATAATGGTATCGGTCATATCATGCTATAAAACTTAATATTACGAGTAAAATGTTTATAATGGTATCGGTCATATCATGCTATAAAACTTAATATTACGAGTAATGTTTATAATGGTATCGGTCATATCATGCTATAAAACTTAATATTACGAGTAATGTTTATAATGGTATCGGTCATATCATGCTATAAAACTTAATATTACGAGTAATGTTTATAATGGTATCGGTCATATCATGCTATAAAACTTAATATTACGAGTAATGTTTATAATGGTATCGGTCATATCATGCTATAAAACTTAATTTCCAAAAGAATTCTCCATTGCATTTCAAAATTTATATTTGTTTTGTGAACTTTACTCATAGTTACAAAAAATCGAGCGGTGTATCAGGGACGGAAGGATGGATTGGCAGCACCGGATGCATCATCGACGGCCTCCATGCCACCACTTGCCGATGTTGAGATATCAGACAAACCCAAAACCACACCGAGACCAAAACATAGTCTCGCAGGTAGCAGAGTTTAAGATTCTGACCAATCGCTTAATTGTTTATACTAACTTTAAATATTGTTGAGTTCCGTGCTAAAACTACAGTAATGCACTAAATAATCGTCTCCTTAACCTCAGCAGAATTATGGGTAACTTTTCAGGATTTAGTCAGAAATATGACTTGTTGCCATTCATCGGAAAGCTCTCAGTGAGTCTGAGAGAGAGCTTTCCGATGATTGGCAACAAGTCATATTTCCGACTAAATCCTGAGAAGTTACCCATAATTCTGCTGTGGTTAAGGAGTCGATTATATAGGGCATTACTGTATATCCTGCAAACTTAACTCCTTCATCCCCAAACACTGAGACCAAAAACATAGTCTTGCAGGTAGCAGTATTACGATTCCGACCAATCGCTTTATTGTTACAACTAACTTTGAATATTGTTGAGTTCCATGATAAAACTATAACCTTAATTGCTACAGCCCAAGATAACACCTCAACTAAATTAGCACCACCACTGATTCAATGTTAGATTCGATTCGAATTTAAACCGACGATTCACATGGTCCTAACACAGAGAGTTAACAATTGCTTGTTTTAACCCTTTCATGATGGGAGCTGCGCTGGTGCAGCATTAAAGATCCTGTGCCAGTGCATTCTCTTTTATATGTGAGTCTCCCATAGGGAGCCTCGCATATATAAGAGAATACACTAGCTTACAAGGTCAAGGTAAATATTGTCAGGCCAATGCATTCTCTTATATACTAGTATGCGAGGCTCCGTATGGAAGACTCACATATATAGATGTACATGTAAGAGAATGCATTGTCACAGAGCTTTAAGAGGGTTAACTAACTTTGAATATTGTTGAGTTCTGTGCTAAAACTATCTGCAAACTAATGCTTCAGCCCAAATTATGTAGCCAATAGTTTAAAATACTGACCAATCGCTTGATTCAACTACAGTAATGCCCTAAGTAATCGACTCCTTAAACACAGCAGAATTATGGGTAACTTTTCAGGATTTAGTCGGAAATATGGCTTGTTGCTCGGGGAGAGCTTTCCGATGAATGGCAACAAGCCATATTTCCGACTAAATCCTGAAAAGTTACCCATAATTCTGCTGTCGTTAAGAAGTCGATTACTTAGAGCATTACTGTACATATACTATGTAATGTTCTAGAGTTCTTTGATAAAATTATCCTTGAAGCTTCAATAATAATCATTTACTGTTTAAACAAGCATGGATATAGTGTGTCTGACATTTGCAGAATGAGGTCCCCAGAGCGTGAATTTAGTGATGCTACCCAGTACAGCAGGCTAGCATCACAAAATTCACCCTCAGGGAACCTCATTCTGCTTAAGCCTCAACTGCTATGGGAGACTTAAGATCAGTTGAAGTTCTCCAGTTGAAGTTGGTGATGTTCACCCATTGCATTTTTCCTTCTGTAAATTAGAGAATATAATAAAACATAAACAGAAGGGAAAAAGTAACTGAAAACAATGATAATTTGAGGTGATAGATACATCCTACAAGATGAGGCCTACATGAGGTCGCCATATGGTGAAGTTGATGATGCTAGCCCGCTGTGCGGGATAGCATCACTAAATTCATCCTCTTGGGACCTCATTCTGCAAATGTCAGACACCCTATTTCCAGACTTGAAACCAGTTTCTGGGCCCAGTGTCCCTGGATAACAAAACCAAAAAGAAAACCTGTCCATGAGAAAAGCGATCAGCTTATTATACAGTAATGTCCAAAATAATCAACTCCTTTACCACAGCGATCAGCTTATTATACAGTAATGTCCTAAATAATCAACTCCTTTACCACAGCGATCAGCTTATTATACAGTAATGTCCTAAATAATCAACTCCTTTACCACAGCGATCAGCTTATTATACAGTAATGTCCTAAATAATCAACTCCTTTACCACAGCGATCAGCTTATTATACAGTAATGTCCTAAATAATCAACTCCTTTACCACAGCGATCAGCTTATTATACAGTAATGTCCTAAATAATCAACTCCTTTACCACAGCGATCAGCTTATTATACAGTAATGTCCTAAATAATCAACTCCTTTACCACAGCGATCAGCTTATTATACAGTAATGTCCTAAATAATCAACTCCTTTACCACAGCGATCAGCTTATTATACAGTAATGTCCTAAATAATCAACTCCTTTACCACAGCGATCAGCTTATTATACAGTAATGTCCTAAATAATCAACTCATTTACCACAGCAGAATTATAGGTAACTTTTCAGGATTTAGTCAGAAATATGGCTTGATGCCATTCATCGGAAAGCTCTCACAGAGCTTTCTGATGAATAGCAACAAGCCATATTTCCGACTAAATCCTGAAAAGTTACCCATAATTCTGCTGTGGTTAAAGTGATATGAAACACTCCGGTTGGGTGATCAAATAGAAATGGAGAATAATTATATTAATCTTGCTCAAAGTACATAATATGTCTTTAAGTAGTCAATTATCTAGGGCATTACTGTAGCTATAAGCTACCAGGATTAATTTTAGAGCTGAAGATTATCTATCACTTTAACCCTGAGGTTCATGACAGGAGATGTGCTGGTGAAACATTAAATATCCTGTGCCAGTGCATTCTCGTATATATTTAGTGTTAGGCCACTGTAATCTCTTACATGTATATATTGAGGCACAGTTTGTTAACTTCCAATCCAATGGTCTGAGCAGATTTTTCAGAAACTTAAATCTTCCAGAATTGATATTTAACCCTTTCATGATGGGAGCTGCGCTGGTGCAGCATCAAAGATCCTGTGCCAATGAATAATTACCTTATATATGTGAGGCACCCTATGGGAGACTCGCATATATACATGTGTAAGAGAATACATTGGCACAGGGTTTTCACAAAATTTCAGGAAGGGTTACGACTTTAAAACCTGTCCTTTTGTTTTAAATGATTTATCTTACATTATTAATGTCCCACAAACATTGCTGATAACTCAGGACTGTGCCTAACGATTTATAATTATTAATGTCCCACAAACATTGCTGATAACTCAGGACTGTGCCTAACGATTTATAATTATTAATGTCCCACAAACATTGCTGGTAACTCAGGACTGTGCCTAACGATTTATAATTATTAATGTCCCACAAACATTGCTGATAACTCAGGACTGTGCCTAACGATTTATAATTATTAATGCAGTACATGTAATTACCCACCATGCTCAATCAATTTTTCCATTCAAGATTTTATATTGTTGTATCCTCACATAATACTGTATATACCGGCCCATAACCTCGTTAAAGGGGTCGATTAATTAGAGCATAGCTGTACATGTAGCTACCGGTATACATGTATCCTTGTAGTCTAAAAGGTCCTTGTGTATGCAGGTGTATATGTAAAGTTCTTCCTCTTTGCTCTGCACAACAAAGGACTTTATAGGCTGATTTTAAGCTGTGATCAATCAAATGTCATGTAATGTAGGCTCCTTCCTTTTCAGTGATAACTTATCAATCATTTTTTGGAAATAATATAACAAAGTTATCCTCGGTGGGAAAATTTTACAAGAGACACAAAAAATTTATTTATCTCTGGCAGGGTCCGCGCTGGACCGAAATTTACTTTTGCCAAATAATTTGCCAAATAAAAATATTTTTTGCCAAATTATTTTAGCAGTTGCCAAATGTTATCCCTGATAGTACCATTTTTATCAAGTCTTATGTTTCGACACTCGCGGTTTGAACGACTTTTGATATCGATAGAAGGCAGTTAGTTAATCATTATAAATATTCGCATCTCTATTGTGGTTTATCATACAACAATAAGCCAATCACCGAACAATACAATGGTAGAAGGGTTTCTCCATCAGAAGGGCACATCACAGGAGGATTAGTAATCCCTCCAACCATCAGTACTAATGCTATGAGATTAACTGCATCTAAATAGAGGTGTTAACTGTCCCTCAACCTTATAAAACACCACTAATATAATTACGATGTAAGAGTTTCCTGAAATTAATGGTATTGATTGACCAATATTTTTTCAAATTGCTTGAGGAATTAAAATGTGACTTGCCAAAACTTTTGCCAAATGAAAATATTTTTTGCCAAATGCGAATTATTTTTGCCATTGGCAAATTTGGCAAGTGGCAGCGCGAACCCCGATCTCTGGATGTAGAATTGAAGACTTTTATAGCCCAGATGTCATGTCTCTCCTACTCTCACCTACTCTCTCCTAGTTGATGAGAAAAACAGGATTTTATAGTTTTAATAACATTTTAGAAGTATAAAATTACTGAGTTGTGAGATACAACATTTAGTTTTAATGATTCCTGCTGATTATTGTCATACAGTAATGCCCTAAATAATCGACTCCTTAACCACAGCAGAATTATGGGTAATTTTTCAGGATTTAGTCAGAAATATGGCTTGTTTCCATTCATCGGAAAGCCATATTTCCAACTAAATCCTGAAGTTACCCATAAATCTGCTGTGGTTAAGGAGTCAATTATTTAGGGCATTACTGTACCTTTGTGGACCTAATTCACCGACCAGGAGATATTTTCACACTTTAGTCGTTAAACTGAGGGTAAATTTAAGGGAATAATAAAACATTAGTAGAAATAAATCTACCACAAAAAAAAACATTTAAATAGTGTTGGCGCAAAAAAAATTCCCTAATATGACATCAGAATCGCCTTGGAGAGTCCAGTTTTTTAAATACGTCATCTCACGCAGCAAATCTCATGACATTTCTTCAACATCGTATTTGTATTCGATGCAATGAAAGTCTGGCCATCTATATCAAAATTGGTTATATTAAACTTTCATCAGATCTAATTGAATTGTATTCGATGTGATGATGGCACAACATCTGTAATGGGCTTAATCAAAATACATGTATAAGCTTTAGAAGTGGCACAGAAATGATTGGCTGGTGTGTATTGTGTATACTGATTAATGATTGGTTGGTGTGTGTATTGTGTATATACTGATTTTCCTAATGACTTTTTAATTACCATCATAATAATAATGCAGCATTGCATCTAGTCCCTGTTCTTTGTTTATACTACTGTTGTACATATCCGCAAAAAGCTGTGGAATACAATTTATTTTATTTTCAGCTAAGAATTACTCAAGATATGATATTAGCTAATTGTTATTACCAAACCTTATTTTGATTTATATTTTAACCCTTTACCCAACAAACCGGCCAAAACCGGCCAAATAAAGCTTCAACAGCCTAAAATATCTTCGGTCTGTCTCAATAGAACCATACAAATATGGATATCATTGGAACCGGCTCCTTGACCACATTGTGATAGTTACAGTTATACCCTGTGCCAATGCATTCTCTTATATATGCGAGTCGACCATAGGTCGCCTCGCATATATAAGAGAATGCATTGGCCTAACACTTTTTACCATTTTTTCTTACAATCTTTAACAATTTTATAATTTTTAATGTGTTAAGCCAATGCATTCTCTTATATATGCGAGGCGACCTATGGTCGACTCGCATATATAAGAGAATGCATTGGCACAGGGCCCTTCTGTTGGGTAAAGGGTTAACTGTAAGGTGATCATTGATTATTAATGTTCTACTTACAGTAATGCCCTAAGTAATCGACTCCTTAAACACAGCAGAATTATGGGTAACTTTTCAGGATTTAGTCGGAAATATGGCTTGTTGCCATTCATCGGAAAGCTCTTGGGGAGAGCTTTCCGATTAATGGCAACAAGCCATATTTCCGACTAAATCCTGAAAAGTTACCCATAATTCTGCTGTATTTAAGGAGTCGATTACTTAGGGCATTACTGTACATGAACTAATAATGCTGTATAATTTATTTTTGGTTGATTTAGAATGATACCGCGAAATAATAATTATCATTAACTTAAAATTATACATGCATATAGACAAGGCTCAAAATAAGTGGCCGGTCACAGTCACTGTCCGATGAAAAATAGCTTATGTCCAGTGCAGTGAGTGCACTTCTGTATCTGTCGGACATTATGTCCAGTGCACTTCTGTATCTGTCGGACATTATGTCCAGTGCACTTCTGTATCTGTCTGACATTTTGTCCAATGCAATTCTATAAACAATCTATCTGTCCAAGGAGCCACTTCTGGCCAAATTGGAAATTGAAAGTAAAAAATAGTTCTTTTTTAATTTCAGATCAATTCATAGTGAATATAATTATGTTGAATTGCATGTGTATTTATTAATCGATGTAAAGTTTTTTAACTTTTTAAAACAATAATAACATGGGTTTTTCCTAGGTGGCAATTGGACGGTCACTAAAATGTGCGCATCATTGACGAATAATAAGCCGATTGGATGTTTAAATACTGTCGCATACAGTACATCTGAAAATTTGACTGGCACCATTTTGAAATGACCAACATCATGGCACCATCCATTTGGTGCCTGTCATTTTGACAGTCAGTAAAAAAATTATTATTTTGAGCCTTGCATATAGATAACTTTGTTTCTTAGTTTTAAGCATGCATCATATGAAGTGTGTTTTTCTAACAAATATAAAATATATGTACTGGTATCACAAAATCAATAGTGATTTATAAATTTCATTTTATTTTCAACATATATTTTTCTAACTACTGAACGTCTAAAAACCATGAATATATCTTTAAAAAACTATTTTTGAAACTTTTCAGGTCGTAACCAGGGCGAGCCAGGTGAGTCACAGAAGGAAGGCGGAGCCACGGTAAACAGTCGGGGTTTCTATGGAAGCAACGCCTTCAATCCTAAACGATTCTACCAGGGATCGATTTCTCACCGACGATGGCCGGGTCCATTCGGTACTGCTTCCAAAAACGCATATCTCCACCAATCAGATCAACAGAATTCTCTCCAAAAGCCAAAAGTTGTGACAATCGTCCGAAATGGACCAAAACCAAGAAGTCATGTGAAAATATTATTGAACAAGAGAAGCGTTCAATCTTACGAACAGTTGATTTCAGATATTTCTGAGGCCTTTGGGCCGAAATGGCGAAATAATACAGTGAAAAAATTATACAACCTAAAAGGACGAGAGGTTCAAAGTGTTTCAGATTTCTTCCGGGAAGATGAGGTGTTTATCGCAGTTGGAGGTGAACCTTTTCAGGATCGAAATATCCACGAGATTCTTGAAGAATTGTACCCTGATAGTCCGTATTCTCAGAACCTTATAAGGGAATGGGAGAAAAATAAAAAACGATGGCGTGCTCAGGGTGCTCCTCAAACGACAAGCCGTGAGCAAGTTAGTGTCGACGAACATCGGGATAGCGGGTTTGCTGAGGGTGACGATTCTCATAAAGAGTTTGATTCTAGTTTAATAACTCCGCGAAATAAAGGGGATGATACTCAGAGGAGCAAGCAGAATAAATATGAGACGCCACGTGAAGCTGAGGCTTCGAAACAAATGGAGCGCGATCGTGATAAACCTCGTGATAAACCTCGTGATAAGGAAGCTCGAACAAGGAAACGACAACAAAAAATGCTCGATGCCGAAAAGCGAGCTCTCGAGGAAGAGAAACGACGACGAGGATTAGTTCCACTTAAACCGATAAACGATCCTTTCCAAAAACAGAAAGAAGAGCAAGAAAATGAGAGGTTGGTCCAATTGCAGAAATTGGAGGATAGAAGGAAGAATGAACAGAGTGATAAGGATAGAGAGGATCGAGAGAGGGCTGTACAAGCGGCGAGGGACAGACAAGCAGCTGCCGAGGCTAAAGCAGCGGAGGATGCTAAAGCTGAAGAAGAAAGGAAAGCTGCAGAAGAGGTCAATGTCAAGGAAAGTAAAGAGGAAGAATTGAAGGTCGAAAAACCAGAGAAACAGGATACGGAGAAAGTTTCTCCTAGAGAGAAGAAGGATGGTAAAAAAGATACGCAAAAAGCTGAATCTGTGGCGCTGCCGAAAATAACAGAGGATAATAAGGTTGTGAAATCGAAGGAAACGCCTCGCAGTGAAGGAAAGCTTGAGGATGCTAAGGTTGAAAATGATAAAGAGAATGAAAAACCAGTCAATGAAAAAGAGCCCGAGAGACATCACAAACGGAAACGAGATAAAAATAGAATTGTTCGAAAGACGAAACTCGAACGTCAAGTTACAAATGACAATGTTGTTTTATCAAAATATGACTTGGGTCGGACTTTAGGCGATGGTAATTTTGCTATTGTCCGGCAAGCCAAACTTTTATCAACTGGTGCAGAATATGCTCTGAAAATTATCGACAAGCCAAAGTTGAAGGGTAAAGAGCATATGGTTGAAAATGAGATAGAAATCATGAAAGACTGTGATCATGTTAATATCGTTAAACTTTACGAGGAGTACGAAACTTCTGGAAAGATCTTCCTACAGATGGAGCTAGTTAAGGTTTGTATTATTTAACCCTTTATGGAGCCCCAGACAGAGAGACCAATGCACTGATGACTGTCGTCTGCTTGGGTCTGTGTGAGGCTCCATACAGGAGTGTTATATAACCCTTTCATGATGGGAGCTGCGCTGGTGCAGCATTAAAGATCCTGTGCCATTGCATTCTCTTATATATGAGTTTCCCATAGGGATTCTTGCGAAACTCACATACATTTGTATTAATTGGAAACGGAATGTCTGGAAAAGGTATATTGTCTTATCTTAACATGACACTACAGTAATGCCCTAAGTAATCGACCCCTTAACCACAGCAGAATTATGGGTAACTTTTCAGGATTTAGTCGGAAATATGGCTTGTTGCCATTCATCGGAAAGCTCACCCCGAGAGCTTTCCGATGAATGGCAACAAGCCATATTTCCGACTAAATCCTGAAAAGTTACCCATAATTCTGCTGTGGTTAAGGGGTCGATTACTGAGGGCATTACTGTATTTAAAAACTCCATGCCTTGCTTTTGCTTTGTTATAATCATCAACATTAAAGGGGGGTACTGTACACTAAATTTGGCCATTTATGGGTCCATCTCTTTTTATACATAACAAAATATATGCAACAAATAAATGAATTTGAGCATTGGATTAGTGCAAAATACACTTGTGTGCTCAATGAATGATGCAAACAACATGGTAATTATAATGGAGTTGAATAAATGGCTAGAATCATAAATTCTTTTTCATTATTATCATGTTGTTTGATTCGTACATAGAGCACATGAGTGTATTTTGCACTCATCCATGGTTCAAATTCATTCATTTGTTGCATATATTCGGTTGAGTATAAAAGGAGATGGTCCCATAAATTGCTGGATTTAGTGTACAGTACCCCTTTAAGTAGTGTCATAAACATTTCAGAGCAATGGCAGCAGCTCTAGATTTTCTTCCCATGGTCTACATTTACAATTTTTACGCGACCTGACAAAAAATTCAACCGTCACTTAACCCTTTACCCAACAAAACGGCCAAAACCGGCCAAATAAAGCTTCAACAGCCTAAAATATCTTCGGTCTGTCTCAATAGAACCATACAAATATGGATATCATTGGAACCGGCTCCTTGACCACATTGTGATAGTTACAGATATGCCCTGTGCCAATGCATTCTCTTATATATGCGAGTCGACCATAGGTCGCCTCGCATATATAAGAGAATGCATTGGCCTAAAAAAAATCTGTTTTTAACACTTTTTACCATTTTTTCTTACATTCTTTAACAATTTTATAATTTTTAATGTGTTAAGCCAATGCATTCTCTTATATATGCGAGGCGACCTATGGTCGACTCGCATATATACGAGAATGCATTGGCACAGGGCCCTTCTGTTGGGTAAAGGGTTAAAGAAAACGATCTCAAATTTATTGAAAAATTTAAGAAGCAAAACAAATATATTCAGCGCTCTATTGATATATTTGTTCTGAAATCTTCTGCGTAGGTAGGTTTTGACTCTCGAGCTACTCTTACCAAATTATATATACATAATTGTGGGGTTCATGTCAATTTAACAACCATAATGACTGGAGCTTCCTGAAATTTTGCGAAAACCCTCACCTGTGTCAATGCATTCTCGTATATATGCGAGTCTCCCGTAGGGATCCTCGCTTATGTAAGAGATTACATTAGCCTAACAATATTTATCTTGACCTTGTAAGCCAGGCATTCTCTTATATATGTGACTCGCATACATGTACATGTATATAAAAGAATGGACTGGCACATGGTCTTAAATGCTGCTCCAGTAGGAGAAACATTCGCAGACTAATACAAATTCATTAATGTGAAAACAACATTTTAAACAAAATTTTCTCTCCCCACAGATGACTTGAACATTACAGGTACCCTTCTGGACAAAACAAGGTCCACTTAACAGCGGTGCGGTTAGTGTTGCCACCGCGGCCTAAATACAACTAAACCGCAGCTCCACCGGCTAACTACAGTTGGGCCGCGGTGCACTTGCCATTTGGCATGGTGTAGTTGCTTGGTGTACTTTCATTAAACTGAAAAAAGACGATACAAACCAGAAATCTAACCACGGTGTACATGTCATTCGGCCGCGAGGGTAGTTGTCGTTCGACTGCAGTGAACTTGCCGTTCGGCCGCAGTGTACTTACCGTTCGATCGCGGTGCTCAACTGCAGTTACAAACTCTGACACCGCGGCGGAACGGCAAATACACCGCGGTGCCAATGGACACTTGTTTTGTCCAGCGGGGTATATGCACTGTCTGACATTGGTAATTAAATACAGTAATTATCTAATTAATCAACTCCATAACCACAACAGAATTATGGGTAATTTTTCAGGATTAAGTCAGATATGGCTTGTTCATTGGAAAGCTTTCAGTGAAATCCTGAAAAATTACCCATAATTCTGCTGTGGTTAAGGAGTCGATTATTTAGGGCATTACTGTACATATAGGAGTCGATTATTTAGGGCATAACTGTACATATAGGAGTCGATTATTTAGGGCATTACTGTACATATAGGAGTACGATTTTGTTGAGATCTCTGCAGATCTCTGAGGACAATCCTGAGAGCTACAATAATGCCTAAGTAATCGACCCCTTAACCACAGCAGAATTATGGGTAACTTTTCAGAATTTAGTCGGAAATATGGCTTGTTGCCATTCATCGGAAAGCTCTCCCCGATCAAAATCAAAATTATTTATTATGAATACTTGGTGATAGTTTTGAGTTATAACATGTACTGTAAATTAGGGCCGATGAGATCGGCCCCTGGCACTGAAAGAGTTAAAAACTTTATCGATGAACAGACGACTGATAGGGTCTGATTATCTTTATTGCACCTTGTTGAGTAACTCTTTGTGTTTTAAAATAACACCGTTAATCAGAATCAATATCACACAAAAGACACATGCATGGATCGTATGATCAGACTCCTATCACAACCCGCGGGTTATCACTATCAAATAACCGATCAATAAAAACCTAGAAGGGTCTTAATTCAAAAATCAATCGATGCTGCGTGAATAGTTGCCATTGATTATGTTATAATATCACCTATCGATTCATCATTTTAGGCCAAAAAATACAAATTCCGTGTTCTCGGGCACCTCCTTCTTCACTTAAAATTTTCTTTTAAAAAGCCCATCAAACATTTTTTTCAGTATTTTCTGTTAACAAAAATGATTTTCTTTATCTCTGGAGTATTTTTTCTAGATTATGAGAAAAAAATAAAAATAAATAGCCTCCCTCCCATATCTCAAAATTGATCTAAATTGCCTGAGAATTACAGATTCTAATCATACCGAAAATTGTATGAGCACCATTAAATAACAGATTAAACATATAGAACACACACAATAAAGCTACTAGTACAAATACGAAAAACATTATTTTAATTTATCCACCGCTCACTACCTCTATTGCCTACATAAAGTCTGCCTAATAAACGTTAAGTTTATTACGTCAAAGTAGCTTTATTAGGTCAACATATCTTTATTAGGTTAGTACTACTTTCATGACGTAATTGCATATGCAAATTGCGCAGGTAACTAGGGACGTCAACCGACCTGAATGACGTCATTGTGATTTTGGGACCTTTTTATCGTCATAATTCACTGCAATTGATACAAAATTCGTAATCGGATATGTGTTTTCGCTCTAAAACATCTATAAACCATTAGCTGAAGGTCAGCTTAGAATAACTATTAAAAAACCCAACGAAATATTTCCGGTTTTGCCACATCATGAATACTAATTAGTTTGCTTGACCTAATAAATGTAAGGGCGTCATCGAAGTAACGAATGTAAAACTGAGAAAATGACAGATTTACCGCACAAAATGCATGTTTTGTGCGATGGATAAATAAAATATGTAGCTAATGTTGTCACTAAAACTGTTTATGTCCGCTCGGGGGATTTGGCATCTATTAGACTCGGCAGAGCCTCGCCCAATAGATGCTCAAATCCCCCTCACGGACATAAACATTTTAAGCGACGACACTAGCTACATATTCTATATTTATTACATATCTTATTCAGAAATTCCCAAATTGTGCCCCATATGCGCTTTTTATAAGAATTTTTTCAACCAAAGTTTTATAAAGATCGCCAAATTTGTTACTATTTGTTCGGGAGTCATTCGGGAAAAATCGGGGATATGGAACCGGGGCATTACTATATCTGGGCTATACTATATCCTTTGCATCATCATGATTCAGAAATATAATATATTTCAAACTTTAATATCATAAAAATTTGCCAGTATTAAACGTACTGCATCTGTCCAGATCAGACGGTCCCCATATCATCAAGTTACAATAAAAACATTTCAAAATACGCTTTAGTTATCAGAATCGATTAATTACAACAAAATAATGCTAACCACTGTCAACTATGGCATAAAATTTCCCAAAACATGTTATTTATCAACATTTTGTTCAACAAAATATGGCAGTATTATCACTTGAGTATCACAAAATTTGACCATATTACCACTTCATTTTAGAGTTATCCATCTTCATCTGCAATTATTCCAAGACCATCGGTTTGATGACTATTTTCCAGGCCACAAATAAGTACTCATCTCGAGAAATAACAAATTAAAATTTTTTATATCTGATCACTCTGAGCTTTGATGGGTGGGTTCCTCAACTCGAATCAAATAGTTTTTTTTTTCCCTGAAGCCAAAGAAATAGTAATTTGGGAGCGTTAATTCTGTTCTCCCATGAATTTATATTTTAGATAATGCTAGCTCTGGTTTCAGCATTTCCGTTATTGAATGAAAATCTATATTTGATCAATTTTTGTCGCAATGCCGGGTATATATACGGTACAAAGGATTACTGCCAACATACAGTAATGCTCTAAATAATCGACTCCTTAACCACAGCGGAATTATGGGTACCGGTATATTTTCAGGATTTAGTAGGAAATAAGGCTTGTTGCCATATTTCCGACTAAATTTGAAACGTTACCCATAATTCTGCTGTGGTTAAGGAGTTGATTATTTAGAGTATTACTGTAGCATGATTTTCGTGGTTTCACATGTTATTGACAGTGGAATGTTATTCAAAAGCTGCAAGCACTGATCGTCTGGTCATTCTTATCACTGGTTATCACTTTCAAAACCCAATCAATAAAAACCTATAATGCTCTTAACTCAAAAGTCAATCGATGCTGTGTGAATAGATAACATTGATTATGTTGTAATATCACCTATTGACACATGATTCATCATTTTAAATGGATAAACATACCCCAGTATACTGGTAATCAGTAAAATTCCCAAAGAATCAAATACTAGTACATCCTGTCAGGTTACATATTAACATAATCACATACATGTAGTGCGGTAGTGTTGCAGAGTGTATATATTATTTGCCATACAAAAACACTAATTTTCATTCAAAAAGGGCCACTTTACCCTCTTTAGTTTATTGGATAGGTACTTTAACTTCACTAAGTCATTCCAAGGTGAATTATAAGTATTTCACCTACATTTATTTATTGCACACCTATGGCTTTACATGTATTATTGCGAAATACAGCAGTATTCAAAATACTGCAGTAACACCTCACTTTTGTGGTTATACCGTATTCTGCATGCGAAGTTTTATGATTTTTGTTTTAACCCTTTACCCAACAGAAGGGCCCTGTGCCAATGCATTCTCTTATATATGCGAGTCGACCATAGGTCGCCTCGCATATATAAGAGAATGCATTGGCTTAGCATATTTAAAATTATAAAATTGTTAAAGAATGTAAGAAAAAATGGTAAAAAGTGTTAAAATAAATATTTTTTTTAGGCCAATGCATTCTCTTATATATGCGAGGCGACCTATGGTCGACTCGCATATATAAGAGAATGCATTGGCACAGGGCATAACTGTAACCATCACAATGTGGTCAATGAACCGGTTCCAATGATATCCATATTTGTATGGTTCTATTGAGACAGACCGAAGATATTTTAGGCTGTTGAAGCTTTATTTGGCCGGTTTTGGCCGGTTTGTTGGGTAAAGGGTTAAGTCAGCATTGTAACCATGGACACCAGATAATTTGTTTATTTATGGCATGGTGTGAAGCTGCAATCGCGATTGTCCGTCAGTCACTACTAACTACAGCAATGCTCTAAGTAATCGACTTCTTAACCACAGCAGAATTATGGGTAACTTTTCAGAATTTAGTCGGAAATATAAGATCTTTCCAATGAATGGCAACAAGTCATATTTCCGACTAAATTCTGAAAAGTTACCCATAAGTCTGCTGTGGTTAAGAAGTCAATTACTTAGAGCATTACTGTAACTTTGTATGTTTAATAAACTGTAAACAATTTATTAATTCAAATATTGTGTTGTGTTTAGTTCACTTGAAAATAAAGATACTATAGTACCCCTGATAGTGTAGATATGTTATTTATTATCAATTGAAAATTTGGTGATTGAAAATGGCACCGCGCGGACATCTAACGCTCACTTGATTCAAAATCTAGATTGAACTCGCCGTTGTTGCTGTCGCAAAAACGAAATTAATGTGGCAGTAACTAACTTGGTTGTCGCAGCTAAAAATTACCGGAGGTTGCCGCATGTCAATCTTCTGCTAGCATTCATGGTGATACCACTTGACTGGTTGGCTTGCAGTACGACCACAGCAGTCATTACCGGCCTACACAACCTTGTTAAAGGGTCAATTAATTAGAGCATACATGTAGCTGTATTTATCAGTTATTCATAACGTATTCAGGAAGAGATCTCCTATATATTTTGAGTCTTCCATATATATGTATATATATATGTGTGTATGTGGGTACTTCATAGAATCGAAAACGGCTGCGCGGATCAAGCTCAAATTTCGTATTTAACCCTTTACCCAACAAACCGGCCAAAACCGGCCAAATAAAGCTTCAACAGCCTAAAATATCTTGGGTCTGTCTCATAAAACCATACAAATATGGATATCATTGGAACCGGCTTATTGGCCTTAGATTCTTTAACAATTTTATAATTTTTAATGTGTTAAGCCAATGTATTCTCTTATATATGCGAGGCGACCTATGGTCGACTCGCATATATAAGAGAATGCATTGGCACAGGGCCGTTCTGTTGGGTAAAGGGTTAAGTGTAAAAACCCACGGGGATCGTCCACGTCGCATTTTGGACAAGCTCAGAGCACCGCTTCTCCCCTCCCAGTCACAAAAAATGGCACCGTGGGGGTTAACACACTAACGCTCCTTATATCTTCCATATTGGGAGATGTATCCGGTTAACCCTTTACCCAACAAACCGGCCAAAACCGGCCAAATAAAGCTTCAACAGCCTAAAATATCTTCGGTCTGTCTCAATAGAACCATACAAATATGGATATCATTGGAACCGGCTCCTTGACCACATTGTGATAGTTACAGTTAGCCCCGTGCCAATGCATTCTCTTATATATGCGAGTCGACCATAGGTCGCCTCGCATATATAAGAGAATGCATTGGCCTAAACAAAATCTTTTTTAAACACTTTTTACCATTTTTTCTTACATTCTTTAACAATTTTATAATTTTTAATGTGTTAAGCCAATGCATTCTCTTATATATGCGAGGCGACCTATGGTCGACTCGCATATATAAGAGAATGCATTGGCACAGGGCCCTTCTGTTGGCTAAAGGGTTAACGCTCTTTATAGTCATTGACGTATTGATCTAAGAGGCGTTAACTCTACATTTTTTATTAGTTTTCGCAATGTGATTCTTACGTCTGGGTCTCGGAGTGTGCGTCATTATACAGACATGAGCGTGTTGTGTGATTCTTATGTACTCAGGGCTTCCTAGGAACGCGGATCGGGTCAGTTTTTCCGCCCTAGGTGATTTTCACCTTGAAACGGGTACCCACAAATTATATATATGCGTGTTGTGTGATTCTTACGTACTTAGGGCTTCCTAGGAACGCGGATCGGGTCAGTATGGGTGCATGTGTCCTTTATAGACTCGAACCGATTGCGCTCACACTTGCTACCTACAGGAAGTGTCATGGACGGGTTAAATTGTGACCCCGACCTGACCTTGACCTTGAAAATGGTCAATTCAAGGTCAAATCGGGTAAAATATTGAAAAACCCAAAATTAATTCAAAAATATTAAAAATAAATTAAATTAAAAAATTAAATTAATTCAAAAAATAAATTGTCATGTCTCTGACGAACGCCGCCAGTTGCGGGCCAACCTGCTAGTAGACTATAATTAAGTGTATCTCATCTTCATCTACATCTACATGTATGTTATTGTTTGTTAAGCAAGCCTTGAAATAGTGTGCCTGTCATTTGCAGAATGAGGTCCCCAGAGGGTGAATTTAGTGATGCTACCCCGCATAGTGGGCTAGCGTCACCAAATTCACCCTCTGGGGACCTCATTCTGCTTACACCTCAGCAGAATGAGGTTCCCAGAGGGTGAATTTGGTGATGCTAGCCCGCTATGCGGGGTAGCATCACTAAATTCACCCTTTGGGAACCTCATTCTGCAAATGACAGACACAATAATTCAGGCTTGTTGTTAAGTCATATGGACATAATTACAGGGTGGAGACTTGTTCGATGCCATTACGCAGAGTGTCAAATTTGGCGAAGCCGATTCTGCACGGATGGTCAAAGATCTATGCAACGCTCTGTTCTATCTTCATTCTCGATCCATCGTCCATCGTGACCTCAAACCAGAAAACCTTCTCGTAAGTACAAAGATCTATAACGCTCTGTTCTATCTTCATTCTCGATCCATCGTCCATCGTGACCTCAAACCAGAAAACCTTCTCGTAAGTACAAGGATCTATAACCAGAAAACCTTCTCGTAAGTACAAAGATCTATAACGCTCTGTTCTATCTTCATTCTCGATCCATCGTCCATCGTGACCTCAAACCAGAAAACCTTCTTGTAAGTACAAAGATCTATAACGCTCTGTTCTATCACCATTCTCGATCCATCGTCCATCGTGACCTCAAACCAGAAAACCTTCTCGTAAGTACAAAGATCTATAACGCTCTGTTCTATCTTCATTCTCGATCCATCGTCCATCGTGACCTCAAACCAGAAAACCTTCTCGTAAGTAAAGATCTATAGTGCTCTATTCTATCACCATTCTCGATCCATCGTCCATCGCGACCTCAAACCAGAAAACCTTCTCGTAAGTACAAAGATCTATAACGCTCTGTTCTATCTTCATTCTCGATCCATCGTCCATCGTGACCTCAAACCAGAAAACCTTCTCGTAAGTACAAGGATCTATAACGCTCTGTTCTATCTTCATTCTCGATCCATCGTCCATCGTGACCTCAAACCAGAAAACCTTCTCGTAAGTACAAGGATCTATAACGCTCTGTTCTATCTTCATTCTCGATCCATCGTCCATCGTGACCTCAAACCAGAAAACCTTCTCGTAAGTACAAAGATCTATAATGCTCTGTTCTATCTTCATTCTCGATCCATCGTCCATCGTGACCTCAAACCAGAAAACCTTCTCGTAAGTACAAAGATCTATAACGCTCTGTTCTATCACCATTCTCGATCCATCGTCCATCGTGACCTCAAACCAGAAAACCTTCTCGTAAGTACAAAGATCTATAACGCTCTGTTCTATCTTCATTCTCGATCCATCGTCCATCGTGACCTCAAACCAGAAAACCTTCTCGTAAGTACAAAGATCTATAGTGCTCTATTCTATCACCATTCTCGATCCATCGTCCATCGCGACCTCAAACCAGAAAACCTTCTCGTAAGTACAAAGATCTATGTAACACTCTGTTCTATCGCCAATCTCGGTCCATCATCCACCGTGACCTCAAACCAGAAAACCTTCTCGTAAGTACAAAGATCTATAATATAATGCTCTGTTCTATCGCCATTCTCGATCCATCATCCACCGTGACCTCAAACCAGAAAACCTTCTCGTAAGTACAAAGATCTATAATATAATGCTCTGTTCTATCGCCATTCTCGGTCCATCATCCACCGTGACCTCAAACCAGAAAACCTTCTCGTAAGTACAAAGATCTACCGTATGTAACACTGTTCTATCGCCATTCTCGGTCCATCATCCACCGTGACCTCAAACCAGAAAACCTTCTCGTAAGTACAAAGATCTATAATATAATGCTCTGTTCTATCGCCATTCTCGGTCCATCATCCACCGTGACCTCAAACCAGAAAACCTTCTCGTAAGTACAAAGATCTATAATATAATGCTCTGTTCTATCGCCATTCTCGGTCCATCATCCACCGTGACCTCAAACCAGAAAACCTTCTCGTAAGTACAAAGATCTATAATATAATGCTCTGTTCTATCGCCATTCTCGGTCCATCATCCACCGTGACCTCAAACCAGAAAACCTTCTCGTAAGTACAAAGATCTATAATATAATGCTCTGTTCTATCGCCATTCTCGGTCCATCATCCACCGTGACCTCAAACCAGAAAACCTTCTCGTAAGTACAAAGATCTATAATATAATGCTCTGTACTATCGCCATTCTACAAAGTACAAAGATCTATAATATAATGCTCTGTACTATCGCCATTCTACAAAGTACAAAGATCTATAATATAATGCTCTGTACTATCGCCATTCTACAAAGTACAAAGATCTATAATATAATGCTCTGTACTATCGCCATTCTACAAAGTACAAAGATCTATAATATAATGCTCTGTACTATCGCCATTCTACAAAGTACAAAGATCTATAATATAATGCTCTGTACTATCGCCATTCTACAAAGTACAAAGATTGATGTAATGCTTGTTCTCTCAATTGCCTATTATTTGTGATGGCCTAATAATAGTCATGTGGGGATTAAGGCTGAAATTAATAATAGTGATGGCAATTTCACTCTATGTCTGACACTATTATTAGATGCCTGAGAGTATGTTTGTTGTTAAATTGTAATCATGGTTAACCCTTTACCCAACAAACCGGCCAAAACCGGCCAAATAAAGCTTCAACAGCCTAAAATATCTTCGGTCTGTCTCAATAGAACCATACAAATATGGATATCATTGGAACCGGCTCCTTGACCACATTGTGATGGTTACAGTTATGCCCTGTGCCAATGCATTCTCTTATATATGCGAGTTGACCATAGGTCGCCTCGCATATATAAGAGAATGCATTGGCCTAAAACAAAACTTTTTTTAACACTTTTTACCATTTTTTCTTATATTCTTTAACAATTTTATAATTTTTAATGTATTAAGCCAATGCATTCTCTTATATATGCGAGGCGACCTATGGTCGACTCGCATATATAAGAGAATGCATTGGCACAGGGCCCTTCTGTTGGGTAAAGGGTTAATGCCACCCAACAATAACAAAATCAAAAACTTTTGTGATGACGCCAATAAAAAAATTAATAACCTAATTAATTTCTTCCAATGTTCAAATAGAAATTCCGTAGAGGTGCGGTTTTGTCCCACACTTTGCTCATAACAACACGGGAAATACCGGTATAGAAGCTTTATTTCTGTTGCTAGCATTATGACTGAATATCTGGTCTGTTTGGTTATGTACCGGTAATATGTATAGAAATAATAGAATTGATTTTATTTTGAAATTCGTCTGCGCATAAAAAATGTATCGTACGGTATCTGTTATATGTATATCAATATCAGAGGAAGATGATGTTAGCATAAAAGTAGAGTGCAATATATACACTCATTGGACCCAATTGGATCTATGCAGGGGAGCCAATGGGTTCCAATTAACCCTTTACCCAACAAACCGGCCAAACCGGCCAAATAAAGCTTCAACAGCCTAAAATATCTTCGGTCTGGCTCAATAGAACCATACAAATATGGATATCATTGGAATCGGCTCATTGACCACATTGTGATGGTTATAGTTATGCCCTGTGCCAATGCATTCTCTTATATATGCGAGTCGACCATAGGTCGCCTCGCATATATAAGAGAATGCATTGGCCTAAAAAAAATCTTTTTTTAACACTTTTTACCATTTTTTCTTACATTCTTTAACAATTTTATAATTTTTAATGTGTTAAGCCAATGCATTCTCTTATATATGCGAGGCGACCTATGGTCGACTCGCATATATAAGAGAATGCATTGGCACAGGGCCCTTCTGTTGGGTAAAGGGTTAATACTAGCATATACAGGGTATCCTATAGGAGCGTATTGGTATAGGCTATAGCTGTAGGTTTCTATAGCAAACCATTGTGATGGTCCTATGATTTTCCAATAAGATCCTACGAATTTGCATAAAATATCCCGGTAGGAATATTATAGGAATCTTATAGGAATATTATAAGAACCCTATAGGAATATTATAGGAACCCTATAGGAAAACTATAGGAATCCTATTGGAAAATCTAGCATATTCCTATAGGAACGTTTCATACTGGTAGAACAGAACACATAACTACAATGAACCACATTCAGGTGATTTACAGAGTATGTCCATGTTGCTGCCAAGATCAGAACTCAATGCAGACGATACAATAGTGTACTCTATATTTCTTGGGAATTATAATCAATATTTTAGTATTGCCCGTACCACACTAGAGGTACTTCTTTCATCTATAAAGCGCTTGAAACAATGGTAATTAAATATTAATGCAGCATATTTTTAGGTCCATTGGTAAACTTTTTATTCTCGATACTGCCTACTATATTTTTCATGACGGGAGATGCGCTGTTGCAGCATTAAAGATCCTGTGCCAATGCATTCTCTTATACATGTATATGTGAGTCTACCATAGGGAGCCTCGCATATATAAGAGAATGCACTGGCTTACAAGCTTGAGGTACAGTGTACTTGTAACTATTGTTAGGCCAATATATTCTCTTTTATATGCGAGGCTCCCTATGGGTGTCTTGCCATATATAAGAGAATGCATTGGCACAGGGTTGTCGAAAACATTTCAGGAAGCTCCGGTTATGGCTATTATTATAATAAAGCTTATAGGATCTTTGTGCCAAGTCTAGATTTAAAGCCATGGCAGTTTGCGCTCCAAAATACACATAATATTATTCGCTTTTGAATATTTCCCGCTATCAAAATAGGTTGATAATAATATCTGAACTATCATTCTACGAGCATTCTGTAACCCAAAAAGATGCATTGAAGTAATGAAAAATACAACTATGAACACAATTTTGTTTGGGTCCCAAACAAAAAACCGTCATTGGCACGGTATGGAACAGAAAAGAGCATTCTGTGTTACACATGTAGTCTGTTCCTGAGTGATATTCATGATAGAAATAAAGACCATTTTCTGTCTTCTGGTGAAAAAATGGTAAATGGCTGGAAAATGGCTGTGACTTTTTTGCACTTTCCCCGGCATTTCAATGTCTTTCTTCAAATCCAACTGTATTGGTCATAATCCAACTGTATTGGTCATAATCCAACTGTATTGGTCATAATTGCGAACCCATTTTGTTCCTGATATAGTAGAAATGAAGAGTGTTTGTCTGACTTCTGGCGAAAAATTAAAAATGGCTGGAAAATGGCTGCGACTGTGGCAAGTATTTTTCAGAGCAGATGAAGCCGGGATATCGCTATCTTGTGTATTATCAAAGTATCGTATCCGTCCCTCCAAATTACGTAAACAGAATTTGGAGGTTTGAATAAGCCATGTTCATTTAATGTTTTAGGAACCATCTGACACAGAGGTTGTCTGACATTTTCAAAAGGTGCCTGACTTGGTAACTTTGCGAATGTGGACGGTAAATGACGAAAAATATATTCTATCTATTATTTCATGTACTTTTTCGTTGCTCTTTTGCTCTTTTGCAACTGACAATGTCAATTGGTTAAATCCAGGTATGACTTTGTCAGTGTTTTTTTGAGGAAGATGATGTTAGCATAAATTTAAAATAGATTACATACACTCATAGGAACCGAAATGGATCTATGCAGGGGAGCCAATGTGTTCCAATACTACAGTGATGCCCAAAGTAATTGACCACTTAACCACAGCAGAATTATGGGTAATTTTTCAGGATTTTGTCGGAAATATGGCCATATTTCCAACTAAATCCTGAAAAGTTACCCATAATTCTGCTGTGGTAAAGTGGTCAATTACTTTGGGAATTACTGTAGCATATACAGGGAATCCTATAGGAACATATTGGTAAGGGCTATAGCTACATGTATAGGTTCCTATATGAAACATATAGGTTACCCAATACTGGAATCTATAGCAAACCATATTGCTGGTCCTGTGATTTTCCTGAATGGAATGAAATTTGGTATGTGGGTTTACTAACACAACATACAGGTAATGTTCAAATTTGGGTTCCGCATGCAAATTACCCAACAGAAGGGCCCTGTGCCAATGCATTCTCTTATATATGCGAGTCGACCATAGGTCGCCTCGCATATATAAGAGAATGCATTGGCTTAACACATTAAAAATTATAAAATTGTTAAAGAATGTAAGAAAAAATGGTTAAAACCCTTTACCCAACAAACCGGCCAAAACCGGCCAAATAAAGCTTCAACAGCCTAAAATATCTTCGGTCTGTCTCAAAAGAACCATACAAATATGGATATCATTGGAACCGGCTCATTGACCACATTGTGATAGTTACAGTTATGCCCTGTGCCAATGCATTCTCTTATATATGCGAGTCGACCATAGGTCGCCTCACATATATAAGAGAATGCATTGGCCTAAAAAAAATCTCTTTTTTACCATTTTTTCTTACATTCTTTAACAATTTTATAATTTTTAATGTGTTAAGCCAATGCATTCTCTTATATATGCGAGGCGACCTATGGTCGACTCGCATATATAAGAGAATGCATTGGCACAGGGCCCTTCTGTTGGGTAAAGGGTTAATGCCCTTTTTTTGTTGGAATTTGCACTTAATTTTCATTTTCAGATGATAACTTTATAAGTCTGAACAACTGAATGGAATGAAATTTGGTATATGAGTTTACTAGCCCAAAATACAGGTCAAGTTCAAATTGTTTAGGTTGCGCCCACCCCCCTCCCCCAAATTTCACCTGAGTTATGGCCCTTGTTGTTATTACAATGTGCATATTTTGACATGCCTTAGTGATGCTAATGTTTCTTGCTGACCATTAATAACGACCATCATGACAGTACAGAAGCACAGTGAACTTGAATTGGTACACTGTATACTATAAGACCACAGAGAGCTGAAGTACACATATTGATTGTTGCGACTGCTGCTTATTATTTACATGCAGATAAAGTGATAAAATATTTATGTTTTGGGATTCATGAATTCCATATATGGAAAATGAAAATTCAAAAGTTCCATATATGGAATGCACCTCCAGAACTTTGACCTGTATCACTTAAACTGCGGAATGGGGACTGGATGAATGCAATATGGCCGAGACTCAGTGATCTCGATATTGCAGAATGCTCTTGTGTTATATACAGGTAATTGTCGCCAGGAAACACAGTTAGGCTCGAAGTATGACATAATTCAGTGACAATAGTTGTGAAACTAAGTCTGTTTGATACAAGTCTGCAAATAGTGTGTCTTTTATTTGAAAAATGAGGTCCCCAAAAGGTGAATTTAGTCATGCTATCCAGCATAGCGGGAGGGTATCACCAAATTAACCCTCTGGGGACCTCCTTCTTAGGCCTCATCTTCTGGGAAGTATTTATGGTCGCAAATTAACATTGTTTTTATAATATTTTTTGCTCCGAGTCCATACATCTAGGAGTATTCTTTGACTGACAACTTTGGTCAGAATGTTAGAGCAAACAACTGAGTTTGGACACAAATGAGGTATCAGCTTGTTTGAAAAATAGTATATATGCTTGTACATGTAGCTGCCATAATACTATGTAATATATAGCATTGTTTCTGGTCATGTTTGCAATCGCCTCGGCCATTTTGAATGCGTGATACTCATCAACTTGAAACCATGTGATTCCCCACGGTATAACCCCAATTCTACATGTGATTCTACATGTCATGAAATTTAATTTCCAGGTTCATAGAAACAAAGATGGTACAATAACGCTGAAGCTTGCTGACTTTGGATTGGCTATGGATGTGACGAAGGATATATACACTGTATGTGGCACACCGACCTACGTCGCTCCAGAAATCCTGTCTGAATCAGGTGTGTAACTAGTTTTTTTTTGTCTCAATATTGTGTTTACAATAGCTTACATGGGAAATGGGATTGGGGATAACAAGTGCAGAAGTAACATTTTGATAACCCAACAAATATCAATGTCATTTGCTGGCTCATTTTATATGCTTGTCTGAACATTTTTCATTTTAATTAGTAGTTATTAATAAGGCATACATTTCTTGCAAGCCTTGAAATAATGTGTCTGTCATTTGCAGAATGAGGTCCCCAGAGGGTGAATTTAGTGATGCTACTCTGCATAGCGGGGTAGCATCACTAAATTCACCCTCTGGGGACCTCATTCTGCAAATGACAGACACTCTATTTCAAGGCTTGTCTTCAAAAGGCATACATTTCTTGATACTTAGCAGAATCATGAATTTTCCATTAAGAATTATATTTTTGTTCTTCCTGTTACTCTTTTCAATTATAGTCACACTTCAGTTGAGTGTCATAACCGAAACAACAAATAAAAATATATAACATGACTTAAAGTGGAGAAAATCTTGCTCAAAGTAGTAATTATTAAAAAATATTATAACAAAATAGACAACAAACACCACCATTCTTATATATTAATTAAATACAGTGACTCTCGATGGTGAAATCGTTTTCGTTAGCTTATCACAGATAGTTTCGTCCCGAATCGAGAAGTAATATTTACAATTGCGTGTAGTTCAGACGATGTTTTCTATGGAGTGGTGAGGTCGATTTGTTTGAAATTTTCGGTGATGTTACTGGAATGCTACAGTGTACTTACCTCCAGTTGTCATAGTGCCTGAATACTAACTTACTAGTTCCACGCACCCGAATAAGTACATCATATGACTTTAAAACTTCAAGTAATTGTCTATTGTATGTCATGATTTCAATTACAATATAAAAGATTGCCCGATCGCCTGTTTAGAGCTTTTTAATGTAAGTAAGAGTGCAAGTCTGAGATTGTGAAGGAGCGTATGCTTGGATGTACAGTAATGCTCTAATTAATCGACTCCTTAAACACAGCAGAATTATGGGTAACTTTTCAGGATTTAGTTGGAAATATGGCTTGTTGACATTCATCGGAAAGCTCTCAGGGAGAGCTTTCCAATGAATGGCAACAAGCCATATTTCTGACTAAATCCTTAACCACAGCAGAATTATGGGTAATTTTTCAGGATTTCACTGAAAGCTTTCCAATGAACAAGCCATATCTGACTTAATCCTGAAAAATTACCCATAATTCTGGTGTGTTTAAGGAGTCGATTAATTAGAGCATTACTGTATGTGTTGGATGAATGTTCTCTATTGTATCCAACATGTATAACCATTCTTTCTATATGTAAAATCATCTGACTGTTTCAATAAAAAAAATTATATATATATTCAACTTCAAATGCGAATGCTGAAAATTTTTAAAATATTTGTACCCAAACAGCTGTTTTTATAATATTTTATATTATTTTATTTAATTGACAGTTGAGATTAAAGGGGTACTCTACACTAAATCCGACCATTCATGGGACCATCTCCTTTTATACTCAACAGAATATATGCAACAAATGAATGCATTTGAGTCATGGATTAGTGCAAAATACACCCTTGTGCTCCAGTCATAAATTCATTTTCATTATAATTACCATGTTGTTTGCATCGTTTATATATGGGACATGAGTGTATTTTGCACTAATCCATGGCTCAAATTCATTCATTTGTTGCATAAATTCTGTTGAGTATAAAAGGAGATGGTCCCATAAATGGCCGGATTTAGTGTACAGTACCCCTTTAAGGAGAACCCAGATACCAGTTAAATAATTAAAGATGATCTATGATTCCCGGACACCTGTCCATAAAAGCTTCTATCAATTAATATTAATTTTATTTAGAATTTCTTATGACATTAGTGGTACAGTTTTAAAGGCTATTTTTAGAACAGAAATCCGCACTAGAATGTTCAGAGCATTTCATAAGCGCACCCTTAACCCTTTCAGAGCCAAGTCCGATTTTTGTATCAACCCATATTTCCTTGATCATTTTTCAAATTTATTGATTATAATAATGTGATACATTGATGGTAAGAGCTCTTAGAGCTCTGTTCAACAATGTATCACATTATTATAATCAATAAATTTGAAAAATGATCAAGGAAATATGGGTTGATAAAAAAATCGGACTTGGCACTGAAAGGATTAATCAAGAAAAATTGCAGATCAGCTAAGTGATTTGCCGTGAATTACGATCGAAATAAACCACTTATGATGCCTTTATAGACAAATAATAAACCACTTATTATGCCTTTATAGACAAATGATATACCCAATATTCAGTATTGAAATCACGATTTATAATATTATGTTGTTGTAATTGTGGTGAGGAAGAGATTGATCATCGTTAAGCTTCTGTAATTTTGCCGCTCTCTTCTGTAATTTTGCCGCTCTCTTCTGTAATTTTGCCGCTCTCTTCTGTAATTTTGCCGCTCTCTTCTGTAATTTTGCCTCTCTCTTTTTACAGGATATGGCTTGGAAGTAGACATCTGGGCTGTCGGCGTAATCACATACATTCTGCTTTGTGGGTTTCCTCCCTTTAGAAGTCCAGACAGAAACCAGACTGAATTATTCGAATTTATTAAATCAGGAGAATACGAATTCATCAGCCCATATTGGGATAACATCTCATCATGTATGTATTCATATAAAACCCTTTATTTACTGAAAAGTGTAGCGCCCTGTGAAGCTTCGAGATTCCATTCAATTCACGAATCATGCTGCCAATTAGATTCGATTTTATCATAGAATTCAAATATTTTCGAATCACCCTTCATGGCATTCTTGTGGATGAAATAGAACACGAGGTTCAAGATGCCTTGTTATAAATTTCAAATCTAACTACAGTTTTATTAGAATAACACTTGAAATTTTAGCCTAACCCGTTGTTTTGTCTTTTTGTATTGATTTGTACCATACATCCCAACATTGTGACAGTAATGCAGTGTATTTCTCACCCGATCACACAAATGTAGGGAGTCATTGGAAATATTGAAAACATTTTATGAACGATCTTGATTAATCAGAGATATGTTCATCTGGGCATTCTTGACGAGTCATTGCAGACTTACAATATTCATGATTTTCGAAACACAAACCTTACCATCTATTATAATTTTGAAGATGAGATGTTTCACGTTTTTGCAACTGAAACTTCCAGCGGTCACATGTGCTTCTTATACATTGTACCACACTCTATCATGCATCTGACACCCTTGTAATTGCATACCACATATATTCTATTCGATTTGAGTGTAAACCCCCAATTAGCAGCACATGCCCCTGGGGAAAATTACTAAAATACCAATATAGACTATACCAGTGGCGCCGGAAGAGGGGGGCAGAGGGGGCAGCTGACCCCCCTGCCCTTGACCGAGCGGGGCAGGACTTGCCTTTTTTCTGGAGACAGAAAATGCTTTTTGTGTGTTTAATCTCGTATTTTTATAGCAAAATGTGACTTTTTTGGTCCAAATACCACCAATTTCACAAGGAATATTAATTTTTTGTCAATTTTATCACAAAACGGCCATAAAAACCGACAAATACCATTAAAATAGGAATATTTGCCACAATGAATTTATGGTTTTTTCCCCGAGTTTGCGGAGAAAATGCCCCTTTTTTGCGGAAAAGTGCCCTTTTGTAGGCTCTGCCCCCCCCCTGCCCTTGGATGCTTCCGGCGCCCCTGGACTATACCAGTGGTATTTTATTAATTTTTCCCAGGGCTGGGAATTTGCAGGGCTGCAGATATAACAACAATGAAATATTCTAATCAATATCGAATTATAGGTATTCGATTTGAAATTCATAGGGCCCTAATAATTTAATAGTATGTATTTAATAAATTTTAAATGTTTAACCCTTTACCCAACAAACCGGCCAAAAACGCCCAAATAAAGCTTCAACAGCCTATAATATCTTCGATCTGTCTCAATAGAACCATACACATATGGATATCATTGGAACCGGCTCCTTGACCACATTGTGATAGTTACAGTTATGCCCTGTGCCAATGCATTCTCTTATATATGCGAGTCGACCATAGGTCGCCTCGCATATATAAGAGAATGCATTGGCCTAAAAAAAATCTTTTTTTAACACTTTTTACCATTTTTTCTTACATTCTTTAACAATTTTATAATTTTTAATGTGTTAAGCCAATGCATTCTCTTATATATGCGAGGCGACCTATGGTCGACTCGCATATATAAGAGAATGCATTGGCACAGGGTAAATGTTTAAATGATTTTATTACAGCTGCCAAAGACTTGATCCAGCATTTGTTAGTTGTGGACAGGAAGAAACGGTTCACCGCCATCGACGTGTTGTCTCACCCGTGGGTCTTCATGGAGGCCGACATCGGACGCATGTCAGACTCTCAGATGATGGAGGAGGTGCGTAAAGCGAGTAAGGTAGAGCTGGAGAATCAAGCCCGAGCAGACTACGACTCGTATCAAAAAATGAAAGAAGCTCGGCGATGACAGAATTCTGTGTGCTAGTTATAATCAGTATTATAACGCTGATGAAGTCATCATACAGTAATGCCCTAAATAATAGACTCCTTAACCACAGCAGAATTGTGGGTAACGTTTCAGGATTTAGTCGAAAATATGGCTTGTTGCCATTCATTGGAAAGCTCTCACTGAGAGCTTTCCGATGAATGTCAACAAGCCATATTTCCGACTAAATCCTGATAAGTTACTCATAATTCTGCTGTGATTAAGGAGTCGATTATTTAGGGCATTACTGTATTTGTTGCATCATTACACAAGCCTGGTGTTAGAGTGTCTGATATTTGCAGAATGAGGTCCCCAGAGGGTGAATTTTGTGATGCTATCCTACACAGTGGGCTAGCATTAACAAATTCACCCTTTGTGGACCTCATTCTGCTTTGGTCTTATCTTTCAACACAAAATTTTTATTTTATTCCCCGATATTAAATATGCAAGGAAGAGAGGCATCATCACATCAGAGTGACTGTCTGACACATTTCACTTTTAACCCATCCATGACTGGAGCTTCCTGAAAAACCATGTGCCAATTCATTATCTTATATACCGGTATGTGAGTCTCCCATAGGGAGCCTCGCATATATAAGAGAATACATTGGCCTAAAAATATTTACCTTGACCTTGTAAGCCAGTGCATTCTCTTATATATGAATAGCTTTAACCGTTTCAGTGCCAAGTCCGATTTTTGTATCAACCCATATTTCCTTGATCATTTTTCAAATTTATTGATTATAATAATGTGATACATTGATGGAAAGAGCTCATATCTTTCCATTAATGTATCACATTATTATAATCAATAAATTTGAAAAATGATCAAAGAAATATGGGTTGATACTAAAATCGGAATTGGCACTGAAAGGGTTAATGCTGCACCATGGAAGGGTTAATAGTATATGGTATTATTGATAACTAACAATGTGGTAAACTCATTAGACACAGATTAAACTTATCTGACACAAGGGTGTGGAATAAATACAGAATACAACTTGCATCTTAATTGAGAAGCTCTTATTGAACTTGTTGAGAATGGCGCGTAGTCACCTTTCACTCAAGCTCTGCTTTTGTGAAATATATCCTCGCTCCGTCCGCAACTCATTTGATAAAAGATTCTCAATTAAGATGCGCCTTGTGTTCTGTCTATTTCCGTTATTTTTAAAATAAATAATAAATGTTACACACAAAAATTCTCTTCAACATACAAAAATTTAGACCCATCTATTACCAAAAAACATTTGTTAGTTCAGCATTATCTATGCTCATCTTTTCTTCAATAAAACTGAGTGTCAAAATCTCTAACAAGTCCTTGTTTAAATAATCAAATTATTTTTAATTGTGCAAAGAGACACCTATTAAATGATCCATAATAATTGGACATACATGTAATACTCATTGTCATCTGCCATTCACACGAGACTTTAAACCTTCCATGGCTGCAGTTTCCTGAAATTTTGCAAAACCCTGGACCAGTAATGCCCTACATAATCGACTCCTTAACCACAGTAGAATTATGGTAATTTTTCAGGTTTTAGTTGGAAATATGGCTTGTTGCCATTCATCAGAAAGCTCTCAGTGAGAACTTTCCGATGAATGGCAACAAGCCATATTTAGATTATTTAGGGCATTACTGTATATATTTGAGTCTCCTAGGGAGTCTCACATATATAAGAGAATACATTGACTTAACAATATTCACATTGACCTTGTGAGCCACTGCATTCTCTTACATATGGGAGACTCGCATATATACTAGAATGCACTGGCATAGGATGTTTAATGCTGCACCAGCGCAGCTCCTGTCATGAAAGGGTTAAATAACATTCCTGTATGGAGCCTCACACGGACCCAAGCAGACGACAGTCATCAGTGCATTGTTCTCTCCATCTGGGGCTCCATAAAGGGTTAACAATTATTGTTTGACTTCAGCCATTTAACTCTGTTAGATAGTAGGGCTGTAACGATACCCTTTTTCACGATACGATACAAATTACATGATCAACAATATGTTACACTAAATTAGTGTTATCACATGACACCACTTGAAATATCAGAACTAACATGTTTATAACTGGAGATAGAATTCATTTTAAGCTAAATTTCAGTTTAATAATTAGTTAGATAAGTCAATTACACATCATATACATGTAAACTTGACAGAAAATTGCAGCTTCGGCTTTTTTTATACATGCCCATCTTCAGAAATTACTTGATTTCCTGTATTGCAATATACATGACAAGATATGATGCGCGTATCGTTTGTTAGAGTATCGCGATACATTGAACTCACGATGAATCGCTACAGCCCTATTATCCAGTCAGACCCCACAAATATTTATTGATTATAATGTCAATGTAGTTATTATTTTTAAATTGCATGCGATGTGGAATTGGTCATTTTTTACCACATATTTTGTCAGCTTGGTTACCTCAGATTCACCGACCAGCAATAATTATATTCAACTGATCTTAACCCTTTCAGTGCCTAGTCCGATTTTTGTATCAACCCATATTTCCTTGATCATTTTTCAAATTTATTGATTATAATAATAATATGAAGGAAATATGGGTTGATACAAAAATCGGACTTGGAACTGAAAGGGTTAATGACAGACTGTGATATTGGTGAATTCCCAGAAAAGGTTTAAAGGGATACTGTACTCAAATGTTGTTGTTGGTTTCTATAGTCTCTGAGTCGTAGAATAAGGTAACCAGATTTCCATTATTTGAAAGTCTGTTGAGTACGAAGTAATGTTACGGATGGCAGATTAGCCGGAATGCGAAAATACCATATCGTTGTCGAGTAATTTTGTACATGGAAATTTGTAATTTAATTTATGAACGTTTACAGAATACATCTTCGACTCAAATTACTTAGTTTTCTATATATTATCGATATTAGATCGTTGTTATTACTGTGAATTTATTGCAAATGGTGTACAGTACCCCTTTAAGGATTGAGTTCTTAATTTGGTGCACAGTAGCCGTTGACAAACAAGTTAACCATAAAGGGAGAAAATGACCAGTTCAACACGAATCAAATTGGTTTATTTACTTACAATTCATTTAATTATATGCACCTACTTGGATGTTATAAACCATGTTTTGTAAATAAGAGTTTTTAGAAGTTTGTAAATAGTATACATAACTCTTAAAGTCACACAAAACAAATATTTTAATGAGAATATAAGCCAGTAACCCTGACATTATCAGGTTTATATATCTCGAAAGCTTTTCACTGTTTTTACTGAAGTTTTGCAAAATCCTTTGCCAATGCATTCTCTTATATATGCAAGTCTCCCATAAGGAGCCTTCCATATATAAGAGAATACATTGGCCTAACCATATTGACCTTGACTTTGTAAGCCAGTGCATTCTCTTATATATGGTGTGTTACATAAGTCTCCCTGAGAGAGACTTGAATATATAAGAGAATGCACTGGCACAGGATCTTTAATGTTGCACCAGCGCAGCTCCTGCCATGAAAAGGTTAATACCTTGGAAGATGTATTTTGATGTTTTACTGTGTGCTAGACATTCCATGAGAGTTTCTTATAAGTCTTCAACACAGGTTTGTTATAGGATTTTTGCAGCACAATGTCAGCTGTTCAACACATAACAACATGATGTTATTTAGCAGTGAAGTGGTTAACTATTTCTTATAGTCGGCATCGAAATATAGGTTGATATATACAGTAATGCTCTAATTAATCGACCTCTTAACCAAAGCAGAATTATGGGTAACTTTTCAGGATTTAGTCGGAAATATGGCTTGTTGCCATTCATCGGAAATACAACGGTGGTTGGGTCCCAAACAACAGCCATGTGCATGGCTTGAAACAGAAAAGAGCGTTACGTGTTAGTTTATTCCTGATATGGTAGATATGAAGAGCGTTTCTTTAAATTCTGTGCGAAAAATTTTAAACAGCTGGAAAGTGGCTGTGACCATGGCAAGAGCATATGAAGCCAGTATATCAATAGTTCGTGTATTTGTCAACCTATTTTATGCCTCTTTCCAAATTACAAAGACAAAATTAAAACGGAATCTCGAATTAGCAATGTCCGTTTAAGCTGAGAATTAGCATATGTTTCCAGCCTGTGTGATAATATTTCCAGCTGAGAATTAGCATATGTTTCCAGCCTGTGTGATAATGTTTCCAGCCTGTGTGATAATGTTTCCAGCCTGTGTGATAATGTTTTCAGCCTGTGTGATAATGTTGTAACACATCGTAAGTGTGTAGACTGTAAAGTGCTGACAATGCAATGCACCAGTGCAACATAATAACACAACTCAGTCACCTGAACGCTGCTTTTACCTGTTGTTAAGAGTGAATGTTTTAATTATGTACAGTTCATATATAATATATTTCTTATTGACTAGCTGGACTTCAACTGACTCGATAAATTTGAGCCAAGTTCATGACATTTTTGTGCGATTTACTCATTATTTGCATATCTCTTGTTGATTTATTATCAAAGCTGGGAATAGTGTGTCTGACATTTACAAAATGAGGTCCCCAGAGGGTTAATTTAGTGAAGCTACCCCATGCACTGTGGACTAACATCACCAAATTCACCCTCTGGGGACCTCATTATGCTTAGGCCTCATCTTCTGGGAAGTATATACCGTAGTCTCAAATTTACATTGTTTTAGTTAACCTTTCCCTTCTGTTCAGTTTCTATATCCCCTAATTTGCAGAAGATAAAATGTATAATCGAGTTGAAAAATGGGTTAACATCACCAACTTCAACTGTGTAACTTCAATCTGATCCTAGGTCTCCCATAGCTGTTGAGGCCTAAGCAGAATGAGGTTCCCAGAGGGTGAATTTGGTGATGCCAACACACCATGCAGGAGAGTTTCAATAAATTCACCCTCTGGGGACCTCATTCTGCACATGTCAGACACACTATTTCCAGACTTGTTTATTATATATTTATTATAAATTGGAAATCAAAAGGGCTGTGATATACATGTAAATGATATATTTATCTATTGTTGAAATTCTAGTTTGGTATGTACCTTTTGCACATACGCATTAAGCTGTGATATTTTTGTTGTTGTTGTTGTTATATGTTATATATTGCAAGTTTGAGGTTACTCTTCATTTTGGGTGAAAATAGCCAGGTTTAGATCTCTGGACTTGAATACCTAACTTCAAGATAACAACATTTTTTAGAAGATTCGTCACCGAGATATGTAACTGAAGATAACGTCGATGAAAATTTTGATTTTAACACAAGACACATCTTTTCACACTACTTAAGCACACATTTCTTTATTCTGCTGTTACAACACACATGTATACTTTCAAATCCAAATTGAACCCTTTGGCTATAAATTTCTCTTGGCCCTTTGCTAGCTATCCAAATTACTTTCTAAATTTTTAATAGCCCAACATCAGGTTACGATTATATTTTCTCCCATTTGTTAACTGTGGTGACGGTGTTTCTGCTGTGATTTTAATATAGTTACATTTTGGACCTTTTGCATTACACCCCACCGCTGTTCTCAATGGGTGTACACAGCCTATTTGTGATTGGGACCTTTAAAAACTTTCCGCCATCAGGCTACCAATTACTTCTATATTTTAGTTGACACTACAGTAGAGATCTTGTATCATACTCCACAATATGTATTCAGGACATGTCATCGCCTGCATGCATACCAGTGGTTTTAAGAACCTACCCTCAGTCGAGTGACATTCCTTGCAACCCTTGAATAATCTCACAACAAAATAGCCATGTTTAGATCTCTGGACTTGAATACCTAACTTCAAGATAACAACATTTTATAATATGATTTATGAAAAAGATAATCCGTAATATTTGTAACATTCAACCTTAATGTTGGTATTAGTTTAGCATAATACTGGCTAATTTAAAATAGATGTTACTTTGCTTGTGTTCCATCAAATATTGGGACCTGAAAGCATGGAACACATAAAACTCATACCAACTTGCATTCATACTCCATTGGAATGCAACAAAATCAACATCAATATGCCTTATTGTTTTACACTAAACTTGCAAAGAATTTAGAACTTTTGGAATGATATTCTTTTATCGCATTCCAAGTTACGTCCATAAAATATGGCAACAGGTCGGGGTCTGCGTGTGACATCACTCATATGAGAAGCATTGTCAAAAATGTCATAGAAAATACCTGTAGATTAATTCAAACTAGATATATCTTCCTAGGTGCAATTCCATTTGGAGGATCAAAGTATGTTTCATATTCTTGGGTAGGTAAGATATTTAATGAACAGTTCTTAATTAAAAGAGAAAATGGTTGATGCAAAGGTAGTGAAATGGGGCCAAGTACATTGTAATAGTCATGGCACTGATCACATCTTTGGTGAGCAGCTTGCAGCCATTTGCTGACTATTATAAGCCGCCTGGATGACGAGAAATGCCTAAATTTGATGACTCAGTCGATGTTAGGTGCAGCTTGAGATGGTTTGGCTGAGGATGTTAGTAAGTCGTACATGATCAATTTGATGCGCCATCAGAAATTGTTTGTTGTTAAAAACCAATAAAACTATATGTATTTACAATGTTGACAGGTTAGAACTTAGAGTAGTTTACGACATTTGCATCATTGCAAACAATCTCTCCTAACATGCAAGAGTGTATTTTCTTTGATATTTTTATGTTTCTCATGTCAAGTCAAAACTGAAGATTAACCTCAAACTATATATGCTGCTGATGAAGTTAGAAATAATGGGTAAGAGTAAAAATAGACCTGTGTTTCTGTTAAAATTTACCCACCTATTTATCCTGGCTACCCGCTGTCGCTCTCCAAACCATGTCAAATTTTTATATTAAAAAACCTAAAAATAAATTTATATAAAATTTGATAACGAAACAACATACCGGTATACATTAAGTTTTTGCACATGTTGCCTTGACTCAGAATTCTTATTTTATTTGATTACTAAGAAACTCTACAAATGGTGCTGGGAATGTAGCCATCATCTCAAACAGAAACACAGGTCAATTGTTTGACATAATGGAGCGTTTCTGTTAAGTAGTGTTCAGACAAATCCATTGTGTTGATCCATACAGTTATGCCCTAATTAATCGACCCTTTAACCAAAGAATTATGGGTAACTTTTCAGGATTTAGTCGGAAATATGGCTTGTTGCCATTCATCCATCTCAGTGAGAGCTTTCAGATGAATGGCAACATGCCATATTTCCGACTAAATCCTGACAAGTTACCCATAATTCTGCTATGGTTTAGGAGTTGATTATTTAGTGCATTACTGTACATTGCATTCACATGATCCGCTGCATGTGTTAATCCTGTTGCTTTATAATATAGAGCTTCCGATTACTAATTTCGATTCGATGGTCCTCATTTCATCAGATTCTAACAACATTTTCTGAAATGCTGCTTCAGTTATCAGTATCGAGTAATTGCCCAAAAATAATGCTAACCACAGTCAACTATGGTATAAAATCACTCAGAACCTGTTATTTATCAGCATTTTGTTTCACAAAAATTTTGCCGGTTTGTCAAATATCTGACACAAAAAAGCCACTTGATTTTAGAGTTATCCATCTTCATCCGCAATATGGTCCGAGACTGTCTTATGTCGACTGTTTACTGGGCCACTAAAAATTATCAGTGGTGAAAAATAATAGATTTCAAACATCGATATCTCATCACTCTGACCTTTGATGGATGGGTTCCTCGACTCTAATGAAATATTTTTACCCCCCCCCCCCCAAAGCCAAGGAAATAGTAATTTGCGAGCGTTAGTTCAGATTATGCAATATTAATAATTGCAGCTAGTATTTTTGATATTGGAATAAATGCAATATTACAAATCAATCTATCTGTAATAACTTAATTCTACGATAATATAAAACCTGTCAATTCCCAACAACTAACACTTTATTGACATAAATACAAGACAATTTTCCTTCACTTCGAAGACAGCCGCCATCTTTTATCAATTGAAATCAAGGAACATCATGATGCACACCATATAAGGTATGCTTTGCATTGAAAATGGAATCTCTCTGTTGTGTTTGTTAAGGGATATATCGTGATGTACACCGTCTGAACACCTTATTGTTATTGTCTGTGAGCCAATTTCAACGCAATCGACTCGTCGGAACACTACTTTAGCTTCTATGATCATGAAATGAGAATAAATTATTGCTTGATTACAAAGAGTATGGTCTAATCATGTTTCATTTGTATGTGTTTCCGACATGTATGTCTCAATTAGTTTAATTATATACAAAAATTAATTCATCAAATCCATAGGTAATCATGTCATCTATTCACAAGATGAACGTACTCTGTTTCGTTGAATATTCGGGATTCGAGCATGAAAACAGTTTGTGAACAAGTCAGTGAGTTCACAAGCTGTGTTCATGATCGAATTCCGAAATATCCAGCTCCACAGAATTTGTTTATCTCCATTGTAATTCAATCCATAATTTGTTTTTAAGAAACAGCGCGATAGATCACAAAAAGAAAAAAATACATGCTACACAGTGATCACATATCTGGGTACGTTCCATAGGGTTATCGGAACAGTGCCCAACCAATCTCATATGAATCAATGATGGCTGTATCTATAGTAAAATACTTTGAAGTTGCGCTCAATTACGCGAATCCTGGCTGCGCGATGACAATTTTAACGATCATCAATCGCCACGAGTTCCATTCAAATCTGTTCAGCCATCAGTGGGCGATGCTGGTAAATCTGTTCACCCATCAGTGGGCGATGCTGGTAAATCTGTTCAGCCATCAGTGGTCGATGCTGGTAAATCAAAATATAAAGTTAGCTCCTCTCGACCAATCAGAATGTGTGTTTTAGCGACAAATATTCAATTTGAATTACAATTATTTATATTTTATTTATCTGAATTTTTAATGGGAGACTAACATTCTGTCTTTTATGGGGTTGTTTAAAGATATTACTAGTACTATACTCCGTGGAAAACATGCAACAAGACAATTAATTTTAAATTAAGGATGAGTGTAGTAACTCTCATTGGCCGAGTCATTTATATTTGATTATCAGTGATTAATTCATGATGAACTAATGACAAAAAATGTACATTTTTACATCGTTCAGATGTCTTGATTGGTCAATTTTCCAAATTTTAATCTAAAAAATTAATGCTTGTTTGTTTTTTGAACATTTTAATACATATTGATTGCGTGACGAGAAAATTATCGGCCATGTTATAATGGTTATATGGAAAATCTAATGGGTCCCCATTGGGAATTTGGTCTGGTTGGCATAGTTTGTTACTCAACCTGAGTGAACCTAGACTGAACAGCTACGACTTCGATGTCTGAAACGAATAGCAGAGAATCCCATTACTCTTAAAGAAGTATTACGTCAGTCGGCCAACCATAAATTGCGGCACAACTCAGATAATCGGAAGATTTGTTTTTAATTTTTAAATAGTTTTTATTTATTTCCAGAAGATAATCGCGTGGAATTTTGAATGCAAAGTGTGGGTGCATGGTTATGACCATGATGTCATGCGAAGGATATCGGAATGTTTCAGAATATCGAACGCGTAGCTGCTAAATAGTTTGCGTTCACTCAGATTATTGGTTATTCAAACTAGGACATGCTACCCCTCAAACAAATACTCAACAACCAAATTCCTGAAAAACCTATACATTCCATAAACTATACATCATATGTGTTAATTGTATATATTGTTGAGTTTTGTGCTGACATATCCATTCCCGTCCAAGAAATTTCAGCAGTATTTTTTAAAGCTGGACTGAAAAGTTAATAAAGTGATCATTTGTTATGTATTCTCCTAGTTTTCTGTTCCCATAACATTCCCAGTTTCAGAGTATCACTTATCCTTTCATGGATGATTTAAATTGCCCAATTTGATGGAAATAGACTGATTAATGGGTCATTACAATGTACTCTGAAGGTTAAAGCATGAGAAAATAAAGTTTACATAAAAATTATAATAAAAACAATTGAGGAGGGAACTAAAAATTGTCAGGAGGGGATGTAACTGTAAATAGGGTCGGGAAGTGATATAACTCTTAATAGGGTTGGGAGGGGATATAACTCTAAATATGGTCGGGTAGGGGTGTAATTCTAAATAAGGTCGTGAGGGGGATATAACTCTAAATAGTTTTGCGAGGGGATGTAACTTTAAATATGAATGAGGGGGGATTTAACTCTAAATAGGGTCGGGAAGGGATGTAACTCTAAATAGGGTCGGGAAGGGATGTAACTCTAAATAGGGTCGGGAAGGGATGTAACTCTAAATAGGGTCGGGAAGGGATGTAACTATAAATAGGGACAAGAAGGGATGTAACTCTAAATAGGGTCAGGAAGGGATGAAAATCTAGATTATTTTTATTGGCCTAATAAGATGAAAGTAACACCATTTATTACTACATGATTAAGTTTGGGATGTACTCAAATAACACCATTTATTACTCATATACATTGTTACATACGGAATGTATATATTGAGTATATTTCATTGCTGAATGGATTCTCCCATATAGTTAGGCTGAATTGATCACTTTCACTGGTTATTTTTGTGATAAATTTAACCAGGTTAACCCTTTACCCAACAAACCGGCCAAATAAAGCTTCAACAGCCTAATATATCTTCGGTCTGTCTCAATAACACCATACAAATATGGATATCATTGGAACCGGTTCATTGACCACATTGTGATGGTTACAGTTATGCCCTGTACCACAATGACATAATATGAACATAAAAGTTATCCATTTCCATACCCTCATGTATATGTATGTATTTCATTGAAATGGATACATTGTTGAATTTCTGGGTTCATGGATTTAATTTTGCCAGTGTTAGCAAAGTATTCTATAAAATAAAATGAAAATAAGGCCCGACCATCCTATTTATTGACATAATGCTTCATGTCAATAATGATTCATTTATTAAAGAATCTGGGACATTGTAATTTCCGAAGACCGGAAGTGAATGAGAGGCCTGTTTCACATTTATTGATCCTTACTCTTCTGAGTTAAAGATGGATTACCTCTTCATATTACAATTTTGAAATAGTTTCATGGTTATAAAATAATAAATATGAATTGAAGACCCATGTCCGGAAACACTTTCGAATTTTTTTTATAAAATGAAGATGATTAAATGGGACACTTTATTGTTCTATTTTTAGAACAGACCATTCAGACGATACCATATAGCGATAAAGATCATTACACAATAAAATTTCTGGTCTCTGTTAACAGTAACCACTATTGTTTGTTAGCTAAACAACCACACATTTTTAGACCAGAAAATATTCAAAATATAATGAATATTAATCGATAGAAGCATTTCGGACAGGGGTCTTCGATTCATATCTAATATTTTATACCCCGGTAACTACAGGTATATAACACATGTTTACAAAGAGATAGACCATCTTTATACCCCGGTAACTACAGGTATATAACACATGTTCACACAGAGATAGATCATCTTTATACCCCGGTAACTACAGGTATATAACACATGTTTACAAAGAGATAGACCATCTTTATACCCCGGTAACTACATGTATATAACACATGTTTACAAAGAGATAGACCATCTTTATACCCCGGTAACTACAGGTATATAACACATGTTTACACAGAGATAGATCATCTTTATACCCCGGTAACTACAGGTATATAACACATGTTTACAAAGAGATAGACCATCTTTATACCCCGGTAACTACAGGTATATAACACATGTTTACACAGAGATAGATCATCTTTATACCCCGGTAACTACAGGTATATAACACATGTTTACACAGAGATAGATCAACTGTATACCCCGGTAACTACAGGTATATAACACATGTTTACAAAGAGATAGACCAGCTTTATACCCCGGTAACTACAAGTATATAACACATGTTTACACAGAGATAGCTCATCTTTATACCCCGGTAACTACAGGTATATAACACATGTTTACACAGAGATGGATAATCTTTATACCCCGGTAACTACAGGTATATAACACATGTTTACAAAGAGATAGACCATCTTTATACCCCGGTATCTACAGGTATATAACACATGTTTACAACGAGATAGACCATCTTTATACCCCGGTAACTACAGGTATATAACACATGTTTACAAAGAGATCTTTAAGTGTAAATAATTCATGTCAAAGAGCAAATCATTCACTGAAGCGCAAAATGCATGTACGATGTTTCACCAAATTACTTCCTTCATGGAGTCTGAATAAGTGATTCCATCTAGTTTATTAGTGGAGTCTATATCGTATATTTAGTGCTCAATTGGCAACAATTAGCATCAGTAGCACAGGCCCCTGGTGAAAATTACAAAAATACTAATATATAGACTATACCTGTGTGTTTGAGTGATACCTTCATGGCTTGAGTCAATTTGAGTTTATTGGGGAATCACTACATATTAATTTTTATTTGGGCTTCAGCATGATATTTGCGCTTCAATACAAATAAACCATATTAAGAGCAATCAAGGAATAAATGTGAAAACTTAAGGCCTCCCATCTACAGATGATGAAAACAAAAATTCTTGTTGGAATTATTGCTGCTTTCTTGAAAGAACATTTTGATCAGAATCAAATATGGACTTTTGGGTGTATTAGTCAACCCCCACCTACATCTCTAATTGTCATGAGGTTATTTTTTCCCTATTTCAATTGTCATTTTGGCAACCGTGCAGTATAAATTTTCCTGTGAATCTCTGAGCCACTGGCACAAGCACAGGATCGTGTAATATACAACAAACACACTCGGGCCACCTCTCCCCACCCCTATAGGCTAAGCGTAATTTTGATTTGCGTAAACTTTTATATACTCTAGCTTTTAAAAGCTGCATAAATCAATAATAAAACAATACTGAATTTAAAAGCATAATTCAATTATGAATTACAATTTGGGGCAATAGAATTGTACTAATTCTTAAGCATAATGCTTAAGCGCAATAAGGAAATATCTAATTAATATTCTTATTGCCCATAAGCGCAATAAGGAATGTTCTTATTGCGCAATAAGGACAATCAGCAAATTGCACTTAAGTGCAATTTAAAATCGTCCATATTGCGCTTAAGCGCAATTATCCACATTACATAAACTGCCTATAATGCAAATGGTTTAGTCCATAGTAAGTGCAATGGATGGAGTTTATTGTTGAACTGTTGATTGTCCACATATATACATATATAGGCCTATTGGATTCTACTATTGCAGAGGGGTGATATCATGAAGCAGATATTAATTGGCTTAAGCGAAAAACCTTACTCGTATTTAAATTCGGGCAGTACTATTTTTCGCTCAGTTTTGAATTCGCGCACTTTGAATTCGCGCACCATTCTGCGCGAATTCAAAACTGACAAAAATATTTTCGTAAAATGCTTGGTTTTGATGAAAGTTTCAGATCTTAATCGTTAATGAATATACATGTGGATATTAAACACCATCACGGTGGCTTTACATCGTGTATAATTTAACATAACTGCATCATCAATGTCTTGTGAAGACGGCCGCTGTTTATACGCTCCAAATAATTATCCTGATATTGAAATAGATATAAACATAATTGGAATGAACTCGAAAGAAGTAAAACCACAACCGCGTATATAAAAAAAACTTACATCAGGAAAAAAACTTGATTAGGTTGTGTTGACATGACTAACTCGGAATGTTCGTTCACGGTGTAGTGCACAGGTCCCCAGAAAATTGACCCCACCCCCAATAATACTTAATCCTATAGATTTAAGTATTATTGGAGGTGGGGTCATTTTTTGTTCTGGGGACCTGTGGTGTAGTGCTAGCGTTGTGAATAGGGGACGTGCTTTCGTGCATCTTCAGTCAGCAATATGTGTATTTCTTATTTCAACAGCAATGATAATTGGACTTAAGTCCAAATAGCGAATTGGACTTAAGTCCAAATACCACATTATCCCACATAATTGTGAATTCGGCGAGGAATTGGACTAAAGTCCAATTGATTTGGACTTAAGTCCAAATACCGATATTTTCATCTATTTGGACTTAAGTCCAATTCCTCGCCGAATTCACAATTATGTGGTATTTGGACTTAAGTGCAATTCATTTGGACTTAAGTCCAATTCATCTGTATAAGAAACACCCCCATCAGATATTAAGCAGGTCTGGTTTTGCTCATAGGGCGGAGGTGTGGGAAAATGGCCGTTTACATTTGGGTCTAATTCTTGTTGATCTTGTTAATTGTTACCTTTCTCAACATATATAATGAATCAGCTCGATGTGGACCAGATCCTATCAACAATAGCCCGTGTTGTAAGAAGTTCGGAACGATTTTTAACATATGATGATGGAAATGAGTCGCAAACTGGAGACAGAACAAGAAAGATTGATATAAGGAAGCCCCAAAGAAGCATTGAGGCATTATGATTTCTAATTGAGCCCTAAATGAGATCCTGAATTTGGGGCCATCTCGCAAAGCGAGAATACCCAATCGGAGCTGGGTACCAGCGGAGAGCCCCAAAGAAGGGGTCACCCACCACCAGGAGCACACATTTATATTACTACCCTGAATAACTGAAATAAAATTGAAATAAATTCGATATTGGTTATATACTAGTATGAACCTATATATAAATATGCAATACAAAATTATTGGAGTGCATTATGGATGTAGGAAGCTTTGAAGGCTAATTAATGACATTGGAATATAAGGTGATATTCCTTAATTAACGGGTAGGTCCATAGGAGAGTTTTAATGAGGTGGTCTTCAAGACGGGCTGCGCATGCATAGTAGCTGCACCTGAACGCAACGAGTATACCGCAAAGTGTAAGAAGTTCTTGGAGTCAGGAATGCCCTGGTTAGTACGGAGTTTGACTGTCAATCAAAACTTGCAGGAATATACCATTACAAAGAAGGGGACTATCGTTTCAAACCAGATGAATTGGACTTAAGTCCAAATGAATTGGACTTAAGTCCAAATCAATTCACTAATTGGACTTAAGTCCAAATAATTGGACTTAAGTCCAAATAATTGGACTTAAGTCCAATCGATTTGGACTTAAGTCCAAATCAATTCGCTAATTGGACTTAAGTCCAATTCATTTGGACTTAAGTCCAATTATTTGGACTTAAGTCAAAATAATTGGACTTAAGTCCAAATAATTGGACTTAAGTCTAAATCAATCAAAAATGTGAAAACGGCTTGCCATAATATCATACATATCAGTAACGGTTTTGATGTTGCAATGGTTGCCCGCATGTATATATTATAGTCCTGCAAGCCTAATATTCGGTCCAACCTTCCGTAATATATATACATCTACGTAACTCATCAATATATAGCCTTCTTGTTTCTCGGTGGTTGGTATAAACTTAGGAGTCGTACTATTTTTCGCTCAGTTTCAAATTCGCGCACCGACGGGAGAGCGAAAAATAGTAATGCGCGAATTTAAATACGAATATATAAGGTAAAGATGTATTTGCGCTTAAATGCAATAAGGAATATCTTATTGAGCTTAAGTGCAATAAGGGAAAATCTAATTGATCTTTTAAAGCACAAAAAGAGAAGATCTTATTGCGCTTAAGCGCAATAAGGAATATCTAATTACCTTAAGCACATTAAGGAATATCTAATTACCTTAAGCACATTAAGGAATATTCGTTCTTATTGCAATTAAGTACGAAATATTCGTATTGCGCTTAAGTGCAATTAGAGATTCCTTATTGCGCTTAAGATCAATCTATTATATATTTTTGGAACTTCTGTAGCTGTGTGTGTGTATATGTATGTGTGTTATAGACTCGAAAAGTGCTCGACCGATCCGACTCAAATTTGGTATGTAGGTCTACTTTGATCCAGGGAACAATAAATATGGGCGGGTCTAATGTCGATCACGTGCGACGAAGTCGAGCACATCTGCTAGTTATTTATTAAATGTCAATTTGGCTTCCCATATGATTAAAGTCATAATTTATTGTTATATAATATGCTTGATGTGGTCTTCAGGTAGCATAGATTCCTTCATGTGGTGTACTAGCTTAATAATTAAGTAGTTTGCTGTGTCGGTCAATCTATACTTTCCATCTCCTGACATAACTCACGCCTGGAAACCCCTTAAGCTGCTAATTTTATGCCTAATACACAAATATATGTGAATTTTGCCTGCCATAACATGGTATCGATAATATTTTTCTGATGCGTGAGATATATCATACTGCATCACTAATGGCGAGTAATGCAAAGGCACCCCTCCGTGACTCTAACATCGCAGCACTTGTCATTGCTGTTAATTGTCAGTTCCGTATTCCCGTCCGTTTCGTTTCGGATTACATTCCACTATTTATATTTTCCGTGTTTTTCCCCTGGTTTTAATCAATTTAAATATGTATGTTATATATAACCGATTATTGAGTACATTGATGGTGTAAAGTGTTAGTTAAATGCGAATTTTAAAAATAAAGATTTAATATCTTGTTTCCATGTGAAATAGTTTGATTTTTAATCCATGGGAAAACGTAAGCTTAGTTACTGCGCACCTGTTGTGTTTACAAATGGCTGCCCCCCTGCTTCGGAATTCCTCAGTGGCAATATTATTCCTATTCCTTATTTGAATTACAAACATGGTCGACTCCCTCGGTGCTGTTACGTGGTGGGGTTTCAGCCCAGCTGTTGATTTCCAAGATAAGGGTAATAGTTACAGTTTATCACTTGGCTAGTAGTTTGAACAGTATCCTGAGAATTCGGCCCATGATTCAATATTTGTTTTCTGATTCAGTGATTGAACAGGTTTCTAATGAACAGGTCAGACACAGGTACCAAATAGCTCAGTTGAGCTCACGAGTCACGTAGCTAAATTTTTAATGTGATTTAACAGGTCAGGGAGAACCCAAAATTGATGTACCGCTATACTTAAAGTAATTGACCACCAATAACGTGGTGTCACCCCGTTAATATGGCGGTACTATACCGCGGTATCCTCCAATACCGCGGTACTGATACCGCTTGTTAACGCGAACAAGTATGTGTGAGTAAATACCTCCCCTAAAAGAGTTCCATGAAAATCACCGCGGTATTCAAAAAAATTAATGCGGTGCCCGCTAAAAGACCACGGTATCATTATCGGCCAATACCGTAACTCCACGCCATGACCGTCTCGATACCGCTACCGTTTATTACCAGTATCACCGCGGTCATGACCGGGGTATCACCCCGTTTTTCTGGTCAATTACTTTGAGAATAGCGGTACTAAAGTCTAAACCTCGATTTGTGTAAAAAACCTAGATCGAGGTTTTTCAAGACCATATGACCACTGGTGATAAAGTGTGGAGTATTTCATCTTACACTTATGGGAGGCGAAATTCACATTTAATAATTAATTGTGCTTGATTGCGCTTAAGCACAATTAATTATTAAATGTGAACTTGCCCTCCGATAGGTGTAAAACGAAATACTCCACATTATACCACTTACACTATAATACTTCCATTAGTATCATATTTGGTTTAGAGTGTTTCCCCTTATATCATGGGTGTATGTTTTGACCAGTGGTCACATGGTCTCGAAGAACCTCGATCTAGGTTTTTTACACAAATCGAGGTTTAGTACATCAATTTTGGGTTCTCCCTGACCTGTTTAAGTCCATTTCCACATTTCAACACGTCACATGCATCGCATTACTTTTGCACCAATTCCCATTTCAACACAACATTCTAATGTCGTAATGATTCTTGATTTGATGACATTTGCTTAAAGATTTATCAATATGTTTTCATTAAAATTCTTAAAGGTACTCAATCCGATCAGACGCTCCTAAATTACTATTTCTTTGGCTTCGGGGGTAAAAAATATTTTATTCGAGTCGAGGAACCTACCCGTCAAAGCTCAGAGTGATCAGATATCAATTTTTGAAGTTAATTATTTCAATTGTTTCTAGTGCAGGAACCCGGGCCGTGTTCAAACGGACGTTCTGGCAGATAAAGATGGATAACTCTAAAATTAAGTGGTTATTATTACCACTTGATTTTAGAGTTATCCATCTTTATCTGCACGAGTTCCTGGGTAGGTTCCTCGACTCGAATCAAAATATTTTTTACCCCCAAAGCCAAAGAAATAGTAATTTAGGAGCGTCTGATCGGATTGAGTACCTTTAAGAGAAAATAGTGTTTAATTGACTTTCCAGTCAGTAAATCTTGGGCCAGGCACCATGTCAACTTTGCATTGCCATTTTTAATCTTAGGCCAAAAAAAAAAAAGACCTGTGTTTCCGGTGACCCGCCCGCCTCTATTTCGGAGCTCCCGACAGTTTTCATTTTATTCATTTTGCAAAATTAGTCCGCATCTGGTTTTATTTTCGTGCCACTTGGAAATATTCCATGCACAAATATGCAAAATACAAACATTGAACATTAGTGGTAGGGTGGTGATTTTTTAAGCAGGTTGAATATTGTTCACATACAGGGAACTCATGTTGAATATAATAGTTTTAACTACTAGCTACATGACATAACATCCTTCCTGGCTGATAATATTTAACACAGTTGTTTTTAAATGGACATGGCTCAGTCAAGCTTCCAAATGTTGTCTAAGTAATTTTGGAAGGAAGATAAGATAGATTGAGATATAAATTAAACGAAATATCAACATACTTGTAACGGCTACAAATGATATATACAGTAATGCCCTAAGTAATCGACTCTTTAACCACAGCAGAATTATGGATAACTTTTCAGGATTTAGTCGGAAATATGGCTTGTTGAATGGCAACAAGCCATATTTCCGACTAAATCCTGAAAAGCTACCCATAATTCTGCTGTGGTTAAAGAGTCGATTACTTAGGGCATTACTGTAGTATTTTTAATGGCTACATAAAAATACTGTCCATGGCCATAGCCATTTTCCAGCTGTTTTAAATTTTTCCCACAGAAGTGAACCAACACTCATTATTTCTATCATTTCAGGAATAGACTAGCACGGAATGCTCTATGCTGTTCAATGTCTTGCACATGACTGTTTGTCTGGGACCCAAACAGCAAACACCGTGTTTAAAGTTGTATTTCTTATGACTTCAATACGTCTTTCTGGGACATATAATGTCCATAGAAATGTAGATAAAGTATTTATCGACCTATTTTGATACTGGGAAAAATTCAAAAGCATATACCGGTACTATTGAGTGTATTTTGGAGCTCAAACTACCATGTGGCTTTAAGATCACCACTACCGTATACAGTACATACCCGGTAGATGTATTTTCAAGTTCTTTCCTTGCATTCTGAAGCTTATTCATGGCAAATATTGAGTCTATTGTAAACATCATGTTTTTCCATGTTTTATTCAATAAAACAATAAATTACACTATATTCTAATAAAATCTACTTAGTTTTATTATTTTTATAGTCAATTACAAACAAGGAGAAGTAGGCTTGGGGGTCGCATTCATATTTATTTTGAGCAAAGTCGAAAATAAAATGAAAAAATAAAATAAAATGAAAAGCCACCCCCCCCGCCCCTATTTTTTCTTACATGTCACCAGAAACACAGGTATATATTTGGCCTTATCCTAAGATAAAATTGAAATATCCCGAAATTGGCAGATGACACAATGCATAATAGAGGTTCCCAATTGGTGCACATGATAATATTCACCATCTGGAAACTTAAATCTGTCTCTAAGTCTCCCATAGCAGATGAGGCCAAACAGAATGAGGTTCCCAGAGAATGAAATTGGTGATGCTAGCCTCTGGGGACCTCATTCTGCAAATGTCCGGCAGAAGTTTGTCTTTTTTCTTTCCGCTCAATTCTGCTATTTATCTATTTCAGATGCAATTTTTTCTCTTAAGAACTTGAAAATATCTGAAGAAACAAGTCCAGGTATAGTACTGTAGTTAAAGATGCATAATCCGAAATAACACTCCCAAATTACTATTTCTTTGGCTTCGGGGGTAAAAAATATTTGATTCGAGTTGAGGAACCCACCCATCAAAGCTCCGAGCGATAAGATATTGATTTTGAAATTTGTTATTTCTCGAAATTGGTATTTATTTGTGGCTCAGAAAAGAACTGTCAAATCGACGGTCTCGGACAAAAAATCGAGTGGTAATATGGCCAAATTCCGTGATACTCAAATGATAATACGGCCATATTTCGATAAATAACACATTTTGGGAAGTTTTATACCATTGTTTACAGGAGCTAGCATTATTTTGTTGTAATTAATCAATTCTAATAACAAAAGCGTATTTTGAAGAAATGTTGTTGTTGTGTTGTAACTTGATGATTTGGGGACCGTCTGATCGGATTGAGTACCTTTAACCATTTGATAATGCTGAATTGATCATTGTCGCATAGCTACATGCTAAAAGCTCCCAGGATCTTTCATTGTGCATGAATCTACTCATGATCTCCAAAATGTGCAAAAATCTACCCAGCAAGAGTCTTAGTCTCTCAAAAGTTGCAATTTTAAATTAGTTGTATGTTATTTATCATTATAACAATGTTTTCAAACATTTATATTGGAGAACTATCAATAATGAATATAAGTACAAAGTTGATCTTTTCTCCATGTTTTTCCTGGTGGAGATGTTTTTAACAGACTTTTATATTTTTTGCATATTTAACCTCTGTGAGTGCCTTGCAAAATTAGGTCCCCTTAACCCTTTACCCAACAAAGCGGCCAAAACCGGCCAAATAAAGCTTCAACAGCCTAAATTATCTTGGGTCTGTCTCAATAGAACAATACAAATATGGATATCATTGGAACCGGCTCCTTGACCACATTGTGATAGTTACAGTTATGCCCTGTGCCAATGCATTCTCTTATATATGCGAGTCGACCATAGGTCGCCTCGCATATATAAGAGAATGCATTGGCCTAAAAAAAATCTTTTTTTAACACTTTTTACCATTTTTTCTTACATTCTTTAACAATTTTATAATTTTTAATGTGTTAAGCCAATGCATTCTCTTATATATGCGAGGCGACCTATGGTCGACTCGCATATATGAGAGAATGCATTGGCACAGGGCCCTTCTGTTGGGTAAAGGGTTAAATCAAGTTTCATGCTGATGAACATGTAACAAATGTATTTTCTATTTTATTAAGATGAAGAATTATCAGTTTTACTTGTTGGAGCCGGTGACATTCGACATGTACTGAAGACTATTGCAAGAGCATACAGACACAGGAAGCGGAAACTACATGTATGTAAATCCATATATATAATATGTAGGTCATGAACATAATTTTTCAATGGATCTAGGGCCATACTGAAGTATCAGTCTTAATAATTTCAAATTTAGTAACCAAGGAAACACATTGCCTCTACACTTCTCATTTAAAGTGACTTGTAATCTCTAGTGTTTACTGCTTGATACCATGAAATAGCTATTATACGAGGTGTACATACATGTACTCTTTGCATCTCAAAAAAATTACCGCACCCCAGGTCATTTAATAACAGGACATGTTTTGGCATCAAAAGTTGCTTATTCGAAAAACAGTAAACAAATAAATACATACATTAATGAAACAACTCTCACACATCTTTCTCACATCCACTCAACCTATCAATTATACCCAGGAATTATGTTTTTCTGATCTTAGAATTTGATATGGAGAGTTAGTTAGCAAAATAATTAGTCAAATTGATAGTGTATAACCTACTAGAACATTGACATAAACTTTAGTTAGGGTGGGATGTTGGGGAAATCGAAGTGTAGCGAAAGTTGCTTTTGTGAACAATGACGAATATTTGGGCAGGAATTTCTTATAATTCAGTTAACCCAACAGAAGGGCCCTGTGCCAATGCATTCTCTTATATATGCGAGTCGACCATAGGTCGCCTCGCATATATAAGAGAATGCATTGGCTTAACACATTAAATATTTTTAAATTGTTAAAGAATCTAAGAAAAAATGGTAAAAAGTGTTAAAAAAAGATTTTTTTTAGGCCAATGCATTCTCTTATATATGCGAGGCGACCTATGGTCGACTCGCATATATAAGAGAATGCATTGGCACAGGGTATAACTGTAACCATCACAATGTGGTCAATGAGCCGGTTCCAATGATATCCATATTTGTATGGTTCTATTGAGACAGACCGAAGATATTTTAGGCTGTTGAAGCTTTATTTGGCCAGTTTTGGCCGGTTTGTTGGGTAAAGGGTTAATGATAACGGGGAAGACACTATAATGAGATATGTTCAGGTCTAGATCAGAGGTCAGTCAAATAAGGTGACACTGTCGGGTGCATAAATAAGCATTTTGATGCTAAAATAGTCCAACTCCTTGAAATAACAAGCCTGCAAATTTGAGGCGAACAACCGTTCAGTTCACCTGGAGGTTACCTAAAATGAAAATACCGCTAATGATAAACAGGTCATGACAAAGTTTTTTGTGGGTATCATTACAGTTATGCCCTGTGCCAATGCATTCTCTTATATATGCGAGTCGACCATAGGTCGCCTCGCATATATAAGAGAATGCATTGGCCTAAAAAAAATATAATATTTTTCTACATTCTTTGACAATTTTATCGTTTTTAATATGTGTTAAGCCAATGCATTCTCTTATATATGCGAGGTGACCTATGGTCGACTCGCATATATAAGAGAATGCATTGGCACATGGTATTACTCACCTTAATTATTGCTCAATCAAGTCCCAAAATGAGAAACTCAAAATTATTAGTTCAATGAATTGCCCATCTGTAGTTATTAATACAAGTTGTAGTAACGCCATGTATGGTTTGTGTAACACCAGGCGAATGAAAAATAGGTTATGAATAATTTTTAAAACTGCAGCCCTGAAATCATAGAATTTGTCACCTCAGAGAAAAACAAGGGTCCATTGTAATGTAATCTTTGACTTGATAAATTTAGAGTTTTCTGTGACAGTTCTTTTCTGATAAGCTAAATATAAACAGCATTTGCATAATTTTGTGCAGAAAGTTGAAAACAGCTGATAAATATTGATGACTTTGATAAGTCTGTGTTTCGTGTATTTATTAAACCTTTCATGACTGGAGCATTCTGAAATTTGTGAAAACCGTGTGCCAATGCATTCTCTTATATGTACGATTTTCCCATAGGGAGCCAAGCCTATATAAGAGAATACATTTGTCTCATAAAATTTATCATGACCTTGGAAGCCAGTGTATTCTCTTATATATGCGAGGCTCCCTTATGGGAAACTTTCATATATAATAGAATGCACAGGATCGTTAATTGCTCCACCAGCGCAGCTCCTGAAAAGGTTAACCTATATTTTTATCACCGGGGTCAGGCCTGAGACTATTGTGCCAGATATTTGCAGATTGAGGTCCCCAGAGGGTGAATTTTATGATGCTACTCCACTGTGCAGGATAGCATCACTAAATTCACCCTCTGGGGACCTCATTCTGCAAATGTCAGACAAACTATTTCCAGACTTGGGCCACAGAAATAACCAATGCCGTGGGAAATGCCATGGTCCAAGGAAACATGTGGAATTAACATGCCACAGCATTTTATTTGTTGTGTATAAACTGAGATGAATTTTGTTTTCATTGTTGATAATTTTGGCCTTCAAATTGAACAATGTGGCTGCATATAAAGTAATGCCCTAAATAATCGACTCCTATACACAGCAGAATTATGGGTAACTTTTCAGGATTTAGTCGGAAATATGGCTTGTTGCCATATTTCCGACTAAATCCTGAAAAGTTACCCATAATTCTGCTGTGGTTAAGGAGTCGATTATTTAGGGCATTTCTGTAGTCTTGAGTGATCAAACCTCAGCAGAACTTTATCGTTTCAGTTCTACATCATAGAGAATTCACTGGAGCTGTACTGCCGAGATATACTCTTACTGACTATAGCATTGGAAAAACAGCACAGGATGGGATTACAAGGTATTTTCAAAAGAAAACAAAAGTATGGTATTTTTGTTTACAAAAGGTAAAGTCAAGTTTAGGCTATGCTAAGTCAATTTCCCATTTCTCACAATATTTTGAAAAGCATGCAAGTGGGTGGTTTTTTATTTAACTTTTATACTCCCTTTTGAAGAAAGGTCATATTATGTAATTACAGTAGTCCATCTGTCTGTCAGGCTATCAGTCCCTCTGGGTGTCTGTCCGTCTGTTAACATTTTCGGTTTCTGACCGATAAATCCAGTTTGGATTATTTGATCTATTTTAAGTTTGTATGTGTATTTCCCAGCTAAAAATACAGGCCAAGTTCGAATATTTGTTCCGTCAATTATTTTTACAAGAGTTACAGCCCTTTTTCGACTTAGAATTTGACTGTCTGTCATCTGCTTTTTTTTCCCTGAACATCCCTCCAGATGAACAATAGACCATTCCATTATATACTTGTATAACTGAATGGGAGAGTTCATATAGTAAAGAAGGGGTTTATACAGTACATTTAAAATGTGAGAATCCACTCACGATTGAAGAATAATGTATTCCCCAGGTTGGTCTATCCAGTTTCCCGGGTATAAAATAATGAACAGGAGTTGAAGACACCTGTCCGGAAACACTTCTATGAATTAATATTAATTTTATATTGATATTTTCTTATATAATGTTATAATCAAGTGGGACATTTTAGATAGAGATTTATGCTACATGCTACGCTCCAAACAAGCTTGTGCCATAGAACAGACCATCATGAGACCTTCAGGCGATCAAATCTTTTTTTAACACTTTTTACCATTATTTCTTACATTCTTTAACAATTTTATAATTTTTAATGTGTTAAGCCAATGCATTCTCTTATATATGCGAGGCGACCTATGGTCGACTCGCATATATAAGAGAATGCATTGGCACTGGGCCGTTCTGTTGGGTAAAGGGTTAATATAAAGACATTGTCTTGAAATTTTAGAAAAATTGTATAGACAAGATAATTTTGGTATGGTCTCAAATGCACTGTATATAGAGGATATCCAACGAGTTATGCTGGGATATAAGATTTTATGAAACGAGTTTGATAAATTTGATTCACAACGAGTTGTAAATGAGTTGTGAATCAAATTTATGAAACGAGTTTCATAAAATCTTATATCCCAACATAACGAGTTGAAGATTTTGTATATCACATGAAAAAAACTAGAGCTCTATGCCTTTTTAACAAAACAAAATCCTTAAAAGAAGCTTAAAATGCATACATTTACATCATCGTAACATCGTAACATCTATTCATCTTTAAGGGGGTGGCAGTAAGACAGTCTAGCCTGACTATGCCACCCCCTCGAATATACAATACAATATCTGTAAAATGTATTATGCATTAATATGTGTATATTGAAATAAAATATCCTATCCTACCCTTGGCTGAGATGCTTCACAACCGTATACAACAGATTTGCGCGCTCATGATTGCAAGAAAAATATAGTCCCCCAATTTGCCTCTTTGTTTTTGTGTATGTTTTTAGTGTAAACATATTTTTATTTCCAAATCCAACATAACATAATATACAGATGATACAAATATGCAAATATAAGAGGTAAGAGATAATGTATGGAAATGAGGATCAGACAACAAGCCCGAGGGCTTATATGAAGTCTTCTCCTCTGTGTCTGTTTTTGTTAGTGCAACAAAGTTGAACAAATCAATCGTTTTGTATTGTCTGGTTTTTGTGTCATGCGCAGCTTTTCAAAATAGTATTAATCCGCCTAATCAATGTAAAGTAATTTTATTGATGCGCTGCCAAATTGGCGGAAAGAACAGGCTTATTCCTGATTACCACTGTCAGACATTCAGCTGTTACTCACTAGTGAGAGATAAGAAAATATCTACCGTAAATTTCGGTGTATAAGTCAAATCTTTTTTACCTGAATATATAGCCCAGAATATTGGTGCGCCTTACACAACGGTAACTCAAAATGGGGGTGAAATCTTGACTCATTTTCAGAGAGTTTGAGCCACGACCGGTAAGTACACAAGTGTCGGGAAGACAAGGAGATATTCACAGCAAATATCGGCGGAGATTCAGCGAAAAAACTCTCCATATTGAACACAGTTATCTTACTCTTCACTATTATTAACTTTTATTCCCAAAATCCCGGAAAGAAAGTGTGATATAACCGGATATGTGTGAAACCGAAAGTACAAATTCTGAATAAACAACAAAATGGACTCGTCTTACGGTTTCACCTCTAAAAGAAATTTACTCATTATTACACCATTTATTATACAAATAAACACCCCCATCTTCACTGTTATTTATCATATTATATGCATTAATATCTGAGAATTCAACGGCAAACAGCAGCAAATTCACAAACAGTTGGCGTCCTTGACCTGACTGTGTAACAATTCTGGACACGTGCACAATTGACCCACATTCAATGACTGCGGTGTGATCGCTTTGATGTCGCCAGTGTTGCGACATAGTAAACTGTTTACAAGCTGCACGTGGCTGCAAACTTCTACCAGATTACGTCACATCGGAATGTTTATTTAAAGCCCGGGAATGAGCATAATAAAAACCCTGACTCCAAATATTTTAATGAGGCTTCAGTGCGAAGCCGCGAACTCCTGTTGATATTACATAAACATTATTTTATGCTGTACGCTTCGGATGCAAACATTTAATCCCCACATTGAGTATATTTGACACTTAATACTGAGGAGTGCATTGCATCACTATTAGCCCAAAGCGTTTGCACTCATGATCCGCGACAACTAAATTAACGATGCCAGCATTATCCTAAAACAACAGTATTCGAGCCGAGTCTCAATTTTATATTCCTATAAATGATAGGATATTTTGTGTCTTTCCTCATACCGTAAATTTCTATATATATTCACATACTTCGATCGTTATGGATAAACGTGGGATTAAGCGCAAACGTCAGAGTTACGAAACCAGATTTAAGTTGTTAAGTTTGTGGAACTTAACGGTAACCGTGCTGCCGAAAGAAAGCATTCTAACGTAAATAACTTTCTTCATTTCTTCTCTCCCCAAATGTGATGTGTGAATACTTGCTCTCAATACTTACCTGTACAATACTTACCACGGCAGTTTTTTGAAATTCCAGCATCTAAAAATGGGTGCGTCTTATACAAAGGTATTTCACAAAAGGCAGGATTTGGGGTTGAAAAATGGGGGTGCATCTTATACACGCATGCGACTTATACACCGAAATTTACGGTAATTGATTTTTCAAGTATATTATAGGGGTTTCATGTGATATAATAACATCACCTAAAATGATTCAACATGAACAACAATTATATGAGTTACACTTAGAGCTTGACTCAGAGTTTCACTCAGAGTTTTTCCTGGCCTTCTGGTCAGTCCATTTATCAGCATGCGGGGATAACACACACCTATATATTTTCAAGGCTACTCTATTTATCAAACCGACAGATGTAACTCAAATTATTATTTTTATAAATTTTTCATGCTTAGAATTTTAATTTATGCAGTAATTTATCTTGCTTCATATGTTTATTATACTCATGAGAGAAAATAATTTATCTTTCTTTGTATGTTTATTATACTCACGAGAGAAAATAATTTATCTTTCTTTGTATGTTTATTATACTCACGAGAGAAAATAATTTATCTTTCTTTGTATGTTTATTATACTCACGAGAGAAAATAATTTTCTTCAGAGAAAACAGAGCTGTTTCTGGAAGTGTTTGGTAACAGCTTAATCAGGGAGCAGTCTTTTGATTACATTAAAAAATTGTCGACCACTTTCATCAAGTAAGTTATCTGAAATAATTTTCCTTCATGAATGCCATATCGATTTTACAGCTACCGGTATACTTAAAGCAATATTTATTTCTTAAGTAATGCTACACCTACCTGTAGCTACCATTGGAGTCAGCATGAACATTGTTTGAGAAAATGTCAAATGTTGAATCTGTTTGAAAGCAGCTGATTGTTTAGATGAATATGCATATGTACTGTTAGATAACAAGTATTTACGTACATTGTTGATGGATGTGTTTGTAACATGAACAAAATTATTTTGATTATCTTTATATGTATTTTCTCTAACAGAAATCAAGTCAAAGTTTTTTCAATCTGTACATGATAAATGACTGTATAAATAGTTGGAAATTAATAAAATATTCCTCGCATAAACTCATCACTGTTACATGTACAATAAAATATAAATGGAAAATGATTGAATTTATAATCAACTTATAGATATACTAGGGGATTGCATGTCAAATTGACGGGTCTTTATCATTTCGTCAGTTTACTGGCACAGGCGCCATAACTCCATCTTATTTCTATCATGACATAGATTGCTATAGAGTTATCTTACACATACCGCTCTCAGCGGCACCCATGCATTTGTATGCTAAATAAGTTCTTAATCATACGGATATTTCACCTTCGCAACCTTTGGCCATTGTGCTATATCTCAGGCCATCTTTAACCGATTAGCCTGAAATGTTGGATGTCATATTCAAAGATGTGTCTCTTCATATGTTCCAAATATGGGCTAAATTAGACATAGTTACATACAGACATTCACACAAACACTTGACTTTTATATAAATATATAACCAAATGATCTTTTCGTCTCACTACCGACCTCCAACCAAATGACTGAGTCATGTGGATTGCATTTTGTATAAGTTTTCCAACAATTTATAATAAGAATTTTGGTACTTTTGTTCCAGGATGGTGACAGATTTTGATTATCTAGAAAAGAAATTGCCATTTCTTGATTTATCACAACTAAAGGTATGGTATCTTATGTATAAATATTTCTAGTCTGTCCAGTATTCATGGTACAAATATATCAGTCTGTTGAGTATTCATGGTATAAATCTATCTATTCTGACCAGTATTCATGGTACAAATATTTATAAAATAATGTTTTATTTCTAACTGGAATTAAATGCTGTTTCAACTTTGAACTAACATAGAATACTGATTGCATAATTGTGAAAGCCATGTCTGACTGAAGTTCACTGTGAAGGCCATGTCTGACTGAAGTTCATTGTGAAGGCCATGTCTGACTGAAGTTCATTGTGAAGGCCATGTCTGACTGAAGTTCATTGTGAAGGCCATGTCTGACTGAAGTTCATTGTGAAGGCCATGTCTGACTGAAGTTCATTGTGAAGGCCATGTCTGACTGAAGTTCATTGTGAAGGCCATGTCTGACTGATGGTCAGAAAAGCAAAATTTACACATAACATGATGTTTTGTCTTGTACCGCTATACTTAAAGTAATTGACCACCAATAACGTGGTGTCACCCCGTTAATATGGCGGTACTATACCATGGTATCCTCCAATACCGCGGTACTGATACCGCTTGTTAACGCGAACAAGTATGTGTGAGTAAATACCTCCCCTAAAAGAGTTCCATGAAAATCACCGCGGTATTCAACAAAATTAATGCGGTGCCCGCTAAAAGACCACGGTATCATTATCGCCCAATACCGTAACTCCACGCCATGACCGTCTCGATACCGCTACCGTTTATTACCGGTATCACCGCGGTCATGACCGGGGTATCACCCCGTTTTTCTGGTCAATTACTTTGAGAATAGCGGTATATAATCTGATCCTATTTGTCAGAGCAGGGATTATTGGGAAGTCTATTGACTTTCTGTTTCACTGGTGGTGGGATGGAAAGCCAAGAGAAGCCGTTAATATATCAAGACTGGATATAGTGTGTCTGACATTTGCAGAATGAGGTCCGCAGAGGGTGAATGATAAGTTGCACAGCATGCTAGCATCACCAAATTCACCCTCTGGGGACCTCACTCTGCTTAGGCTTCACCTTTTGGGAAGTATCTATAGTCTTGAATTAACATTGTTTTTAGTTACTTTTTCCCTTCTGTTCAGTTCCTACCGGTATGTTCCCTAATTTGCAGAAGATAAATTGCATAATTGAGGTGACTTCAACTGGGGAATTTCAATCTGATCCTAGGTCTCCCATAGCAGTTGAGGTCTCAACAGAATGAGGTTCCCAGAGGGTGAATTTGGTGATGCTAGCATGCGTATGAGATAGCGTCACTAAATTCACCCTCTGGGGACCTCATTCTGCAAATGACAGACACACTATTTCCAGGCTTGACTTTAGTATGTTCTGAAAGGAAACTTTATTCATTCTGTTAGTTTTATATTGATTTTGAACTTGTTCTTCTGAAATGCACAATATTTCTACAAGTTGGTAGTTTTCAGTGATTATTAGGGCCCTGCGAATCAGGAGTTATCATTTCGAATCTCATCTCCAATTGAATTGGGCAAGATTCAAGATCGTATCGAATCTCAAATCGAATCGTCTAGAGATTATCAAGACAGAACAGGAAACACTTTAATGGGATTTTGTATTACCTAACCATGTTAATGTGTCTTCTAGGCAATAAGCTATCTACAATATTAATGCAAAGATATCAGAAGCCACAAGAAATACAGTAAACTAGAATGTGCATGCAGCTCATGTTCATCATAAATATTGATGAATGTGAATCATTGAATGCGATGAGTGGTGGAAGGAGAGTAACTCTTTATAAGTGATGAATGTGAATCATTGAATGCGATGAGTGGTGGAAGGGGAGTAACTCTTTATAAGTGATGAATGTGAATCATTGAATGCGATGAGTGGTGGAAGGGGAGTAACTCTTTATAAGTGATGAATGTGAATCATTGAATGCGATGAGTGGTGGAAGGGGAGTAACTCTTTATAAGTGATGAATGTGAATCATTGAATGCGATGAGTGGTGGAAGGGGAGTAACTCTTTATAAGTGATGAATGTGAATCATTGAATGCGATGAGTGGTGGAAGGGGAGTAACTCTTTATAAGTGATGAATGTGAATCATTGAATGCGATGAGTGCTGGAAGGGGAGTAACTCTTTATAAGTGATGAATGTGAATCATTGAATGCGATGAGTGGTGGAAGGGGAGTAACTCTTTATAAGTGATGAATGTGAATCATTGAATGCGATGAGTGGTGGAAGGGGAGTAACTCTTTATAAGTGATGAATGTGAATCATTGAATGCGATGAGTGGTGGAAGGGGAGTAACTCTTTATAAGTGATGAATGTGAATCATTGAATGCGATGAGTGGTGGAAGGGGAGTAACTCTTTATAAGATGTGAATCATTGAATGCGATGAGTGGTGGAAGGGGAGTAACTCTTTATAAGATGTGAATCATTGAATGCGATGAGTGGTGGAAGGGGAGTAACTCTTTATAAGATGTGAATCATTGAATGCGATGAGTGGTGGAAGGGGAGTAACTCTTTTCATCTATTTGGTTACTACTTTGTAAGATAATACTAATATTTCAATCTACATCTCTTCTCCACAATTTAAACCAAGTCTTCTCGTTTCACAACAGCTCGGGATATATCAGTTGGGTTGATGCTGTTTTGGACAGAGTCCTGTCCCATGACTCTTCTATAACAGACTCTACATGGTGTAGAGATAACTCCCGCCAATGAGTATGGGTGTAGACTACACCCATACTCATTGGCGGGAGTTATCTTGCTTGTTCGTCTTCGGCTTATGTTCGGACGTATATGATCATAGAGGGCAGCTTTTCCCAAACATGATGTTATATGAAACATGAGTATATCAGAGGTCCCTTGAATGTCAATGTAACAAGATTTATAAGTATACAAAGCCTTGTTTTCCAGAGATTTTTTATGTGTCGCGCTATCAGAAAATGTATGGAAACAATATATTAAATGATTGTATCATCACTTTACCTTTCTCTGTCATGATAAATGATATATCATTTTGAATCATTAATCATTAATCACGGACATGTCAGATGACTAATAACATTCAGGAGTTCACATGTTAATGTATTACGTCTTTTTAATGAAAGTCTGTTATGCAGTCATGTTATGTGGTCTTATGACTCCCTTCTTTTCTTTAATTTCTTAGTATAAGGAAAGAGACTTCATGGAGGGTATATTTAAGTTTTGGAGAGGCACTGACAAGGCTGTATTCGATGTAGCAAAATACTGGTTTGTATAATTTATTTCCTTATCCACATACTTACTGTTATATGGTATTCCAAATTTGAAATATCGCAATTGTTTGAAACTATCACTGCAATATCCTGATATATCGTGGACAGGACTGTTTGTACAAAGGAGTTATTCTACTCAGAATTTTGCTATATTTGTGCACACCAACTGTATTATTGCAATGGAATACTGTGTGACATGGTAATACTTCTCTCACTTTACCATGTTTTATGTCATTAAATTAGGGGGAATTTGAAAAGACAGGTAGAAAGCCCTACACACAAAACAGAGAGAATACATGTACAGGTCCTCTTTGTGCGTTATAGACTACAATAAGTAAAATTTGAATTGTCCCTGCCGCCCGTGTGCCACATGCATGGAACGTGCCAGACAAGTTTACATGAACTATCGAGCTAAATAAAGCACTGAAAGCATCAGATCATTAATCCAGCCCAATCCTAGAACTATTAAAGTTTTGATAGATATACATGTAATGTCACAATAGATATACATGTAATGTCACAATAGATATACATGTAATGTCACAATAGATATACATGTAATGTCACAATAGATATACATGTAATGTCACAATAGAGACATTGTAATCAAACAGGCATGAACTGTTTGGGTGAGAATGATTAATAGTTTTGATTGTTGCGATATTATTGAACTGCTGATATACCATCGTGACTGTATTTTATCACGGGAAATTGACTGTTTCATGCATTGTGACTGTATTATATCACAGGAACAGTCTAATTCATGCATTGTGACTGTACTTTCCAGGGAAATGAGAATAAGAAGTAATTTGAAAACCAGATATGATTCACGAAAAAATATCTACGATTGGGATTACAGCATGGGGCTGGTTGACAGAGGGGTAAGTAGGTTACCATATATATAACATATATACGATTGGGATTACAGCATGGGGCTGGTTGACAGAGGGGTAAGTAGGTTACCATATATATAAAATATATACGATTGGGATTACAGCATGGGGCTGCTCGACAGAGGTAAGTAGGTTACCATATATATAAAATATATACGATTGGGACTACAGCATGGGGCTGGTCGACAGGGGTAAGTAGGTTACCATATATATAACATATATACGATTTGGATTACAGCATGGGGCTGGTTGACAGAGGGGTAAGTAGGTTACCATATATATAAAATATATACGATTGGGATTACAGCATGGGGCTGGTTGACAGAGGGGTAAGTAGGTTACCATATATATAAAATATATACTATTGGGATTACAGCATGGGGCTGGTCGACAGAGGGGTAAGTAGGTTACCATATATATAAAATATATACGATTGGGACTACAGCATGGGGCTGCTCGACAGAGGTAAGTAGGTTACCATATATATAAAATATATACGATTGGGACTACAGCATGGGGCTGGTCGACAGAGGTAAGTAGGTTACCATATATATAAAATATCTACGATTGGGACTACAGCATGGGGCTGGTCGACAGGGGTAAGTAGGTTACCATATATATAAAATATATACGATTGGGATTACAGCATGGGGCTGGTTGACAGAGGGGTAAGTAGGTTACCATATATATCAAATATATACGATTTGGACTACAGCATGGGGCTGGTCGACAGAGGGGTAAATAGGTTACCATATATATAAAATATATACGATAGGGAATACAGCATGGGGCTGGTCGACAGGGGTAAGTAGGTTACCATATATATCAAATATATACGATTTGGACTACAGCATGGGGCTGGTCGACAGAGGGGTAAGTAGGTTACCATATATATTAAATATATACGATAGGGACTACAGCATGGGGCTGGTCGACAGAGGGGTAAGTAGGTTACCATATATATCAAATATATACGATTGGGATTACAGCATGGGGCTGGTCGACAGGGGTAAGTATGTTACCATATATATAAACATATTCACCTTTAAACTATCTAATTCACCTGTAAACTATCTATTTCACCTGTAAACTATCTATTTCACCTGTAAACTATCTATTTCACCTGTAAACTATCTATTTCACAGATAAATTGTATGCCTGTAAACCCAGGGCTTAACCCAGTTCGATTTGGGAACAAGTTGAGGGGGGGGGTCCCACACAATAAAATGTTTTTGCAAAAACACTGTACAGTACATTCTCTTATATATGCGAGTCTCCCATAGGAGAGAATACCTTGGCCTAACAATATTTACCTTGACCTTGTAAGCCATGCATTCTTTTATATATACAAGGCTCACAAAAGGAGACTCGCATATATATACGAGAATGCACTGGCACAGGATATTTAATGCTGCACCAGCACAGCTTCCCGTTATGGAAGGGTTAAATTTCTTTGAATATTATGCAGGCAGACATCATTAATAAGAAAGAATACAGTAACTGGAGAGAAACAGGCATTGCATTTGAGATTCGGGAAGCGACATATGAAGTACCGAACAAGACGTTAGCTTCCGGAATGTTCCTTAAACAGGTCAGTTTAGAATTAGTGACCTCCGACATCAAATATCACCATTGGTTGTGTCTGGGTTGCATAGTATTTCACTCGTCAATCAATCTTAAGTTGATTTTAGCAATGTGACACCATGTATGGAAGCCGTTTTTTCTTCTTGGAAGTGGGATTTATATCATAACTAAGGGATTGCCCATCAAAGATATAAGGATTAACTGTCATGTGGACTGTTTTTATGGAGATGTAACCGTGAGGTAAGTGGTCATAACTTGTGTAAAACCCGAACATACATTTGGCGAAAAAGCCACTTTTGTAAATGTATTTAAATCGAAAAGTGTATCGTGACAAAATCAGCCCAAAATATCCCATAGCACCCTTGGCAAAAGTTAACAGGAACAACGATTCTCTTTATATTGAAACCTGATGATTTGTTAAGTCAATCCTGCATCAGTTCAAATGCGCCCAAAACATTACGCGTTCTTCTTTCCGGAATTCATTACGCGTCGATGTAATTATGAGGCTGCAGTTATGACCTCTTGCGCGTTCACCGAGAAATAATTGCAACTAGTCACGTGGGCGCCGACCAATCGGAATGCTGGATTTAGTGATAATCACACTTACTATGTAAATATAACATGTTAATTTATTGGAAAATATGTTCATTCCACAAAAAATCAACAAAACGTGAAAGAAAATATAATAACCATGCATGACATATTTGCAAACAAAAAATGAATAATAACAACATATAACAACATATAACAACATATAACTGTTTAAATAATAACAACATATAACTGTTTAGAATTGTGATTGTGATTTAATAAATAGAGAATACCTACAATGTTTGTTTGAATATCAAAATATCTCATGAGTGTCTGGAAAGAAATATCAAAATATCTCATGAGTGTCTGGAAAGAAATATCAAAATATCTCATGAGTATCTGGTGAGAAATATCTCATGAGTGTCTGGAAGGAAATATCAAAATATCTCATGAGTGTCTGGAAAGAAATATCGAGTTGTTACAAGCTGTTATTGGAAATTTTATATTTCTTTCCAGACACGAATAAGATGTTTCAGCACGAGTCCCGGCATGAAAGGGTTACATTCTAAAGAGCTAATGTATTCAAATCAGATAATGGGCCACATTAACAACATAACTTGTTTCTCATGGAATGTCATAAGCTCATCAACGAATCCATCCCACCACCAGTGAAACAGAAAGTCTATAGACTTCCCCATAAATTCTCGCTTATATAAGAGAATACATTGTCCTAACAATACTTACCTTGACCTTGTAAGCCAGTGCATTCCCTTATATAAATCCGAGACTCCATGTGGAAGACTCGCATATATAAGCGAATGCACTGGCACATGATATTCAATACTTCACCAGCACGAGTCCCGGCATGAAAGGGTTACATTCTAAAGAGCTAATGTATTCAAATCAGATACACATTAACAATATAACTTGTTTCTCATGGAATGTCAGATCAGATAATGGGCCATATTAACAACATAACTTGTTTCTCATGGAATGTCAGATCAGATAATGGGCCATATTAACAACATAACTTGTTTCTGATGGAATGTTCATATCAAAGTGATGAGGGAGACAGATGTATGTATTTATTATTTATTGTCAATTGTTTTTGTGGGGAGGCAGTATTAATAATCATGACATGGAAACTTCCATCCGTAAGCAATTATATAACCTTGGCAGATAAGGCCATTTCCTAGAGAATACCTACAGTTGGTATTTAGTTTTCTTGGATATGCCACAGGACGTGGTCCATATTTGGTATAAATCGGACATATGAATGAAATGTTATAGGCTCGCAAAAATCATGACAGAGTTACAGACAGACGTCAGGTTTTATATATATTTATGATATAGTTAATTTTTTTTCAGGACGGTGATCGTGTTGCCAAGCGTGGGTACTGGGGTGATATACTAGTCAGTCCATATATCACATACGGAATAGAATGCGAGGAGAAATCCTTTTTCAAAAAGTACAACCGACTCTATGGAAAAGTATGTCTACATTTTATATCTGAAATATATTAGGGTGATAATCATGTTATATAATTTAATTCAAGAAAGACTGTAAATTAATTGGTTGTTACTTAAGGTTATTTGTTGAGAGCACAACACGCACAGTCGAAGGGTATATAAGCGAGACTCAAATCACATATCATTCTACTGCCAACTGTCTCTAAAGAAGTCTAATCCAGACAATATTGATAAGACAATAGGGATAGCATAGCAACAGAGGGTTCCCCCCCCCCCCCCCCCCCGGAAAGTATAACTTTCATCAATAAGTATTAAAGGGTTAATATTCGAACTTAACCCTTTACCCAACAGAACGGCCCTGTGCCAATGCATTCTCTTATATATGCGAGTCGACCATAGGTCGCCTTGCATATATAAGAGAATGCATTGGCTTAACACATATTAAAAATGATAAAATTGTCAAAGAATGTAGAAAAATATTATAAAAATTGTTAAAAAATGTAAGAAAAAATTATAAAATTGTTAAAGAATGTAAGAAAAAATGGTAAAAAGTGTTAAAAAAAATATTTTTTTTAGGCCAATGCATTCTCTTATATATGCGAGGCGACCTATGGTCGACTCGCATATATACGAGAATGCATTGGCACAGGGCATAACTGTAACCATCACAATGTGGTCAATGAACCGGTTCCAATGATATTCATATTTGTATGGTGTTATTGAGACAGACCGAAGATATTTTAGGCTGTTGAAGCTTTATTTGGGCGTTTTTGGCCGTTTTGTTGGGTAAAGGGTTAATCATAAATGAATGAATGGGAATCCATTCTCTACCATTCATTTGTTTATATTATGTGATAATTAAGTCAAGGATTTACTCATAGCTAGTAAGGTCGATGTTAACACATATACGTGTAGGGAAAAATACCTATGAGTTATGTTAATCAAATTAACCTCAAACTTTATATAATCTTACTTAGGGATGCTGACGGTCCACTAACAATGTGGTCCAGTCCTCTGCAGTCCGGTTCTCATGCCTAGACTGGCCCAAAGTGGTCCGGTCCATGTTTATTTGAGTACATTGCTTAGTTTAGCAAATTGTGCAACATAATAAGTTTCACACCGCAATAGTTCCCTGTATATATTAAACATTAGACTATAATTAGAACAGTTGTTCCAGACACATGTTGACATATATCGGTTCCCTCAGCGACGTCGGGGATTGCCATATTCAGGGTCCGTGCTGGACCAAAATTTACTTTTGTCAAATAATTTGCCAAATGAAATTTTTTTTTCCAAATTCTTTTAGAATTTGCCAAATGCTATCTCTGATAGCATAATTTTCAGCAAAATTGAGTCTTATTTTGTGATTTATCATACAACAATAAACCAATCACCGAACAATAAAATTGTAGAAGGGTTGCTTCATTAGAAGGGCACATTACAAGAGGATTAGCTATGTAATCACCACCACACTAAGTACATGTATTCCTTCACCCATCAATAACTGCATCTTAATAAATGTGTTAACTTTTCCTAGACCTTATAAAATATCAATAAGAGTTTCCTGAAATGTATGGCATTGATTGACCAATATTTTTCAACTTTCTTGAGTAATTAAAAAGTGACTTGCCAAAACTTTTGCCAAATGAAAATAATTTTTGCCAAATGTGAGTTATTTTTGCCACTGAGTGGCAGCACAAACCCTGGCCATATACAGGGGCAATGTGGATATAGACAGCTTCGTTGCACATTGGTCTGATGCAGTTTGGTCCACCATGGACCAGACATGTACAGTGCGATCCAGTTCACATCCCTATTAAATCTCACTGTTTTTTATTCCAGACAGCAGGTGATGTTGCTGAATACAACGTTATCTCGATGTTCCATGAAATCGCAAACCGAGAAAAGTACATTTTACCTTCAGAAGAAGATTCAAAATCTGATGAGAAAATGACGGCGACATTAACTGGTTGGTATCCAAGCCTTGAAATAGTGTGCCAGTCATTTGCAGAATGAGGTCCCCAGAGGGTGAATTTAGTGATGCTACCCCGCATAGCGGGCTAGCATCACCAAATTCACCCTCTGGGGACCTCATTCTGCTTACAACTCAGGAGAATGAGGTTCCCAGAGGGTGAATTTGGTGATGCTAGCCTGCTATGTGGGGTAGCATCACTAAATTCACCCTCTGGGGACCTCATTCTGCAAATGACAGGCACACTATTTCAAGGCTTGTTGGTATCATGATTTTTGTAAATATGATTAATATTTGTCCCACAGCATTCAGTCGGGGACTAGGGTAATAACCCTCACCCGTCCATGTGTGCATGTGTCAACTTTTGTCAGAGCTTGTATTCTGTATTTTTCGTGTCAATTATTTAAAAACTTGGCACATATATCAACCAGCATGGGAACCTGCGCACCTGCGATTTTAAGATCGGTTGGACTCATTTTGGCGGAGTTATTGCCATTTTTCGACATAGAATTGTACATCCTGGGATTGATCTTTTGTCCGAGCATGTATTCCATTATTTTTCAATCAATTTTTTAAAAACTTGGCACCGATGTCAACCAGCATGGGAACCTGCAGACCTGCGATTTTGAGTTCAGTCAGAGACAATTTTGGAGGAGTTATTGCTATTTTTCGACATATAAATGTTTTATGTTTTTTATTTTAGAGTTATTGACCCTTTCTTGACACATTGAAGATGTGCAACATATTTAGTGAATATATGCACTTTATTCTATTGACAGATTTGGTCTATTTGATATTTCTGATTGTATGAGGAAATGATAAATATAAGCACTCCTGCTTGTTAATCCTCCTCGACCCATCAACATCCCTCTTGAGAATACCTGTGTAGGCATTATATCAATTAAATTAAATTGGCCATTAAAATAAAATATCGGTGTTCTGAAGGAATTAGATCTCAATTTTAACATGAGTGAGCTCGAGGGAGGCTATTTATATTTTTCTCAAAATATGGAAAACAAATAAAAAATTTATTTTTGTTCAAATCCAAAATTTCTAACAAAACATATTGAAAACAATTTTGAAGAGGCTTTTTAAAAGAAAATTTCAGATACATAAGATTGTATGGACAACACTGAATTTTATTTTGTTCTTATTTGAAAGAAATAACAGAAGAAGATGAAAGTACAGAAGAACAAGAGAAAGAAAACAAGAAGGAGACTGATGGTTGTAAACCATTGGATCAGGAATACGGTGAGCAGTTATTATATAACTAGCTGATGTTCCCGACTTCGTCCGGGCTATTAAGGGATTTCTTTCTGATCACCTCCGTCTGGGCAGAATATACAGCGTCGGTCCAGAAACATGCCTATATGAGCATATATGAGCAAGGTCAAGGTCAAAGACAAGGTCGCACGTGAAATTGGACACACCCATATTGTTCACTACTTCATCCAGGCTATTTAGGGATTTCTTTGTGATCGTCTCCATCTGGGGAGAATATGAATTTCGAGTCGGATCGGTCGAGCAGTTTTCGAGTCTATAACACACATACATACACACAGACAGACAGAAGTTCCAAAATATATAATAGATTAACAAAGTTTAGAGATTTAACTTAGTGCAGAGTTGGATTTCAAAACGGGGTTAAACAGCGAAAAAGAGGTCGCATCTTTTTACAGGTCAGGCACATCCTGAATTCCTCTATTATAGTGGTATACGACCATTACCGTTTTGTGAATTTGATAAAAGAGGGATAATCCAAAATCATATTTCACAAAAATTATTCAAAATCAGTGTCGCACTAATTCGGTATAATACATATATTTTGTCCTGGAAAATGATTAATCATGAGAGCACACGATAAGCAACTCAATTAGCATTCAATTAGTTTAAATGTTGTCAATGAACGATTGAGTCATCCTGTTATTGTCATTTAGAAAGGCATATATTAGTAATATTATTGAATAACAAAGCTGGTGCAAAAGATTGCACAACATATTTTGTCCGAAGACTGTTCATTCACTGCAATATTGTTTAGAGTGAAATTTGGCTGTGCACTGGAATGCGCCGTCTTCTATTCCCGACGCAAATAAAGAAAACATGAATATGTTATGGTCTGACCTGTTATATCTGCAGGTATTTTTTTCTCGTCAGCGAGGACAGTATCAAAGCATTGTTTCTGTGATGTTTGAATCTTTCACCTATTTTCAATCCTTGATGTAATATCTCTATGGGAGACTTGCATATATACACAGAACGACACAATGTGTAAATGGGTTTGTCGATACGGTACGAGTGCTGTCGCCTCGAGTTCTACCCTCCGCGACAGCATGAGTGCCGTATCAACAAACCCATTTACACATCGTGTCGTTCTGTGTTTATTACACGCTTCGCGTCCTAGAATCCGTGCATTAAAAATACAGACTTAGGTTTATTTAGGCACATAGAGGGCGTGTTTTGTCATGTGTGATGATGCTTTTATTTCATGGTTAAGGCGAACGTCATGTACGTCATTTTACGTCAACGAGATGCGTATGGAACGTACATTCCATACGTATTTGTAAATATGGAACAGCAATAATACTATACTTCTGGGAACGAGCGTGTAATAAATAAGAGAATGCACTGGCACAGGATTCTTTTTGCTGCACCAGCTCAGCTCCCACCGTGAAAGGGTTAACCATGAAATATATAAGTAAAATGTCCCATTCCCTGTGTTGCAGGACACTATTGGGATATTTCAAATGATATCTAAACTACTTTACAATAGAATCAAACAAATGTAACTCGTTTTAGATATAAAGTAGGATGCACTATAAATGTGTCTACATCCGGCATTTTAGTTTGATTTGCCATGCCCACAAACAGATAAGGGACTATTTAACATAATCTCATATATATTTTGAAGACCTCTGTCTGTCTGTTTGTCTGTTTGTCATTTATACAAATCTACGATTCTCGACCGATCGGGACGAAACTTGGTACGTGTGTGTAGTTTGACCAGGCGGTGGACGTTGTCGTATTGGCGAGCCCGTGCGGCGCCCGCTTCGCGCATGCGCAGACGAGATCTCGGAAACGGGTGGAGCTATCAACTTGAAATTTGGTAGGTGAATGTATCTTGCCCCGGATACGAATTTTATCGGGTCGCTGAGCCCGTGCGACGCCAGCTTCGCGCATGCGCAGACGAGATCTCGGAAACGGGTGGAGCTATCGACTTGAAATTTGCTATTTGAATGTATCTTTCCCCGGATACAAATTTTATCGGGTCGCCGAGCCCGTGCGACGCCAGCTTTGCGCATGCGCAGACGAGATCTCGGAAACGGGTGGAGCTATCAACTTGAAATTTGCTATGTGAATGTATCTTGCCCCGGATACGAATTTTATCGGGTCACCGAGCCCGTGCGACGCAAGCTTCGCGCATGCGCAGACCAGATCTCGGAAACGGGTGGAGCTATCGACTTGAAATTTGGTTTTTGAATAGCCCGGACAATGTCAGGCTCATCGGCTAGTATAAGTATATATAATAACATGTACATATTGAGTCGATGATGGCCTTGCTTGCCACTAGTTATCACCAGGCTTCCCTGTGCAACCTTGAAATCTATATTTAAAATGCCATATTCCCTTTTTCCATGACGTTAGTCGGCTGGCCAGGTTTCCCAGGTTAGAGCCGTTTGTGCATTGGCCGAACCATTTTCAAATGGTTAGAAGTGCTGTATAAAATCTTACACTAACATCATTATTGTGCTGTTTATTCTTAACAGAGTCCCTCCCACTGGATGATGTCATAATCACATTCCTTCCAATGAACGGTCTGCCAGATCTGCTAAAGAAATCCAAATACAAGAACAAGTTTGATGTCGTCTACTTCTCAAGCAGGTAACTATTGGCTCTTATATGGAGTTAACTTTCGCTCCAGTTTCTTACCCCTTTGTACCCAATAACTTCAGCACTTTGCTTAAAAACTTGCGGGGAGGACAAGATTTTTTACAAAGCTTTGAACGATACTCAAATTGTGACCAAAGCGTGAACAAAATGGCAATCACAGTTTCCTGATATGGGAAGTGCATTATTTACATATGATAAACTACCCTATTTATTAGACATTTATTAGAGATATCTGTATCTCTATGCCACAAATATGACGATGATTCTTGGCACACCACCCATTAGTAACAACTATAGTACAAACTTATTGTGGCTCCTAATTGAACAATATATATATCGGTCTAACTTCCAGACTTCTCGAAAAACGGGTTCCTTATAGAAAAAGCTTTAAAAAAACAGGCGACTTAATCAACCATCAACAAAGATTCGTGAATTTTTGTGACTGCTAACGATTATTACCCAGTCCATTAAAACAAATCCTATGTACCACCTATGTTGAGTTTATCTGAAACATCCCTCATAATAATTAATATTATACTATACACATGAATATATTTATTTATTATATAATTTTATACCTCAGGTGAGCGAATGTCGTGAGCCAAGAGAGTACGTGCCGTAAGAAAGATATATGTGTGAACGCGAGGATTGCCATACCTGTATATAAATATAAATTCCATTGACCATTTTGTATATGACATTCCTCACTGTGATTGATTCTTCAATGAACATTTAAAAAAAAAAACTTTCGCTGCCACTCAGCGACGTACCACAGACATATTCCCCAAGTAATATAGTGTATCTCAAGTATCCCTTGGAATAATTTGTTAAAAATTCATGTGATTAGACAATTAACCTTTACCCAACAGAACGGCCCTGTGCCAATGCATTCTCTTATATATGCGAGTCGACCATAGGTCGCCTCGCATATATAAGAGAATGCATTGGCTTAACACATTAAAAATTATAAAATTGTTAAAGAATGTAAGAAAAAATGGTAAAAAGTGTTAAAAAAAGGATATTTTTTAGGCCAATGCATTCTCTTATATATGCGAGGCGACCTATGGTGAGCCATTATCTTTGGCATAAGTCCCATCAAGCATGTTTTAATATCGACAGAAATTTTAGGTGTAATCATATGTCTGTACTTTAGCTTCTTTGTAAAATTTGTCATTGAGTTATGCCCCTTGGTTTGCACACACAAAACGCTAAATTTTACCCAGTTTTGGACTCAAATTGACCATTTTCAACCCCAAAACAGGCCATGACAGAGTGAACAATAGGTAAATAAGCTTCTTCCACCTGATAGAGCTATGTTAGAGCCGAGAAATATCTGAAATAGACAAAAAAAATTATCGTATCAATTTGAAAAACATGTCTTGCGAACGCAGATGACAGAATTCAGGGGAGAGAAATCGGGCTATTTTCCTGTAACCAATAACACAGAGTTGGCCTTCATTGAATACGAAAATCCTGTTGCGTATCCAAACTTTCCAATTTTTTGAGAACTTTCCCAGTTTTGTAAAATAATTAAACCTTCAAACCAGTAATGACATATTTAACACAGGCTACACTGGCTGTTAATAATAGTGTTATGCCCCCCCCCCCCCCAAATACTTATTTTTCTATTTTACAGACCCATACAACCCGATAAATCGTGTACTGCTACCTTAGCTCAATTTGACAAAGTCAAGTTTGAGATATTGCCATGCGTTGGTGTCTTTTTTCATAGAAAAACATTTGACTAAATATCCATCTGCACCTCCTGCAGGCCACATCCCTCATCTGACCGCCACCAAACGTTATATAGATCTTTGGAACGACCTCTAGATGGGTGTCACTGATTTTTTCCCATATTTAATAATTAACATGGCCTCCAGTAGCCATCTTGGATTTCACATTTGAATCCATTCTGCTTGCCAGCAGCCATGTTGTATTTTACTCTTTGCATGACTAAATACTTCAGCATGCCCACAGCCAACATTGTTCATCCAATTGAACCCAAACTTCATATGGCTCTCCTCTAGTATTGGTTTATTATTTAAACTTTCCGCATTCCATATTGCTCCATTGACTGTAATGTATGACATTATCCCCTCTCCATGTTGAGCTACAGTCATTGACACTTTCATTCCCTCTCCATGTTGAGCTATAGCATCATTGACAATTTAATTTTATTTCCAGCTTGGTACATTTATTCAAGGAGGAAATTACTCCCATATTCAATGACAAAGCAACGGTGCTAGCTGAAACTGCCAGGTAAATATAAATTACTCACATATTTAACAACAAAGCAACGTTGCTAGCTGAAACTGCCAGGTAAATATAAATTACTCCCATATTTAACAACAAAGCAAAGGTGCTAGCGGAAACTGCCAGGTAAATATATTTCATGCAAGAGTCTAAGCAAAGTTATGTATTGTGTGTATAATTTATACCTGAGTAAGACAGTAAGGCAGTAAGGCAGTAAGACAGTAAGACAGTAAGGCCATGCATTAGCAGCAAAGTCAATTACCCATTTTGAGGGTGGTATAACGGACCGAAATTCTGTGGTTATGATAGTCGGGATCTGAAGATGTCCAATGTCATTGAACGAACAAGTCTGATGTTGGGGAATAGCTTTTATTTACAATGATCTGGTTTTCCAAGATGAACATAACATAACACAGCAACAGGTATTCCTTATAACGTTAGCTTGGTGTCCAATGGTAATCCTAATGACGTGAAACAATATAGCGACTAGTCTAGATCAGAATGTTTTTTTTCTTCTAAGTTGTGTGTGTAGTTTCCGGCCGCAGGCCGGTTAGGATGGTCGGAATGCATTGTGCAGTTCCCTTCACCCTTTCTTTAATTCTTCGATGAAAATCGGTTGTTGAGGCTGTTGTATTTGGAGGCAAAGCAGTGGAAGCGTGGTGGAGGAGTCGAGGCTGTTGGATTTGGCTGTTGGTTGGCTTGGTTGACGGTTGTATGGGATCTAGATGGGTCTGTCGGTATTGTCGATTTCTAGGATGGACTTGGTCTTTTTGGTGGAGAGCAGCTGGTTTCGTAGATGGAGTTCTTGGATGAGTGGGCTGTTGTCGATTCTGGCGAGGGTCTGGTTTCTGAGGTCGGTTAGTCGTTGTTTCATCGTAGGTATGTCTGCTGCGTCGTGGAGGGCTTGGATTGGTGTGAAGATTGGCTGATGTAGAGCGATGCGGAGAGCTTTGTTTTGGACTTTCTGCAGGGTTTCGATTGAGCTGTTGGAGGCTGCTGTTATGATGGGTGCGCCATACTCCATTACTGGGCGGACGTATAGTTTGAAGAGGTTGATGATGGTCTGGCTGTTGGTTCCCCAGTCGGTGCCTCTGAGACAACTTAGCAGGTTTGTTCTTTTTCTGGCTTTGTCAGCGACTTTTTTGATGTGCGCGGCGAAGGTCATTCGTTGGTCAAGGGTGATTCCTAGTAGGATGGCTTGGTTGGATGGTTGAACGGTCTCGTTGTCTATCTTGATGTTGATAGTCTGTGTTGTTTTTCTCTGGTGGAATATGATGAGTTGGGTTTTCTTGGCGTTGAGTTTTATTCTCCATCTAGAGCACCATGTTGATAAGTCGTCGAGGGTCTTTTGTAATCGTTTTTGTAGGATCCTGGGGTTTTTGTGTGTTGTCCAGAGTCCTAGGTCGTCGGCGAATTGTGAGATTTCTACGTTGTTTCTTGGGTTGGTGGGTATGTCATTGGCGTATATCAGGAAGAGGAGTGGGCTGAGTACTGATCCTTGTGGGGTTCCGGCGCGTAGGAATACTGGGCTGGATGTGTCGTTGTTGATGCGGACGCTGAGTTGACGATCTTGTAGGAAAGAGGATACTAGTCGTGTGTATTTTCGGGCGATGTTGAGCTGGCTGAACTTGTATCTTAGGCCGTCGTGCCATACGGAATCGAAGGCCTTCTCAACGTCAAGAAATACTGCAGCTGTTAACCAGTTTTTGCCAAGGGATAGTCGGGCGTCTTCAGCTAGTCGAACGATGTGTTCCATGCCTTCTTTGCCTTGTCGGTAGCCACGCTGCCACGGGTTGAAGAAGTTGGAGGATTCAAGGTGCTCTCGTAGTCGGCTGCTGATAATTCTTTCGAATAGTTTCCCGGTACATTGGAGGAGGCTGATGGGTCGATAGTTGTTGGGAATGGCGCGGTCTTTTTCTGGCTTGGGTATCATGATACCGACGGCGGTTTTCCATGCTGTTGGGAAGTATCCAATGGTCAGGCAGGCGTTGAATAGAAGGAGTAGTCTGGCGAAGAAGGCTGGAGGGGCTTGTCGTAGGATGGCGTATGTGATGCTGTCGTTGCCTGGTGCTGAGTTGCCTTTTCCCTTCTTTAGGTTAGATGCGATTTCGTCTTGTGTGATTGGAGATGCTACGGGGAAGACATCATCGTGGTCGTTGGTGGTACTTGGAAGTGGTTTGAAGAGGTCCGGGTTGTCTTTGATGTGGTTTTCTACAGTTGCTTTGAAGGCGTCGTCGTAGGCTGGGCCTTGGTGGGTGTTGTGGATTTTTTGAAGGTTGTCGGCGAAGGCTTCTGCTTTTTCTTTGTCTCCTGAGGTCAGGCTGCCATCGGTTTTTTTGAGGGGTTTTTCTGTGCTGTTGTTGTTTTTTCCTGTGCCGGTAAGGGATTTGAAGGTACTCCAGAAGTTTCTGTTCATTCTTTTATCGCCGAGTTCGGTTGTCGACCGCTGCCAGGATGCTTGTTTTTCTTTTTTGACTGCCGTTTTGACTTGTCTGTTCATGTTGTTGTAAAGATTTCGGTAGTACATGTCGTTTGGGTTTTTCTGCTGTAGTCTTCTTAGCTTGCGTTTAAGTCGGATCATTTTCAGAGTTTCGGGGGAGACTCGCCATGCTGTGGTGTTGACTTGTTGTTTCGGGCATGCTGTATCTAGGGCTGATTCGAGGGTTTGGGATAGGTGCTGGCATGTCGCGTCAATGTCGCTGGTTGATGTGATGGGTGAATTGTCTATGCTGTTGGTGAGTTGCTGTCGGAAACTGTCCCAGTCGGCTTTATTTAGGTTGCGGCGGAGGGTTTTCGGGTGGCGATCGGTTGAGGCATTGCTGGATCTTATGTGTACGGGTAGGTGGTCGCTGGATACGTCGTCTCCAATATAGCACATGATTCCTTTAGATGCGATGGATGGAGTGGCAATGGCTAGGTCTAGGATGTCCCATTTGTTGGTCGCCGCGTGGTGATGTGTTGGTTCGTCTATGTTGTTTAGTATGAGTAGATCAAGATCTTCGATGATGTTGAACATTCGGTCACCGTTTCTGTTGGTATTTTTACAGCCGTAGTAGGTGTGCTTCGCGTTGTAGTCTCCGATGAAGATGCAGTGGCGGTGGGTTGATGTGAAGTGTTTGAAGGAGGCATTGCTGAGGTCTGTGTTTGGCGGGTTATATGTGGCGATGATGGCAGTCTTGGCACTGCGAATGGTGACTTCTACTGCCAGGGTTTCTTCGTCTAGGTCGTCGGTGTTGAGCATGGCGTGTTTCAGGTCTTTATGGATGAGGAGAGCGACCCCGCCACCGTGTGCGGTACGGTCACGGCGGGCGATCTTGTAGTTGGTGAAGCTAACCCTGCTGTTGTCGTTGAGTTTCGTTTCGTTGATGGCGATAACGTCTGGTTGTTGGTCGGTGATGTACTCTTGAAGAATTTGGCGTTTAGCAGATAGTCCGTTTATGTTAACGTGGAGTAGGTGAAAAGAGTGTTTTTGTGTGGGCAAGTTGTGTGTGTGGCGTGTTGTTGTAGTCTGTTTGGTCGTGTCAGCCATTGTAGGTGTTACAATCGGCTTGTGTGCTTGGGCGTGTCAGCTTTGGATGTGTTGTTTTAACGACTGTATGTGAACTGTTGGATGGTTTCTTTTGTGAGTTGAGTTCTGTATATGGTGTTGACAGCATGTTCGACGTATTGACACACGCTGTCTTTGATATTTCGTGGATCTCTTTGTTTGTCAGACAGGGCGCTGACAATGGTCGATGTTATTACAGCTGCAAGCTTTAGGGTTTCAGTGATGTCGGCGGGTTTGCTTGTGGCGGCTGCGTATGTGAGCTTTTGTGTTTCTTTTGTTGTAACTTCAGTTTTAAAAACTGTGCATCCCTTGTATGCTGAGTGGTGATCACTGTCGCAGTTCGCGCATCTTTTGATGTTACTGGTGCAGTCTTGGTGTTTGTGATTTCCCGCGCAATTTTTGCAGATTATGTCGTTGCTTTTGCAGAATTCGGCCGTGTGATTGAACTTTTGACATTTGTAGCACTGGGTTACGTGTGGTCGTTCTTTGTATTCGATGACTTTGTATTTGTTTAAGTTGGAGCCTAGTCTGACGCCGTTCATTATAAGTTGCTTTGCTTCTTTGTTCTCGCAGGTGATTTTAACTTTCCATGTTGGTTGGTTGTCATGGGAGCTCTTTAGTCTTTGTACAGTGTATTTGTCGCCAATGTCTTGTGTAATGTCGTCATCTGTGACAGATGGAGGTATGCCACATATAACGGCTTTATGAGTCGTTGGTGTGCTCTGGTGACGGCTTCCGTTGGTTAGTCTGAACGTAATGTTGTTGTCTTTGAAAGCTGGGATGTCTTTTGCTTTTGTCAGTAGATATTGCTTTGTTTCATCATTCTGTGGATAGATTAGCAGAGTGCCGGCTCTGGTTGTTGATGTCCGGATGGGATATTTTGTCGTGATCGTTCTATGGAGGAAATGTGGACTCTGCTTCATCTCGCTGGTAAGGTTTTCGACTATTATGATGTCTCTTCGCTTGGTTGGATTGTTGCTGGAGTGATTGGTCGCTTGTCGTTCTGGTTCTTTTGTCGGGCTAGGCTGTTTGTGCGTTCGTATCTTTTTGGCTGGCGTGCTGATTGGGCTGATAGGATCTGGAATCATCATGCTTTCTTTTCGTCTTCTTTTGTTTTTGAAGACGGTGGCGAATTCTTCGTCGGAGATGTCTTGTTCAGCGTCTGTCATTTCAACTTCGATGTGGTCTTCGTGGTTTTTTTGAACGATGGGTACTGGAGTTGCTGGCGGTACAGAGGTTGCTGAGGGTAGTTTTGCGGCGAAATCTGGAACTGGAGCTGATGATGTGGCAGGTGTCGTGGTGTTTTTCTCAGGTTTCTTTTTGTTTTTCTCTTTTTTGTTGGACGATTTCTCTGCTGTGGGTTGCTTTTCGGGTAAGCGGTCGGCCATCTTGTCGATAGAGGCTCTGAACCCAGCAAGTTGTATTTCTAGACCGGCGATCTGTTTCTTGAGCGATTTGTTATCTTCTTTCAGGTAGGCAATAAGCTCACTTGAATCGGCGCCCTGAGAAGGGCACTGCGAAGCGGGTGTTTGTTTGCTGGCCATATCTGATTTTTAGCAATTTTTTGAAGTTTTACACTTTGTTTAAGCAATTTTATATAAGTTTACTCTTTGATTTTACTCTTAGAGGTAATTTTATAAGTTCTCCTTACGGAGGAAGACTTTCCGATAAAGAGTGCTGCTGACTCGATGAGATGTTCCTGTGAGTGCTGCTGACTCGATTGTGTTTCTAAGTTGTTGTGTAGTTTCCGGCCGCAGGCCGGGTAGGATGGTCGGAACGCATTGTGCTATTCCCTTCACCCTTTCTTGATATGTTCGATGAAAATCGATTGTTGAGGCTGTTGATGTTGTTCAGATGCGGAGGCTGACCGGAGGCAAAGTGAGGTTGGGATGTTTAGCTTTTGCTGGTTGCTTTTAGCTTTTTTCTTTTCTTGTTTTTACTTTTCGGAGGATATATTTTATCAAAGGCTGCCTTTGCTGCTATTCTAGTCTCTTTTGCTTTCTTAATTGATTCGTCTACGCTGGCGTGATATTTAACTGATTCTTTCATGTAGTTTTCCATCTCTAGGCGGGTGGCATCTGTTTCTTGTTCGGTTACCGGTGATATAGGATTGTCAGGCTCTGTCTCGTTGTATTCCGGAGTCTTCGGGATGAAGTCGGAGGTGTCCGCGTCTGGCCGTAGAGGCGATGGTGGTGGTGATTCCATCTCCTGGACAGACTGGGTCGGGATCTCGACTGCATGGGAGGAGCTGGCTGGTGTAACATCCGCCGCCTTCTTCTCTTTCCACGCGGCTAGTCTCTCGGCATCTCTTTTTTTCCTTGATGGTGTTTTCTTCTTTTTTTTGTTCATCTTTTGTCGTGGTTTCCGTGCTGATCTGGTATTTTCCGGTCCGGTAGGGAGCCCTGAAAAGGGCTGTGCCGGGCCGGTTTGGAAATCCAGAACCAGCTGGTATCCGCCTTTATGAGCATGAAGTGACCAGCTCAGACAAGGCGTGACATGCATGGCGTCCAGCATATTAGTGACACTAATTGGTATTAACGGTGGTGAGTTCATCCTGAGAGGTGGCGATCCAAGCTCTCTGGAGGTCCGACTGCTAATGATCAATGATCTAATGTAATGAACCGTGTTTCTAAGTTTGAAGGTGAAGATATTAATATACAATTGGAGGTGTGAAATGCCAAGCTGAATTAACCAATGAGTAAAAGGTGACAAGCAAAAACATGTTAATATAAATAGAAAGTGTTGACTGAATGAATAGGCCAATTAAGATTAATGAACTGGATAAGCCAAGGGGCAAAACAATTAAAAGGTACCAACATAATTAACAGTTTTGATTAAATGAATATGACAATTAAAAACTAATGAATTATAACCTGACAGGCTAAAAGATCTAAGATGTGATAATAATAAGACAAAACGAACCCTACAAACTGTTTGTGAAAAGTACTGAAGGCAAGAAATTAATTAATGATGAATGTGGAATGGCCAACATTTAGAGATATTACTTCACAAAAAACACACTAAATTGAACAACAGTTCTAAGTTCTAATATGGTGAATATGGCCCGGTGGTGTCGGAAACAAATTTCAGACACGTATGATGATTTTTTTTCCTTCGGCCATATTTGAGACACACCCACCCCTCAACCTAGTCCATGTCTGCTTGTACGTAAATCAGCTAAGATATTGGGACAGCGAGATGCTGTTTTACGTAGAAGAGCATCTGGATACAATTTCTATAATGAGGTTTACACCCAGACCTGGTGGCGGGAATTGTAGTCTATTTTACTTGATTTTACCTAACAAATCAATACATGATGCTATATATATCGGAAAGAGTGACATCTTATGGTCATAACGATGTAATAATCTAACTTTCATGTTAAATTACGTATAGAATATTCCTGTTTATTAGGACTAACATTGATTTGTTTACGTTGTTACTGAAAGCCGAAGTGTTCCGAAGTGTAATCGGCTTCTATGCCAACAATCGAGTACACCCAAAATCACACATAAAAAACTGAATGTACCCTTACTCAACATATTTTGGACATTGTGTGCTGTTCCAACATTATTTTATTTTTATTGTAAGTGGTCCTATATTACTAAATACTTATTAGTTAAACATTTCTTACACGGAACGTCTTGCGACATATATGCAACTTTCAATTTACAAGTTACCGGGTATACGTGATAGAATTTGTTCGCATACTTTTAAAAATATGTAAACACTCCGGTAAATGTCTTTTTTCACATTAAATTATCGCTTTTAATTGACAACTGATGTGGTGTTCAGAACAGGTATCATTTCTTCTACAGAACTAACCTGTTTATTGTCGCAATTGTGATATTTGATTACATTTATTGGTGGTTTTATGTGAGCTGGTCACAAACCTGTAAAACCCCGTCATAGAAATGGTATCCAGGCATTCTCATATGTAAAACAGCATCTTGCTATCCCAATAGCTGGTTTACGTACAAGCAGACTTGGACTACCATCGACCCTAAGTTTTAGCAAGTTTTTTTCCAACCAGTTTTCGACAGGAATTTGACTATCAAGTTATTTATATGCAGTGTGTGATGCGTTAGGTTGTGTCTTCAATGTGTGCACCAAAAGTGACAGCCGCCCTTCAAACTATGTTGTCATTCGCAGGTCTTCATTGTGTAAAATCAAATGCCAGAGACTTATATGTACTCAGAATATAGAGTGGGGATTATACCAATAGTTCATTGATACGACAATTCATTATTCCAAAGGCATGTTAAGACAGCGATGCGAGTGTCTCTATTTCTCCGGCAAAATATTCTCGTGGAAATTCCATCATCCTACGTTGGGGGTTCCTCTTGTTTGTTTGTTTTGTTTTTTTACATTTATACCATTCACCCATAGGCTGGACGCAATGTTCATCCATATGTTCTCTTTGAGTGTTTGTATAATGCAGATTCTTGAAATGGCCATTCTGTTTACCTCGATTGACCTTATTTGATGGATTCCACATCCAGTGACTTTGTCTATCTCTGTCGTTAAAAAATCCCAAAACTGTTGAGTAAAAGATCTGATCGCTTCACTCAATTAGAACAAATCATATTCTTGCGATTGACGCTTTGGTCGTGATGCCATGTGAATACCTGAATGATATGACATTTGGTCGTGATGCCATGTGAATACCTGAATGATATGACATTTGGTCGTGATGCCATGTGAATGCTTCAATGATATGACATTTGGTCGTGATGCCATGTGAATGCTTCAATGATATGACATTTGGTCATGATGCCATGTGAATGCTTCAATGATATGACATTTGGTCATGATGCCATGTGAATGCTTCAATGATATGACATTTGGTCATGATGCCATGTGAATGCCTCAATGATATGACAGGGTTTCCGCCAAGGGGAAATTAATGAGTCCGTATTGGGGAAACACATAACGCGACGGGACGACCATGGTTCGTCCTGTTGGGCGAAAAAAAAAATTTGACACTGAAAAGTAGCCATTTCCTTGCACCTGAGTGTCACACAAAGCAATCCAAAGCTACGTATATTACGCAAGTCGATCATTTTCCGTGGGTGCATTAATTCTGTTGATGGTATCCAGATAATTAATCATGTAATTTCGCACGTAAGACTGCCGTCTGATTGAAGACTAATGAAACTATATCAAGCTACAAGTTACAGTGTTTAAAAATTTATAACTTACAATAAGATTCCGACAGGTAAATGAAACTAAACACTAAAAAGCATCTATCCAATACTACCTAGCTGGGAGAATTGAATTAAGTATTTCCTAGAATTTCAAGTAGCTTCCGTGAAAACGAAACTGATTTTTCCATGTATTCTGTCAATCGTAAAACTATTTGTGCGCTGTGACGTCATATATACTGCAGAGTTTGTCTGCAGGAGATATTTATAGCGGCGAAATACGAATGGTAGTGAGATCTTTCAAACTCGGAACGCGTAGCTTGTCAATAGTCTGTATTAGTCAAACAACTGACGACCGCTGCTATAGAGTTTTAGCCAACGTGCTATAAAATATAATTGAGTTTTGGTGGGAAATGGGAACATGTGCGACGTTGTTTGTGTTTGGGGACCCAGGCGGGACAACGAAACTATTATGGACCGTACTTTGACTTTATCTCCATATTGGGTGGGGGTATGTTTTTTGTGTTTTTCCTCCATGCATGTTATATGGGTCAAATAAATGGTGTTGTCGCTATGAATTCCCGCTATAAAGACTGATTTGGGACAGGTTCCGTATGATAACAGCACGGGATCTCGGAGGTAGATACCTCCTTTGGTAGGAGAACCGCCTGTTGGCGTATGTTGATCGCTACTCTGCCTAACTCAGCAATTCGGCATTCTTTGATCAAATTATGTAATCGTACGATAGCACGGGATCTCCGAGCGTGAGTAGTTTCAACCACATAAATCCCGTGCAAAGTAATATCCGTACTCAGCAGTCCGACATTCTTTGATGTTACCGCGACATTTATTACGCTGTATAATATATCGTCGCTATTTCAATGCACACCAAACATTACGTTGTAGTTTTGGCGCTTTGATTTCAAAGGGTTACGCTGTACCGTCCCCCCCCCCCCCTCATCTGCGAGGGGAATGGGTCCGTGGGACGGACCCGCAGCCGGCCTGGCGGAAACCCTGGATATGACCATATTTGATCGTGGCACCATGTGAATGCCTCAATGATATGACCATATTTGGTCGTGGCACCTTGTGAATGCCTCAATGATATGACCATATTTGGTCGTGATGCCATGTGAATGCCTCAATGATATGACATTTATCCTAATTGAGCATCAACTCAGAATCGCTGAGATCATGATGCTTGCATCACCGTCCGCATGGGCCTTTATCCAAAGCTCAAATCAAAGGTTTATTGTTCACACACCTCATACAGTAATGCCCTAAATAATCGACTCCTTAACCACAGCAGAATTATGGGTAACTTTTCAGGATTTAGTCAGAAATATGGCTAGTTGCCATTCATCGGAAAGCTCTCATTGAGAGCCTTCCGATGAATGGCAACAAGCCATATTTCCGACTAAATCCTGAAAAGTTACCCATAATTCTGCTGTGTTTAACCCTTTGAACCCGAGCGGCCAGGAAAACCGGCCACAGCATGAACCTCCAAATACCCCAGTGGCCGGTATACTGGCCGCTGAACCGTCCAGTATACCGACCACCACGTGTGTATTGTTTACAAGCATTGTCGTCTGCTTCTCCAATAATTATGTGTTTGTTTGTGTCTTGTTGCTATTGAGTTTAAACACACAACATCATGAATTATGAAGACTAAAACATTTTCGGTAGACGAGGTGGTCTGGCAAAGTTTGGAATCGGATGCGGAAGACTTAGATGATGACTACGACAGTTGTGAGTTACCGTACCGGTAGAATGAAAGCACAGTGGCATTGGAGAGATTCAGTCGTCAGTCGCTCCAGCAGCGGGTGGCGTTGTTTCAAGTACCAATACGAAAAGAGGTCAATGTATGGGCCAGTTGAGGTGTTGGTGGAAGTGGGCGGAGCTTATGTCGAGGTAGGGGGTGTGGCAATGGGCGTGGTTTCATACCTGCAATTAGTCACGGTGATCATAATGTCCATACCGGGAAAGGGACAAAAAATCATTTATTGAACGTACCTTTACACCGAAAGAGAAGCCGTGACAAAAGAATGTACCAACTTCAATAAGTGTGGACAGTTCACCCCTCGATTACTGAAATTTATTATATTTACAATACTCAGTGGTCCATGTGGAACATACCTGTAAAGTTTCAAATCCGTGGCACCACTTAAACATAACCAACACATGCGCCCAGGCAATGTCTAAATTGTGGCATAATACGATTGAATGCTCAGTGCAATGGTGTCATTGGATCATTTGGTGTATTAGCTTAGCAACCGTTCCTACCCTTAAACAAAAGTTAGGTTCAATCATCTGACCAGATATATATCATAATTCGCAATGGGGAATTGACTGCATTGAAAACGCCATTTCCTTGGGCTGAAATACGTCGATAAAAGCTATAATTTCATTTTAATTTCAATTTCGGGTAGTTGCATAGCAACCGTTGCCAGGAAGTGATCGTTTGACAATGTATCTCGGTCGTAAAATACTCAGTGGTCCATGGGGAACGTACATGTAAATTTTCAGACATGTTACACCACTTTGTCATAACCAATACATTGCGCCTAAACACAGTCTACAATAAATCAAAAATAACACTGGGAGCCCAGGGTCATGGTGTCGATCGTTTTGGGAGCCAGGGTTCAAAGGGTTAAGGAGTTTATTTATTTATCTTTCCAGGTTCATGATTGAGATTAAGGAGGAACAAGTGAATCAATATGTGGAGAAAGTTAGTGGACTCGCAAAGGCTGCTGAATGTCAGGTGAGAAGTAACATTCTCCCACCACATACTCATTATAACATGATTAAGCCCACCCAACCCCATACACATTATAACATGGGTAACCCATCCCACATCATATATAAAGTTAGCGGACTCGCAAAGGCTGCTGGATGTCAGGTGAGAAGCAACATTCTCCCACCCCATACTCATTATAACACGGGCAGCCCATCCCACCCCATACACATTATAACACGGGTAGCCTGCCCATCCCATACTCATTATAACATGGGTAACCCATCCCACATCATATATAAAGTTAGCGGACTCGCAAAGGCTGCTGGATGTCAGGTGAGAAGCAACATTCTCCCACCCCATACTCATTATAACATGGGTAACCCATCCCACCCCATACACATTATAACATGGGTAGTCCACCCCACCCCATATCCCACTCCGTACACTTTATAACACCTGTAGCCTATCCCACCCTACACATTATAATATGGTTGCCAGTGTGAGACGCATGTATTTCACACTCCCATGTATTTAATATGCTTAAATTCCGGTGGATAACAACAAATAATAATAATCGATCCATATATATAGTGCATTAGACCGCGAATTAGTTGCACTTTACATCAATTCTTCCCTCGGTCATAGGCCACATGACATGACTGTAGGCCCTTGCGAATAATGGGATTTTGATTGAATCAAATTTCGAACGGAATAGCTCTCAAAAAATTTGAAAACGAATCGAATATTTCATATTCTTGGTCATTGTAAAATTAAGATAAAGATATGTTTTCCATTTTCATCTGTATGTCATAATTATCTATTAAATAAAACACGCAGTCTTCTTTTTTGTGACGGGTGGATCGACAATTAAAGACATCATTTCTTTTGTGCACGGCAGATAAAATATTCTGGAATTGAATGATGTCACTAGTGTATGCGCAGTCACATGACATGCTGTTCAACATAATAGTGAAGTATCTTTCCGTTGATCTCCAATTGAATGTCCATGGAATTATAAACTATTATATTTTCAGTCGTGGGTTAGAACAGTTAAAGTTAACCCTTTACCCAACAGAACGGCCCTGTGCCAATGCATTCTCTTATATATGCGAGTCGACCATAGGTCGCCTCGCATATATAAGAGAATGCATTGGCTTAACACATTAAAAATTATAAAATTGTTAAAGAATGTAAGAAAAAATGGTAAAAAGTGTTAAAAAAAGATTTTTTTTAGGCCAATGCATTCTCTTATATATGCGAGGCGACCTATGGTCGACTCACATATATAAGAGAATGCATTGGCACAGGGCATACCTGTAACTATCACAATGTGGTCAAGGAGCCGGTTCCAATGATATCCATATGTGTATGGTTCTATTGAGACAGACCGAAGATATTTTAGGCTGTTGAAGCTTTATTTGGCCGGTTTTGGCCGGTTTGTTGGGTAAAGGGTTAACTTAAAACGTAAGATTTTGAGGGAATACTTGCAAGATATTAAGTTTGCATTCACTGGTTTAGTGTATTCGAAATTATCTTTCATCGTTTCAAAGTTGAATTGAATTTGAATCGAATATCGAGGTCGAATCAAATGACAAAACGAATATCGAATATTCGCAGGGGTCTACACCATTGTCACTTCGATCCTCCAACAAGGAAGCCACCCCAGCTGCAAACAATTTGTGCGCATGTCAGCGACTACAAGTCGAACACTTATAACTATTGAGCTACCAAGCTCGAAAGCTCAGTTAAATAAGCAGAATAAGGTCATCAGAGGGTGAATTTAGAGATGTTATTATGCACAGCGGGATAGCATCACCAATTTCACCCTCTATGGACCTCATTCTGCATGGCCTCATCTGCTATGGGAGATATTGACTCAGATTGAAGAATATTGTGATGTACACCCATTAGGAACCTCGATTATGCAATGTGTCATCTGCCAATTTGGGGATATAGAGAAAAACTAAACTAAAAAAGAAATAGAATCTATGTGAAAAAGATTCTGTGGACATTTGATAATAAAGAAACTTTCCAGAGAAGATGAGGCTTAAGCAGAATGTGCGCATATCACAGTTAACATACTGAGAAGATCAACAGAAACCCGTTACGAGTACTCTTTTACTCTTTATCAGATGAGTGGTGTGAAGCTGTTAAAGTGATTTGAAACACTACGATAAATAGAAATGGGGTGAATAATCTTGCTCAAAGTAGTAATTTTTACAAATATTATATATCCAAATTGACAACAAACACCACCATTCTTATATATTAATTAAATACAGTGACTCGCGATCCCGAATCGAGAAGTAAATATTTACAATTGTGCGTAGTTCAGACGATGTTTTCTATGGAGTGGTAAGGTACATTTGTTTGAAATTTTCGACGATGTTACTAGAATGTTATATTCCTCCAGTTGGCACAGTGCTTGAATACTAACTTACTAGTTTCACACACCCGAATAAGTACATAAGTTTAAGTTACTTGGCACGAGATTTGAACAGCGTACGATTTGACAATTGCACATCACTCAATTTATCCAAACCATTGTTGTGTTAAACTCACAGACCAGCGATGGGCTGCGAACTCATCTCGCTGTGTTGAGAGTGAAGACAAGTCCGACATGCTAATCACTGGGCCACTGAGCTCCAAATTGTTATCTGTAAATAATCTACAAAGAATTCCAGATTTGGAAACGGCTCTATTTATATTTTTGTCCATATAATATGCAAAAAAATACAGAGCTCTTAAATGTTAAAGTGATGTGAAACACTCCGGTAGGGTGTTCAAATAGAATAATAGAATAATCTTGTTCAAAGTAGTTATTTTGACGAACATTAATCCAAACTGACAACACACACACATCATCATTCTGATATATTAACTAAATGAAATGACTGTTGTTGTTGTTGTTGTTGTTTACTTAACCCTTTTGATACTGAATGGTTTCTCCCATTCAGTTCTAAAATTATCTATTGGAATGTTCTATAATTCAGTTGGAGGGGTGTTCAGGTAATAAAAGCAGACGACAGATATACAAAAAGATAATAATAAGAACAGAATGATTCATATTCGTTTGTGGAAAATGTTCAGACCATAGGTCATTTGTTGAACTTATTATATGAACATTTCCTAAGGGAACTACTTGTCAATGGGTATTTAGTATAGAAAGGGTTAATTCGGCATTAAGTTTGTATTACACGCCTGTTCCTAGATGTAGAGTGTTATTGCTGTTCCATATTTACAAATCTGTATGGAATGTATGCTCCATACGCATCTCGTTGATGTCAAATAACGTTTGCCTCAAACATGAAACCGGCAGTATAAAATGAAAGCAAAATCACACACGACAAAATAAGTCCTGTATGTGCCTAAATAAACCTTGTAAGCCTGTATTTTGTAATTCACGGATTCTAGGACGGGTGACGTGTAATAAACACAGAATGACACGTCTGTTAATGGGTTTGTTGATACGGCACTTATGCAGGCTTTCCGCTAGGTTTTGGGGAACGGGTCCTGTATCCGCCCACGGGAAAATGCAGTCAATGTTTTCAATGTCGTGGATACACTAGTGGACCTACTTTTGTTGTATCGGCCAATAGAAGAAACAGAGAGTAGATTTGCTGATCGTTTTGCATACATTTTCTACCTAAGTTACTATGCTATCAACCGCAATAACTTTAAAACATAGAAAATTTATTAGATAAAAATTAATTGCTGTATACGGAAACACGCCCGTTGAAGTTAAACGACCACTATTCAAGACTCGGCAGAAAGTTCGAATGCATAACGTATTAGTACTGGAATATAACATGATTAAATTATCGGCGGTCATTTTTCGTAACCTAACCGCAGCAACGTAACCAGCGGACTCCAAAGCATGTGTTCTAGTGATGTCGGGTTTGATCACTTCCTCAGTTCGTGTTAGATCGGTCCGAGTGTGTATTCTCGCTAGAAATCAAATAAAGTTGTCAACTATTTAAATTTCTTAGTACTGTCCCAATGAAATTGAGTAGTAAACATCTTTATACCTGTATACAGAAGGGGAAAAATTGGCTGGGGGAATGGGGCCCAAAAAGGGATCCCTTGCCGCAATAGCGGAAACCCTGAATTATGGCATTGCACCTTACATTCTATATATCCTTCCACGCAAACCCTAAAACACATTAACACACTTGTGTCTTTCTGTGTATGTATGTCTTTAAATATAATCAATGTTGGTCATTCTTCAAAAAAGTACAGGTGCAAGAACTAGTTTGCGGACAGATCTGCCAGCATTGTTGATTTCAATTGGCTGACAAATGAAAAGGATGAATATGTTTCTCTGAAACTTGATGTGTGATTTAAAAGTTTGAAGACAAGCAACCCATGCAAAGAATTAGTTTTCAATAATAACTGTATAAACTATCAAAACAAGAGTAAAGCATGTGCACTTGCATCTATATTATTATTTATTGCTGTGCATTCTGCATCGTCCAGGACCGGGTCTAATTTCAGTTCCCCGTGGCCATTACAGTAATGCCCTAATTAATCGACTCCTTGAACCACAGCAGAATTATGGGTAACTTTTCAGGATTTAGTCGGAAATATGGCCGAGAGCTTTCCGATGAATGGCAACAAGCCATATTTCCGACTAAATCCTGAAAAGTTACCCATAATTCTGCTGTGGTTAAAGAGTCAATTACTTAGGGCATTACTGTACACTGATGATTCAGAAATCTGAACTGAGAAACATGTCTGTTTCGATCTCAATTGTATTATGAATTACTTTGTTCCGACTAAATCCTGAAAAGTTACCCATAATTCTGCTGTGGTTAAAGGAGTCGATTAATTAGGGCATTACTGTATCTCCCATCAAGTTGTCCGTAAAAAGTTAGTTGATAGATTCTATTTGAAGTATGTCATGAAAAATCGGCCAATGAAGTACGACCAATGCATTTTTAGCTCAACTTTACTTTGTAAAATTTGAGCTATTGCCATGGGTTGGCATCTGTCGTGCGTGCGTGCATCTATCTAGCCATCAGTCCATCCATCAACAATTTCCTTTGGCTCACCCTACAGGCTGCATCCCTCATCTGATCATCACCAAACTTCATATGGATGTTCGGGGTGACCCCAGCCAACGATATTTTCCAAATTTCATTAAAAAACATGGCTGCCAGCAGCCATTTTGGATTTCAAATTTGAATCCATTGGCACACCCTGCAGCCCGCATTTAGATGGGAGCCATCGATTTTTTTCAGAAATTCGTTGAAAAATGGCTGACAGTGGCCATCTTGGATTTTGGTCTTTGCATGACTAAATCCTTCAGCACAACCTACAGGCCACATCCCTCATCCGATCATCACCAAACTTCATAAGGTTCTTTGGGGTGACATCTAGATAGGAGCCAACGATGTTTTCCGAAATTTGTTAGAAAACATAGCCATCTTACTATTTGCAAGACTTAATCCTTTGGTACAACCTTCAGGCCACATCCCTCATCCAATCGTTACCAAACTGCAGGTTCTTCAGGGAGGCCTCTAGATGGGAGCCAACTATATCCGAATTTCGTTAAAAAAACATGATTGCCAGTGGCCATCTTGGATTTTACTCTTTAAATCCTATGGTGCGACTACGTGTCACAGCCCTCATCCCTCATCCAAACTTCATATTGTTCTTTGGTTTTACCTCTAGATGGAAGCTGTCCAATTCTTCCGTAATTTGTTAAAAAAACATGGGCTTGGATTTCACATTTTAATCAATTGGCACACCCTGCAGCCCACATTTAGTGGAGAAATGTTTGAAATTAAATTAATTTCATTTACACATTACAATCCATTTATTGAAACTTTTTGACTTTCCTTTTTTATCATTCTATTGACTGCTCAGCATAAAATTATTAACGCCTCCCCAAGTTGAGCTAGTTGACACTTTCAACTACTGATATTCTTGTCGCAATCCAAATGTTTGAACAGTTACCAATTACAGTAATGCTCTAATTAATCGACTCCTTAACCACAGCAGAATTATGGGTAACTTTTCAGGATTTAGTCAGAAATATGGCCGAGAGCTTTCCGATGAATGGCAACAAGCCATATTTCCGACTAAATCCTGAAAAGTTACCCATAATTCTGCTGTGGTTAAAGAGTCAATTACTTAGGGCATTACTGTACACTGATGATTCAGAAATCTGAACTGAGAAACATGTCTGTTTCGATCTCAATTGTATTATGAATTACTTTGTACCGACAGGTTGAAGGCAAATAAAAGGTTGCTTGTGTGGGGTTTTGGGATAATGCGCACGGGCCTGAGAAATGGGAAATTTACTTTGAGTGGCCTATTCCTTAACCGTTTCATGACTGGAGCTGTGCTGATGCAGCATTAGAGATCCTGTGCCAGTGCTTTCCCTTATATATGTGAGTCTCCCATAGGGAGCCTCGCATATATAATAGAATGCACTGGCCTACAAGGTCAAGGTAAATGTTGTTGCTGCATCCTTCATCCAATCAAAACCCTGTGCCCTATGGGAGACTCGCATATATAAGAGCTATGCATTGGCACAGGGTTTTTGCTAATTTTCAGGAAGCTCCAGTCATGAAAGGGTTGAACAATATCATATTCATGTCCATGTTTGATTTCTCTTCAGATTGAGGATAGCTGTAATGGTATGAAAGATTCGTTTGCTGAATTCACGTTTACACGGAAATCAGAATAAAAGAACTCAGGGTATCTACAGCAATGCCCTAATTAATCGACTCCATAACCACAGCAGAATTATGGGTAACTTTTCAGGATTTAGTCGGAAATATGGCTTGTTGCCATTCATCGGAAAGCTCTCCCCAAGAGCTTTCCGATGAATGGCAACAAGCCATATTTCCGACTAAATCCTGAATAGTTACCCACAATTCTGCTGTGGTTATGGCGTCGATTAATTAGGGCATTACTGTAGTTAATCCGTCCATACATTCCGTCCATTTCATTGCATTCACCAATACATTCCATCTACTTCACTGCATCGTTGTGAGAGAATTCATAGATTGTTGAGTGAATTTTTCATTTTCATCTTCATCTTTGGGTTAAACAAACCACAAACAGAAAGATAAAAAAAAATAGGCAAATTTTGTTCTTATAATCTTGTCTAATCAAAAGACAAAGACAAAGTTTGCGTATTTTATTATTTTCTACATGTTTGTTGTTTGTTTTATTGATATTTTATCAGTTGTGTATTGAGAGTCTGATCACTTTCAACAATCAAATTAATTTGTTGAGTTTTTCGATCATCCTTCACAAATCTAAAAAGTCCTAGTTTTGAAAATATGAAGATTTTATTCATGTTTTATATTTATATCAATAAATTAATTATCACATGAACATCCAATATCCAGTGTTGATCGAGAGCTCCAATACATCTATTAGCCACTGTCTTTAGAAAGTTATAAGGGGCACAACTCTATTTAGAAAGTTATAAGGGGCACAACTCTATTGAATGTAATGGCATTCTCTCATGTTATTCCACAAAAAAAAGCGACCACCTGCTTTTTAATCAAATTATGTTAAAGGCACCAATGGCCTTCACGGTGGGTATTGCTGTTAAAATTGTCACATCCGTTAAAACTGCCACAAACAGAAAGAATATTAAAATTTAGACAGATTTTGTTCTTAAACCAATCATAAATATCGAGTAAATAGTATGCTATTGTCATTAAGTTTGTATGCTTTGTTATATAAACAAAAGCCAAAAATGTTACAGAACCTAGCTGGCATTTGTTTAAATAACAAAGCGAATGGACAATAACATACTATATACGTGATATCTATGATTGGTATATAAGAACAAAATATGTCTAATATATCTTAATATTCTTTCTGTTTCTGGCAGATTTAACGGTGTGGCTATTTTAACAGCTGCATACCCACCGCAAAGGCCATTCATGCCTTTAACGACATAGTTAGTTGAAGCAAAGTTTATTCAATGATTATAATTCCCAGAATCAAATTTTTCATTTCTAAAAAAGCCACCTGTCATTAGTTATACAATATGCACAAAGCAGGATTTCACTGATGCAGGGGCTACAGCTACCAGGCTGGCGCCATAGTTAACCTCCCCAACAGTGGGGGGGGGGGGGTGCTATAGCCCCCCTGACCCCTCCCCTGATGCCGCCCCTGTATCAAAGTAATAATGATAGCAATTGACATTATCAGCTATACTACCATTACTGCCACACTGTTGGAGTAACCTATCATGGCTCCATGATAAAATTCAGACATTTGCACTGTGTTGAAAGATGCACTTGGCTATTCATGCTATCCTCTTGTGGGAATTTTCTCCACTTTAATTATATGCTTCAGTGCATACTTTGTGCATGTGCATATAATGTTACTGTGTCAAACCCATACTTGCAAGTCATGATATGTTTAAGTGCATATGGTTTTCCACTTTTCCTTCTTTGATGGCTCAACTATGTGCATTAAAATAAAAATTGCTAAATACTTCTCACTGAAGCAGTGACCTGAACGGTGGGCACCGGGCATCTCAATCAGAATGCATTTATGTCAGCAATATTATCATTGAGTTCTGGGTCATAGACTTCAAGGGTGATCACCTCAATCCACCTGTACTGAAAAGAGGACACAAATTGTTAACCCTTTCAGTTCCAAGTCCGATTTTTGTATCAACCCATATTTCCTTGATCATTTTTCAAATTTATTGATTATAATAATGTGATACATTGATGGAAAGAGCTCTAAGAGCTCTTTCCATCAATGTATCACATCTGTTAAATGACCGGAGCTGCACTGGTGAACAAGCCTGCAAATAGCATGTCGGGGAGGTCCCCAGAGGGTGAATTTAGTGACGCTATCCCGCACAGCAGGCTAGCATCACCGAATTCAACCCTCTGGGAACCTCATTCTGCTTAGGCCTCAACTGCTATGGTAGACCTAGAATCAGATTGAAGTTCCCCAGTTGAAGTTGATGATGTTCACCCATTGGGCACCTCGATTATGCATTTTATCTTCTGCAAATTAGGGGATATAGAAACTTCCCCGAAGGTAAAACGTAACTAAAAACAATGTTAATTTGATACTGTAGATACTTCCCAGAAGATGAGGCCTAAGCAGAATGAGGTTCCCAAAGGGTGAATTTGGTGATGCTAGCCCACTGTACGGGATAGCATCACTAAATTCACCCTCTGGGGACCTCATTCTGCAAATGACAGACACGCTATTTGCAGGCTTGCTGGTGAAACATTAAATATACTGTGCCAGTGCAATATTATCTTATTCATGCGATTCTCCCATAGGAAGCCTCGGATATATACTGTAAGAGTCTTATGAGAATGCACTGGCTTACAAGGTCAAGGTAAATATTGTTAGGCCAATGTATTCTCTTATGTATGCGAGGCTCCCTATAGGGATCCTCGCATATATATACGGTAAGAGTTTTAAGAGAATGCACTGACAAGGTCAAGGTAAATATTGTTAGGCTAATGTATTCTTTCTATATGCGAGGTTCCCTATGGGAGACTCGCATATATAAGAGAATGCATTGGCACAGGATTTTCACAAACACTGGTGAAACATTAAATATACTGTGCCAGCTAGTGCATTATCTTATTTGTGTGAGTCTTCCTTAAGGATCGAGCTTCGCATATATAGGGGAATGCATTGGCTTAAAATGTAAATATTGTTAGGCCAATGCATTCTCTTATATATGCGAGGCTCCCTATGGGAGACTGGCATATATAAGAGAATGCATTTGCAAAGGTTTTAGCAAAATTTCAGGATGCTACAGTCATGGTAGTGTTAAGGTCAGTTTTGTGTGGTGAAAAATATGACAAGAGAAATTATATGCTAAAATTCAGGTACAGTAATGCCCTAAATAATCGACTCCTTAACCACAGCAGAATTATGCATAATTTTTCAGGATTTAGACGGAAATATGGCTTGTTGTGTGCCATTCATCGGAATGCTCTCAGTGCACAAAAAAGTACCCATAATTCTGCTGTGGTTAAGGAGTCGATTATTTAGGCCATTTCTGTATTCATTTGGCCTGCAATTTCTGTTCAGATGTGGGGATGTGATGAGAGCTAATGCTAAACTCAAATGCACCCAACAAATTATATTAACCAACCACACCTACCCACCCCATATACACATGATATCAATATTAAATTAAAATACTGTATACACCCGTCAGTAAGCCCATCCCTGTGGATAAGCCTAGTCTATGTTTTTGCTTCCAAAAATATCATGGGGTGGTCCTCGTAGATAAGCCCACACTACTTTTTAGAACTTAGAGGGCGAGTATTATCGGAGTATACATGGATGTCAGGTTAACACTGAGTGAAGATAACAAACATTCTTGCAATAAAAAATTCATTACTCGAGCCAACTTCCATTGAATAAATAGACAGAACACAACGCGCATCTTAATCGAGAATCTTTTATCGAATGAGTTGCGGATGGCGCAAGGATATATTTCGCGAGAGCGTAGCTCGAGCGAAATATAACTGTGCGCCGTCCGCAACGAGTTCGATAAAAGATTCGAGATTATGATGCAAATTGTGTTCTGTATTTATTCTACACCGTTCAGTCAGATAAGTTCAATCCATGAACGTCACCTCCATTGTTACTATAGCTACCTTTATTGTGATTTAAGTCTGACAAATAACCAGTAATTATGGGGGGATCACCGGAAGCGGATGAACGTCAACGTCAACACGAATAGTTCCGGCTTGTATTCCACTGGAGGTATACACTTATATGTATTCAATGGCTGGGATTCCGTTGAATACATGTGCCTCACGTCAATGGGTGTGGAATAAAATAATGTACATCATGATTCATATAAACACGATATTAGATTAGCACTATGAATACAAACTGAGATTTTGCATGTGGGGGTCCCCGAAGGTATAAGCCCGGTCCCAAATTTTGGTGTAAAAACATTCATGCCCCCCCCTGGGCTTACTGTTGGGTGTATACAGTAATGGCTGCTAGTCATTAACCCATTCCAGCGACCATAGACATGATATCTGATTTGATAACTTAAATATGGCCATCTGATTGTGTTAATATTTCATGGCAAAGTTTACGATGCCACATCCCTGACCTGTATAGTTTACGATGCCACATCCCTGACCTGTATAGTTTACGATGCCACATCCCTGACCTGTATAGTTGATGTCATTTGGTTGATTCACCTCAAAATATTAACACTTACACACATATTAACACTGTTCCATAGACACATGCTATCCAATGTGATAAGTCAAATAGTTTTATCCCTACCCTTACCAAAAACTGCTAACCTAAAACCACATTAGATCTAAGCGGATTTCTAATCTGATTGCCAACGTAGAACTAATGTAGAACTAATGTTGTAATTTAACTGTCAAAAGTGAGATGGGCGTGGCTTAAAAACTAACATATTGCACATGTGGTCAGGTTAGCGGATATGCACACTAGTTATACGTTGGAAAATTCTCAACCAAATTTCTAACGTAGAACTAACGTGCAAATTTGCTAACATAAAGCATATGTGCAATTTTACAGCTCTTAAAAGCTATAAAATTGCACATATGTTAGTAAATTTCACATCAGGAATGTATAAAAATGCCACATGTGCAGGCAGGTTATCAAATTAACTTTAAAGTAATTATACATACTTCAAGCTGGGTAACAATTTGTGAAAAAAAAACACACACAAACAATATATCATACCATACGGTATTGCTTTTAAAAACTATATAAATACATAAAATATACATCACATACACTGCAATGTTCATGTTAATTGCTCTTCATGGAATATTCCAAATAACTGTAAAAATCACTTCGATGAAAACTGCCATAAATTGTTTATTTCCTACAATTAATCCTGTAACTATCACAATGTGGTCAAGGAGCCGGTTCCAATGATATCCATATGTGTATGGTTCTATTGAGACAGACCGAAGATATTTTAGGCTGTTGAAGCTTTATTTGGCCGGTTTTGGCCGGTTTGTTGGGTAAAGGGTTAACTTAAAACGTAAGATTTTGAGGGAATACTTGCAAGATATTAAGTTTGCATTCACTGGTTTAGTGTATTCGAAATTATCTTTCATCGTTTCAAAGTTGAATTGAATTTGAATCGAATATCGAGGTCGAATCAAATGACAAAACGAATATCGAATATTCGCAGGGGTCTACACCATTGTCACTTCGATCCTCCAACAAGGAAGCCACCCCAGCTGCAAACAATTTGTGCGCATGTCAGCGACTACAAGTCGAACACTTATAACTATTGAGCTACCAAGCTCGAAAGCTCAGTTAAATAAGCAGAATAAGGTCATCAGAGGGTGAATTTAGAGATGTTATTATGCACAGCGGGATAGCATCACCAATTTCACCCTCTATGGACCTCATTCTGCATGGCCTCATCTGCTATGGGAGATATTGACTCAGATTGAAGAATATTGTGATGTACACCCATTAGGAACCTCGATTATGCAATGTGTCATCTGCCAATTTGGGGATATAGAGAAAAACTAAACTAAAAAAGAAATAGAATCTATGTGAAAAAGATTCTGTGGACATTTGATAATAAAGAAACTTTCCAGAGAAGATGAGGCTTAAGCAGAATGTGCGCATATCACAGTTAACATACTGAGAAGATCAACAGAAACCCGTTACGAGTACTCTTTTACTCTTTATCAGATGAGTGGTGTGAAGCTGTTAAAGTGATTTGAAACACTACGATAAATAGAAATGGGGTGAATAATCTTGCTCAAAGTAGTAATTTTTACAAATATTATATATCCAAATTGACAACAAACACCACCATTCTTATATATTAATTAAATACAGTGACTCGCGATCCCGAATCGAGAAGTAAATATTTACAATTGTGCGTAGTTCAGACGATGTTTTCTATGGAGTGGTAAGGTACATTTGTTTGAAATTTTCGACGATGTTACTAGAATGTTATATTCCTCCAGTTGGCACAGTGCTTGAATACTAACTTACTAGTTTCACACACCCGAATAAGTACATAAGTTTAAGTTACTTGGCACGAGATTTGAACAGCGTACGATTTGACAATTGCACATCACTCAATTTATCCAAACCATTGTTGTGTTAAACTCACAGACCAGCGATGGGCTGCGAACTCATCTCGCTGTGTTGAGAGTGAAGACAAGTCCGACATGCTAATCACTGGGCCACTGAGCTCCAAATTGTTATCTGTAAATAATCTACAAAGAATTCCAGATTTGGAAACGGCTCTATTTATATTTTTGTCCATATAATATGCAAAAAAATACAGAGCTCTTAAATGTTAAAGTGATGTGAAACACTCCGGTAGGGTGTTCAAATAGAATAATAGAATAATCTTGTTCAAAGTAGTTATTTTGACGAACATTAATCCAAACTGACAACACACACACATCATCATTCTGATATATTAACTAAATGAAATGACTGTTGTTGTTGTTGTTGTTGTTTACTTAACCCTTTTGATACTGAATGGTTTCTCCCATTCAGTTCTAAAATTATCTATTGGAATGTTCTATAATTCAGTTGGAGGGGTGTTCAGGTAATAAAAGCAGACGACAGATATACAAAAAGATAATAATAAGAACAGAATGATTCATATTCGTTTGTGGAAAATGTTCAGACCATAGGTCATTTGTTGAACTTATTATATGAACATTTCCTAAGGGAACTACTTGTCAATGGGTATTTAGTATAGAAAGGGTTAATTCGGCATTAAGTTTGTATTACACGCCTGTTCCTAGATGTAGAGTGTTATTGCTGTTCCATATTTACAAATCTGTATGGAATGTATGCTCCATACGCATCTCGTTGATGTCAAATAACGTTTGCCTCAAACATGAAACCGGCAGTATAAAATGAAAGCAAAATCACACACGACAAAATAAGTCCTGTATGTGCCTAAATAAACCTTGTAAGCCTGTATTTTGTAATTCACGGATTCTAGGACGGGTGACGTGTAATAAACACAGAATGACACGTCTGTTAATGGGTTTGTTGATACGGCACTTATGCAGGCTTTCCGCTAGGTTTTGGGGAACGGGTCCTGTATCCGCCCACGGGAAAATGCAGTCAATGTTTTCAATGTCGTGGATACACTAGTGGACCTACTTTTGTTGTATCGGCCAATAGAAGAAACAGAGAGTAGATTTGCTGATCGTTTTGCATACATTTTCTACCTAAGTTACTATGCTATCAACCGCAATAACTTTAAAACATAGAAAATTTATTAGATAAAAATTAATTGCTGTATACGGAAACACGCCCGTTGAAGTTAAACGACCACTATTCAAGACTCGGCAGAAAGTTCGAATGCATAACGTATTAGTACTGGAATATAACATGATTAAATTATCGGCGGTCATTTTTCGTAACCTAACCGCAGCAACGTAACCAGCGGACTCCAAAGCATGTGTTCTAGTGATGTCGGGTTTGATCACTTCCTCAGTTCGTGTTAGATCGGTCCGAGTGTGTATTCTCGCTAGAAATCAAATAAAGTTGTCAACTATTTAAATTTCTTAGTACTGTCCCAATGAAATTGAGTAGTAAACATCTTTATACCTGTATACAGAAGGGGAAAAATTGGCTGGGGGAATGGGGCCCAAAAAGGGATCCCTTGCCGCAATAGCGGAAACCCTGAATTATGGCATTGCACCTTACATTCTATATATCCTTCCACGCAAACCCTAAAACACATTAACACACTTGTGTCTTTCTGTGTATGTATGTCTTTAAATATAATCAATGTTGGTCATTCTTCAAAAAAGTACAGGTGCAAGAACTAGTTTGCGGACAGATCTGCCAGCATTGTTGATTTCAATTGGCTGACAAATGAAAAGGATGAATATGTTTCTCTGAAACTTGATGTGTGATTTAAAAGTTTGAAGACAAGCAACCCATGCAAAGAATTAGTTTTCAATAATAACTGTATAAACTATCAAAACAAGAGTAAAGCATGTGCACTTGCATCTATATTATTATTTATTGCTGTGCATTCTGCATCGTCCAGGACCGGGTCTAATTTCAGTTCCCCGTGGCCATTACAGTAATGCCCTAATTAATCGACTCCTTGAACCACAGCAGAATTATGGGTAACTTTTCAGGATTTAGTCGGAAATATGGCCGAGAGCTTTCCGATGAATGGCAACAAGCCATATTTCCGACTAAATCCTGAAAAGTTACCCATAATTCTGCTGTGGTTAAAGAGTCAATTACTTAGGGCATTACTGTACACTGATGATTCAGAAATCTGAACTGAGAAACATGTCTGTTTCGATCTCAATTGTATTATGAATTACTTTGTTCCGACTAAATCCTGAAAAGTTACCCATAATTCTGCTGTGGTTAAAGGAGTCGATTAATTAGGGCATTACTGTATCTCCCATCAAGTTGTCCGTAAAAAGTTAGTTGATAGATTCTATTTGAAGTATGTCATGAAAAATCGGCCAATGAAGTACGACCAATGCATTTTTAGCTCAACTTTACTTTGTAAAATTTGAGCTATTGCCATGGGTTGGCATCTGTCGTGCGTGCGTGCATCTATCTAGCCATCAGTCCATCCATCAACAATTTCCTTTGGCTCACCCTACAGGCTGCATCCCTCATCTGATCATCACCAAACTTCATATGGATGTTCGGGGTGACCCCAGCCAACGATATTTTCCAAATTTCATTAAAAAACATGGCTGCCAGCAGCCATTTTGGATTTCAAATTTGAATCCATTGGCACACCCTGCAGCCCGCATTTAGATGGGAGCCATCGATTTTTTTCAGAAATTCGTTGAAAAATGGCTGACAGTGGCCATCTTGGATTTTGGTCTTTGCATGACTAAATCCTTCAGCACAACCTACAGGCCACATCCCTCATCCGATCATCACCAAACTTCATAAGGTTCTTTGGGGTGACATCTAGATAGGAGCCAACGATGTTTTCCGAAATTTGTTAGAAAACATAGCCATCTTACTATTTGCAAGACTTAATCCTTTGGTACAACCTTCAGGCCACATCCCTCATCCAATCGTTACCAAACTGCAGGTTCTTCAGGGAGGCCTCTAGATGGGAGCCAACTATATCCGAATTTCGTTAAAAAAACATGATTGCCAGTGGCCATCTTGGATTTTACTCTTTAAATCCTATGGTGCGACTACGTGTCACAGCCCTCATCCCTCATCCAAACTTCATATTGTTCTTTGGTTTTACCTCTAGATGGAAGCTGTCCAATTCTTCCGTAATTTGTTAAAAAAACATGGGCTTGGATTTCACATTTTAATCAATTGGCACACCCTGCAGCCCACATTTAGTGGAGAAATGTTTGAAATTAAATTAATTTCATTTACACATTACAATCCATTTATTGAAACTTTTTGACTTTCCTTTTTTATCATTCTATTGACTGCTCAGCATAAAATTATTAACGCCTCCCCAAGTTGAGCTAGTTGACACTTTCAACTACTGATATTCTTGTCGCAATCCAAATGTTTGAACAGTTACCAATTACAGTAATGCTCTAATTAATCGACTCCTTAACCACAGCAGAATTATGGGTAACTTTTCAGGATTTAGTCAGAAATATGGCCGAGAGCTTTCCGATGAATGGCAACAAGCCATATTTCCGACTAAATCCTGAAAAGTTACCCATAATTCTGCTGTGGTTAAAGAGTCAATTACTTAGGGCATTACTGTACACTGATGATTCAGAAATCTGAACTGAGAAACATGTCTGTTTCGATCTCAATTGTATTATGAATTACTTTGTACCGACAGGTTGAAGGCAAATAAAAGGTTGCTTGTGTGGGGTTTTGGGATAATGCGCACGGGCCTGAGAAATGGGAAATTTACTTTGAGTGGCCTATTCCTTAACCGTTTCATGACTGGAGCTGTGCTGATGCAGCATTAGAGATCCTGTGCCAGTGCTTTCCCTTATATATGTGAGTCTCCCATAGGGAGCCTCGCATATATAATAGAATGCACTGGCCTACAAGGTCAAGGTAAATGTTGTTGCTGCATCCTTCATCCAATCAAAACCCTGTGCCCTATGGGAGACTCGCATATATAAGAGCTATGCATTGGCACAGGGTTTTTGCTAATTTTCAGGAAGCTCCAGTCATGAAAGGGTTGAACAATATCATATTCATGTCCATGTTTGATTTCTCTTCAGATTGAGGATAGCTGTAATGGTATGAAAGATTCGTTTGCTGAATTCACGTTTACACGGAAATCAGAATAAAAGAACTCAGGGTATCTACAGCAATGCCCTAATTAATCGACTCCATAACCACAGCAGAATTATGGGTAACTTTTCAGGATTTAGTCGGAAATATGGCTTGTTGCCATTCATCGGAAAGCTCTCCCCAAGAGCTTTCCGATGAATGGCAACAAGCCATATTTCCGACTAAATCCTGAATAGTTACCCACAATTCTGCTGTGGTTATGGCGTCGATTAATTAGGGCATTACTGTAGTTAATCCGTCCATACATTCCGTCCATTTCATTGCATTCACCAATACATTCCATCTACTTCACTGCATCGTTGTGAGAGAATTCATAGATTGTTGAGTGAATTTTTCATTTTCATCTTCATCTTTGGGTTAAACAAACCACAAACAGAAAGATAAAAAAAAATAGGCAAATTTTGTTCTTATAATCTTGTCTAATCAAAAGACAAAGACAAAGTTTGCGTATTTTATTATTTTCTACATGTTTGTTGTTTGTTTTATTGATATTTTATCAGTTGTGTATTGAGAGTCTGATCACTTTCAACAATCAAATTAATTTGTTGAGTTTTTCGATCATCCTTCACAAATCTAAAAAGTCCTAGTTTTGAAAATATGAAGATTTTATTCATGTTTTATATTTATATCAATAAATTAATTATCACATGAACATCCAATATCCAGTGTTGATCGAGAGCTCCAATACATCTATTAGCCACTGTCTTTAGAAAGTTATAAGGGGCACAACTCTATTTAGAAAGTTATAAGGGGCACAACTCTATTTGAATGTAATGGCATTCTCTCATGTTATTCCACAAAAAAAAGCGACCACCTGCTTTTTAATCAAATTATGTTAAAGGCACCAATGGCCTTCACGGTGGGTATTGCTGTTAAAATTGTCACATCCGTTAAAACTGCCACAAACAGAAAGAATATTAAAATTTAGACAGATTTTGTTCTTAAACCAATCATAAATATCGAGTAAATAGTATGCTATTGTCATTAAGTTTGTATGCTTTGTTATATAAACAAAAGCCAAAAATGTTACAGAACCTAGCTGGCATTTGTTTAAATAACAAAGCGAATGGACAATAACATACTATATACGTGATATCTATGATTGGTATATAAGAACAAAATATGTCTAATATATCTTAATATTCTTTCTGTTTCTGGCAGATTTAACGGTGTGGCTATTTTAACAGCTGCATACCCACCGCAAAGGCCATTCATGCCTTTAACGACATAGTTAGTTGAAGCAAAGTTTATTCAATGATTATAATTCCCAGAATCAAATTTTTCATTTCTAAAAAAGCCACCTGTCATTAGTTATACAATATGCACAAAGCAGGATTTCACTGATGCAGGGGCTACAGCTACCAGGCTGGCGCCATAGTTAACCTCCCCAACAGTGGGGGGGGGGGGTGCTATAGCCCCCCTGACCCCTCCCCTGATGCCGCCCCTGTATCAAAGTAATAATGATAGCAATTGACATTATCAGCTATACTACCATTACTGCCACACTGTTGGAGTAACCTATCATGGCTCCATGATAAAATTCAGACATTTGCACTGTGTTGAAAGATGCACTTGGCTATTCATGCTATCCTCTTGTGGGAATTTTCTCCACTTTAATTATATGCTTCAGTGCATACTTTGTGCATGTGCATATAATGTTACTGTGTCAAACCCATACTTGCAAGTCATGATATGTTTAAGTGCATATGGTTTTCCACTTTTCCTTCTTTGATGGCTCAACTATGTGCATTAAAATAAAAATTGCTAAATACTTCTCACTGAAGCAGTGACCTGAACGGTGGGCACCGGGCATCTCAATCAGAATGCATTTATGTCAGCAATATTATCATTGAGTTCTGGGTCATAGACTTCAAGGGTGATCACCTCAATCCACCTGTACTGAAAAGAGGACACAAATTGTTAACCCTTTCAGTTCCAAGTCCGATTTTTGTATCAACCCATATTTCCTTGATCATTTTTCAAATTTATTGATTATAATAATGTGATACATTGATGGAAAGAGCTCTAAGAGCTCTTTCCATCAATGTATCACATCTGTTAAATGACCGGAGCTGCACTGGTGAACAAGCCTGCAAATAGCATGTCGGGGAGGTCCCCAGAGGGTGAATTTAGTGACGCTATCCCGCACAGCAGGCTAGCATCACCGAATTCAACCCTCTGGGAACCTCATTCTGCTTAGGCCTCAACTGCTATGGTAGACCTAGAATCAGATTGAAGTTCCCCAGTTGAAGTTGATGATGTTCACCCATTGGGCACCTCGATTATGCATTTTATCTTCTGCAAATTAGGGGATATAGAAACTTCCCCGAAGGTAAAACGTAACTAAAAACAATGTTAATTTGATACTGTAGATACTTCCCAGAAGATGAGGCCTAAGCAGAATGAGGTTCCCAAAGGGTGAATTTGGTGATGCTAGCCCACTGTACGGGATAGCATCACTAAATTCACCCTCTGGGGACCTCATTCTGCAAATGACAGACACGCTATTTGCAGGCTTGCTGGTGAAACATTAAATATACTGTGCCAGTGCAATATTATCTTATTCATGCGATTCTCCCATAGGAAGCCTCGGATATATACTGTAAGAGTCTTATGAGAATGCACTGGCTTACAAGGTCAAGGTAAATATTGTTAGGCCAATGTATTCTCTTATGTATGCGAGGCTCCCTATAGGGATCCTCGCATATATATACGGTAAGAGTTTTAAGAGAATGCACTGACAAGGTCAAGGTAAATATTGTTAGGCTAATGTATTCTTTCTATATGCGAGGTTCCCTATGGGAGACTCGCATATATAAGAGAATGCATTGGCACAGGATTTTCACAAACACTGGTGAAACATTAAATATACTGTGCCAGCTAGTGCATTATCTTATTTGTGTGAGTCTTCCTTAAGGATCGAGCTTCGCATATATAGGGGAATGCATTGGCTTAAAATGTAAATATTGTTAGGCCAATGCATTCTCTTATATATGCGAGGCTCCCTATGGGAGACTGGCATATATAAGAGAATGCATTTGCAAAGGTTTTAGCAAAATTTCAGGATGCTACAGTCATGGTAGTGTTAAGGTCAGTTTTGTGTGGTGAAAAATATGACAAGAGAAATTATATGCTAAAATTCAGGTACAGTAATGCCCTAAATAATCGACTCCTTAACCACAGCAGAATTATGCATAATTTTTCAGGATTTAGACGGAAATATGGCTTGTTGTGTGCCATTCATCGGAATGCTCTCAGTGCACAAAAAAGTACCCATAATTCTGCTGTGGTTAAGGAGTCGATTATTTAGGCCATTTCTGTATTCATTTGGCCTGCAATTTCTGTTCAGATGTGGGGATGTGATGAGAGCTAATGCTAAACTCAAATGCACCCAACAAATTATATTAACCAACCACACCTACCCACCCCATATACACATGATATCAATATTAAATTAAAATACTGTATACACCCGTCAGTAAGCCCATCCCTGTGGATAAGCCTAGTCTATGTTTTTGCTTCCAAAAATATCATGGGGTGGTCCTCGTAGATAAGCCCACACTACTTTTTAGAACTTAGAGGGCGAGTATTATCGGAGTATACATGGATGTCAGGTTAACACTGAGTGAAGATAACAAACATTCTTGCAATAAAAAATTCATTACTCGAGCCAACTTCCATTGAATAAATAGACAGAACACAACGCGCATCTTAATCGAGAATCTTTTATCGAATGAGTTGCGGATGGCGCAAGGATATATTTCGCGAGAGCGTAGCTCGAGCGAAATATAACTGTGCGCCGTCCGCAACGAGTTCGATAAAAGATTCGAGATTATGATGCAAATTGTGTTCTGTATTTATTCTACACCGTTCAGTCAGATAAGTTCAATCCATGAACGTCACCTCCATTGTTACTATAGCTACCTTTATTGTGATTTAAGTCTGACAAATAACCAGTAATTATGGGGGGATCACCGGAAGCGGATGAACGTCAACGTCAACACGAATAGTTCCGGCTTGTATTCCACTGGAGGTATACACTTATATGTATTCAATGGCTGGGATTCCGTTGAATACATGTGCCTCACGTCAATGGGTGTGGAATAAAATAATGTACATCATGATTCATATAAACACGATATTAGATTAGCACTATGAATACAAACTGAGATTTTGCATGTGGGGGTCCCCGAAGGTATAAGCCCGGTCCCAAATTTTGGTGTAAAAACATTCATGCCCCCCCCTGGGCTTACTGTTGGGTGTATACAGTAATGGCTGCTAGTCATTAACCCATTCCAGCGACCATAGACATGATATCTGATTTGATAACTTAAATATGGCCATCTGATTGTGTTAATATTTCATGGCAAAGTTTACGATGCCACATCCCTGACCTGTATAGTTTACGATGCCACATCCCTGACCTGTATAGTTTACGATGCCACATCCCTGACCTGTATAGTTGATGTCATTTGGTTGATTCACCTCAAAATATTAACACTTACACACATATTAACACTGTTCCATAGACACATGCTATCCAATGTGATAAGTCAAATAGTTTTATCCCTACCCTTACCAAAAACTGCTAACCTAAAACCACATTAGATCTAAGCGGATTTCTAATCTGATTGCCAACGTAGAACTAATGTAGAACTAATGTTGTAATTTAACTGTCAAAAGTGAGATGGGCGTGGCTTAAAAACTAACATATTGCACATGTGGTCAGGTTAGCGGATATGCACACTAGTTATACGTTGGAAAATTCTCAACCAAATTTCTAACGTAGAACTAACGTGCAAATTTGCTAACATAAAGCATATGTGCAATTTTACAGCTCTTAAAAGCTATAAAATTGCACATATGTTAGTAAATTTCACATCAGGAATGTATAAAAATGCCACATGTGCAGGCAGGTTATCAAATTAACTTTAAAGTAATTATACATACTTCAAGCTGGGTAACAATTTGTGAAAAAAAAACACACACAAACAATATATCATACCATACGGTATTGCTTTTAAAAACTATATAAATACATAAAATATACATCACATACACTGCAATGTTCATGTTAATTGCTCTTCATGGAATATTCCAAATAACTGTAAAAATCACTTCGATGAAAACTGCCATAAATTGTTTATTTCCTACAATTAATTCATTTTGTAAATAGATTCGCACACTTGTTCTATCTAATTACTAACTAGAATCCATAAACAATAGCAGAATTTAGATTATTTGATGTGATGGTCCATCATTATTTATTCTAGAAATAAGATTGATAGTATTTGAAAATAAAATTTAAATCAACTTTAATATACATGTAGTCTACGTGGTTGATAAATTAGATATTAGAACACGCAGTAAAGGCACACAAGAGACCATATGCCCTTTATAAAACTGCCATGATGTGCGAATGAGATATGAAAACTGACAAAAGATTATATATATTATTATACATGAATGAATAACTGAATAATTATAAATTGACCCTTAATTTCAATGTAAAAACCATAATACTATCATTATGAAATGTTTAAGGTTCAATTTTGGAAAGGAAATTGACAAAAGTCACGATTTTCTCGTGTCTTAAATTCTTAACTGTTATTTTAAATGCATGCAGTCACTTACCCTGCCATGAAAAAAAACAACGAGGTTTTAATTCACCAAACAAGAACAACTTATCCTATCAGTCCCACAGAAAACAAGCAGCTTTAACTTGGGAATTGTAAACTCCAAGTGAATTGAACAGAATACTAGGTTCCAGGGAAGTTCTTATCAGGGCCATAAAATCCTTTTGCATTGGAGTCCTGGTCTGAACTGGGGATAAAACCCAGATGTGAAAGTCATTAAATGGTCCATACATGCCTGGGGATTTGTGTCAAGAAAGCATTGGCCGAACTAAATTTCTAATCTCTAACCTGCACTAACTTAGTCTAAGTTACATTTTTGAACACACCATGGGCAGACTGGGAGAAATCTATACCCAGTATGAATACTAAGCTATGCTAATGTGAGCAATGAGGTTAGAAATATTTTGCACACTAGATATAATATGCTGCTAATGTAGCAGGGGTGATTAACATACGAAACTAACATAATGCTAAGCTGTTCTAACCTGTTTCTACCCAAATCACATGTGCAGTTTCTGTACGGGTATCACTCATAATTCACATTCAGATTAAGCATGACATACTTTTAACCTATATAGACCTTGGTATTGATTTATTGGTTTTAACCCTACCTATAACCATGACACGAACACTTGCTATCCAAGGCAATACTTTTTTTTTCTGATCAGTCTCATTTATATACATATACAAGTAATTGATGGAAACCCCTTAATATATCTTTACAATCATCTCCACGTTCTGTGTACACTCATATATTCAGTCTAGATTGAGTTGGTATGGTAGAAGGGATGGGTTAAACATTTGCCGATCATGATCGGCCTCTCATTTCATGTGATTTTGACTACGAGAAAAAGTTAGCAAACTTTGGGTTTTGGGTTTGCTGAATTTTTATCGTCCTCAGAACCCTTGACCATGTTGAATCCACCATAATATACTACTTAATTTTAAATACTTGAAAACAAATTACAAATTAGGGTTTTTATATCATTCCTATTATATATTCAACTTTAACGGAATCCATGGAGTGACTACTAGTAACATCTCAATCCATTCATCCCACAACAGTATCCATGGAGTGACTACTAGTAACCTCCCAATCCATCCACTGGTCCCACAACGGTATCCATGGAGTGACTACTGTACTTGTAATCTCTCAATTCACCCAAGCGTCCCACAAATAACGGAATCCATGGAGTGACTACTAGTAACCTCCCAATCCATCCACTGGTCCCACAAATTAGACTAACACAGATTCCTTCTGATACACTGCAAAGTCCAATCGTGATGAACAACCATGCAGATTAAAAGATTAAAAATTATTTTTGTTTTTGTTTTTTTATATAAAAGAATTGAAAATTTGAAAACCATGATAACTTTTAAATAGGGTAGGGGGTTTAAAATAGGGTAGGTATGGAAACTTGAAGGAGAAATATTTTTTTTCTTTGGCCCCGATTAGTTCAGTTCAGCATAGGAATTCCCTCATGTGGTTAGGAGCAGCACCCCAGTTGCCCCACACATGGCAGGTTTAAATCAGTTCAGTTGAGTATAGGAATTCCCTCCTGTGGTTAGGAGCAGCACCCCAGTTGCCCCACACAAGGCCGGTTTAAATCATCAAATCATTTCCCCCATTATGGCTCCCAGAATACAACAGAATTCAAACAAAAGTTTATTTTCAATGGAAGGAAAATAACTTTATATCTAAATATAGAGTTATTCCCCTTCCATTGAAAATGATAGACTTTTTGTGATCTGGGGGTTCAAAAATTAAGTGGGCCTTTAAAATAAATGTAAAACCTTAGAATCTCTATATAAAAATTTGTGACATAAGATGTTTGTTTGTTTTTGTTTTTCTTTAAATTATGTTGTATACATGTATATACATATAAGAGGGACATCATATCTGATTTATATGATTTCTTGTCGAGTGTTTTTTGGTTATCTCATGTAGGTCGTATAGCTCATTGATGTACATTAAATGTGGAGTTTCATTCCGCATGTGATCAAGTAGGGACTGTAACTCTTTAATAATCGTCGGTCTGTAGAGCTCATCCCGATGCAGGAAATGTCCGCCTTCTTCAAAAACCAGTCGACGGGGGTATCCTGCTGCCTTTACTGAAATTGGAAAATCATATTAAATGGACACTAATTTGAATATAAATTTGAACCTCCTAAATTATGTCTTTAACCCTTTACCCAACAAAACGGCCAAAAACGCCCAAATAAAGCTTCAACAGCCTAAAATATCTTCGGTCTGTCTCAATAACACCATACAAATATGGATATCATTGGAACCGGTTCATTGACCACATTGTGATGGTTACAGTTATGCCCTGTGCCAATGCATTCTCTTATATATGCGACGCTACCAGCATATCCCCATCCATTCAGACTATCTCAACACAGGTTTATATATACCATCCGCTACCACCATATCCCCATCCCTTCAGACTATCTCAACACAGGTTTATATATATCATCCGCTACCACCATATCCCCATCCCTTCAGTCTATCTCAACACATGTTTATATATCATCCGCTACCAACACATCTCCCCTCCCTTCAGACTTTCTCACCACATGTTTATATACCATCCGCTACCAGCATATCTCCCCTCCATTCAGACTATCTAAACACTGGTTTATATATCATCCGCTACCAGCATGTCTCCCATCCCTTCAGACTATCTCACCACATGTTTATATACCATCCGATACCAGAATATCTCCCCTCCCTTCAGACTATCTCACCACATGTTTATATACCATCCGATACCAGCATATATCCCCTCCATTCAAACTCCGCTACTAGCAATCTCCCCTCCCTTCAGACTATCTCACCACATGTTTATATACCATCCGATACCAGCATATATCCCCTCCATTCAAACTCCGCTACTAGCAATCTCCCCTCCCTTCAGACTATCTCACCACATGTTTATATACCATCCGATACCAGCATATATCCCCTCCATTCAAACTCCGCTACTAGCAATCTCCCCGCCCTTCAGACTATCTCACCACATGTTTATATACCATCCGCTACCAGCATGTCTCCAATCACTTCAGGCTATCTCACCACATGTTTATATACCATCTGCTACTAGCATCTGCCCTCCCTTTAGACTATCTCACCACATGTTTATATACCATCCGCTACCCACATGTCTCCCCTCCCTTCTGACTATCTCACCATATGTTTATATACCATCTGCTACCAGCATACCTCCCCTCCCTTCAGGCTATCTCACCACATGTTTATATACCATACCTGCTTTGAGCAATTCTCCGCCAGCAGCATATCTCCCCTCTCTTGTGGCATCGACACCAAGCAGCTTGACGAATTCCTCTACTATATCTCTATCGTGTTTCATGTAAGAGTCCTTAGACCCTTGAATCAAAATGATAGGTTTCACGCTTGCCCCCAACTGCTCACACCAAGATGTTATCTGTAGAAAATATAATTTATTTGGGTTGAAGCCTGATCCTAAAGACAAAGGTGATTGATGCTTTGTGACAATTTGAAGTGGTCATTGTCTTTGTTGTTATCTTTTTATGTTCCCACTTTTCTTCATTTCTTCAAAAAAAATAATTTGTCCATCGTCGTCTGTCTGACCTTCTGGGCATATATGTATCTCATGCATGGGTTAAAGATGCAAAATCCAAATTAACGCTCCCAAATTACTATTTCTTTGTTTTTTTTGGGAGTAAAAAATATTTGATTCGAGTCTAGGAACCCACCCATCAAATCTCAGAGTGACCAGATATCGATTTTTTAAAATTGTTATTTCCCGAGATATGTACTAATTTGTGGCTGGGAAAAAATTTGTCAAGACAATGATCTTGGACAAAATTGTGGATGAAGATGGATAACTCTAAAATCAAGTGATAATACAGCCATATTTAACAACATGTTGATAAATAACACGTTTTCCGACGTTTTAGGAAATTTTATACCATAGTTGACAGTGGTTAACATTATTTTGTTGCAATTAATCGATTCTGATAACTAAAGCGTATTTTGAAGAAATGTTTTTGTTGTTGTATCTTGATTTGATGTATCTTGATGATATGGGGACCATCTGATCGGATTGAGTACCTTTAAAGGAACTTTCGTGGCACATCGAGCACAGTGGGTTTTTTTTTTCTTTCGATATTGTGTAAGATTGATCATTGGGCGTGTCCTTCAATCTCCCTGACATTATTATCTAAAATGGAGTTCGTATAGACACGCACATACATGTACATACACCATAACTTTATATATATTAAAAATAGAACGGATAGATTCCATGCTAACCTGCATGATCTTCTGCGAACGGCCCCTGTGTGTGCTTCATGACAGACATATCCTTCGAAAAAGATCTCTTTTATATACATGTATATTGATCATATTATTATCCTACTTCAATATATTCCTCGGGCAAATTGGTTCATATTGGACCTAAATATTGACATTGGTTCATATTGGACTTATTTGGTTCTGATATAAGCCCATAGTGGACTTATACCAATTATTCTGTTGGATGGCGTGGGCCACAGTGAAAACACATCTATAAACAGCGTACATCTGGTGCTGAAATAGGCCCATAGTGAGAGCATTTTTTTTTTTTAATTTAATTAAATTGTTATAATTCAAATTTTTTTTAAACTAACGTTGTTATAACCTCTGCCAAGGTACATGTACCCGAGTCACCACACCAAATTTGGTTGAAACCAGTCTGGGAGAAAATTCCGGACAGACAGACGGATGGACAGATCCTACTCTTTTATATATATGTATATAGATTATGTAGCACACTGTACATGTTGCGACAATGTAAATTGGAATCCACAATTGTTTTCCAACAGAATGACACGAAATTGCAAACATTGCACGTGCTTCACAGTGTATGAGCAACCTTCACATAACCAGCTCACTCTGTGCCATTGTTGCTGCATTATGACTGAAGTGACTGACTGACCAGTTTAGCAGCATAGCACCGCTAGAATCGAGTTTGAAATTTCAATTTCTTCATTTATAACTCAACTTTACAATGTAAAGCTGAGCTTTACAATATAAAGTTTGAGCTATTGCCATGTATTGGCGTCCATCGTCCGTCTGTGCTTGCATCCGTCCGTACGTGCATGAGTCAACAATTTCCTTCGGCATGCCCTACAGGCCGCATCCCTTATCCGATCTTCACCAAACTTCATGTGTAGATTCAGGGTGACAAAAAGATTGGAGCTATCAATTTTTTCTGAATTTCAATGAAAAACATGGTCGTCAGCAGCCATCTTGGATTTCAAATTTGAATCCATCAGCACACCCTACAGCCCGTATTAATGGACAGATCATTTTTATACGCCCGTTTGAAAAATATTACTTTCTCCCACCAAAACACAGGTCAAGTTCGAACTTGGGTTCTGTCCGACCATTTTTGGCAGAGTTGTGCCCCTTTTTCGACTCAGAAAATTCAGTTTTTCTTATGTTTTTTGGTTTCCGGATGATAACTCGATTTTGGAATGTTTATACGCAAAACCCGAGAGTTATGGCCCCTTTTTTGACGTAATTTGACTTAGAAAAACCTGAAATTTGTTGTCCGGATGATAACTTTAGTTAGAGTGAACCGATTTCAATCAAATTTGGTATGTGGGTTTATTAGGAGAAAAGACAGCTCAAGTTCGAATTTGGGTTCCGTCCGCCAATTTTCACTGGAGTTATGCCCCTTATTTGACGTAATTTGACTTAGAAAATCCCTGAAATTTGTTGTCCGGATGATAACTTTACTAGAGCTTATCGGATTCAATGAGAATTTGGTATATTACTTTCTCCCACCAAAACACAGGTCAAGTTCAAATTTGAGTTCCGTCCGCCAATTTTCCCCAGAGAGGGCGTATTTTGCGTAGCTCTTGTTGTTATTTATCAGGCACGATTGTGATCACCTGTAGATAGGAGCTATCAAATTTGAAAAAAAAATAAATGAAAAACATGGCGCCTGTAGCCATCTTGGATTTTACTGTTTGAATGACTAAATCCTTTGGGACAGCCGACAGACCACATTCCTCATCTGATGATCACCAAACTTCATATGGATTTTTGGAGTGACCTCTAGATGGGGGCCTCCTATTTTGACCGAAATTAGTTGAAAAACATCTTGGAATTCACTCTTTGTATGACTAAATCCTTCGGCACACCCTTCAGGCCACATCTCTCATCCGATCGTCACCAAACTTCATATGGATCTTCGGGGTGACCTCTAGATGGGAGCCTCCTATTTTGACCGAAATTTGTTAAAAAACATGGCTGCCAGCAGCCATCTTGGATTTCAAATTTGAATTCATCAGCAAACCCGGAGCCCGCATTTATTGGAGACTTGATTTGAAAATGCACAGGCATGTTTAGAATCACCTGAAAATGGGAGATATCAAATTTGAACAATTTTCGATGAAAAACATGCGCCGGTAGCCATCTTGGATGTTACTCTTTGCATCACTAGGGTGACCTCCAGATGGGAGCCTCCTATTTTGACCAAAATTTGTTGTAAAACATGGCTGCCAGTGGCCATCTTGGAATTTACTCTTTGTATGACTAAATCATTTGGCGCACCCTACAGACCACATCCCTCATCCGATCATCACCAAACTTCATATGGATCTTTGGGGTGACCTCTAGATGAGAGCCCTCCATGCAAAATTCGTTGAAACACATGGCCGCCAGCGTCCATCTTAGAATTTACTCTTTGTATGACTGAATCCTTTGGCGCACAAACTTAATATGGATTTCCAGGGTGACCTCTAGTTTACTTTCCTTCTTCTTTATCATCCTATTCATTGCTCAGCAAAAAATTAACTCCTTCCCAAATTGAGCTACAGTGTCGTTGATACTTTCATTTCATGCATTAACAGTTTAGCAGCACATATAGCGCCGCTAGAATCCAGTTTGAAACTACGTATTCTTCAGTTTTGTCTTGTATTAGCAGCTTAGCAGCATAGCACAGCTAGATTTGACTTATATTGACCATCAGATAGTATTTTTTTCTCAATTCTGCATTTGTATTTTGAATCGGGCAAGATGTAGACCTATGGGTAAATATACAGTCCAGAAACAAAAAGATGGAACTGCTTTTCCGATTAGACAGTCAATCCACTTGATGTAGCAGTTAGCACCTAAAGATGTGAATAGGCAAGAAAATCGAGAAAAAACTCCAGAGAAAACCTTCAATACTCAGATAACCTGCAGTATAGGTCTAGCGCTTTCGTTATTGTTTAACTTCATCAGGACCGAGTTTGGCGTGTGGTTTTTTGAGGATTTTGCTCGCCTTATATACTGTTTGTTATGAGTCTCCGATTTGATTGGTCAGTGTAGAAGGGTCAAGGGGTTGTGAAATGGATGAAGGGAAATGCGGGTAAGGGGTTCGTATTGGCGTTTCGCCTGTGTGGTGTGGGGCATTTTAAATGCGGGTAATTGGTGCGGGTAATCGACGTGGTGATGGTAGTGATGCATTCCCAAAATTGCGGGTAACAAGTGCGGGTATCTGGCGTTTGTGGTGGGAAAACACGAAGTCACGGAAGTAGGAGTGCGGGTAACATCGGTTGTGCGGGTATTTGCCGAGTGGACGGTTGTGTATGCGGTGGTGTGTTTGGCTGGATGTGTAGCCGTTTAGGTATGCGGGTAACAATGGTGATTGTCAGACGATTGGGACCTCGGACGATTGGGACCTTGGACGATTGGGACCTTGAGTCAGGACGATTGGGACCTTGAGTCTGGACGATTGGGACCTGCAACCACAAACTCCCAGTTGAGGTGGGTAGATGGCAAAACAACATTGATCTCGAAGATCGTATTTGCACGCTATGCTCTTCGACAAGAGTTGGCGATGAATTCCACTACCTGTTTAAGTGTGAACACTTTAATTTTCTTAGAAACCGCCTACTGCCGAAAGAATTCACTGAAAGACCAAATGTTATAGTCATGAGCGAATTACTAAATACAAAAGACAAACAATTATATCGCCGGCTATGTATATTAATACGACACATTATAAAGGAATTTAATTAGATTAGGAAGGTGTATTACCCATTGGTTCAATGATATCATAAATGTGTATATTACAGCGATGTTACATGTATATCTGATCATATGTCTTTTATATAACACTGTTATGTTCTAGATAAACCATGTTGACCACATGTATATATGTAAATATTGTACACATATAATTATCTCCATACCTTTATTAAGGGAGTGAGAAATAAATGAATTGAATTGAATTGTAATTGCTTTAATATTCGTAGTAATTTTTCAAAGAATATTAGTTTAGGGTCAGCGGGTTATTTTTAGGGTCGGTCGATGTACGGAAACATAGTATCTTTTTTCTTTGGCCTAATGGAATTAATAAATATAATAAGTATATAATGAAAATCAATAATAACGATGATATTTGACTAACTGTAACATCTTATTGGTCGTTGCCTTTCTCGTTCTGTCGAACTGGTGCATAGAGTTTGGAGACTTCTTTGAGTAGTGATGACGACGAAATTTCTTTTAAGTCGTAGCTGTCCCATAGCTTGAATATTCTCCCCTGCAACTCTTTCGTCTCTGCTTTCTGTCGTCGGCTCAGCTTTCCCTCACTAACCTTCTTTACTTGTCGAACTTCGACACCACAGAAAATGCACTAAATGTTTTCGGAAGACATGTTGGATATGCCATCATTACAGATCTGGAAAACTTATACAGATTTTCTTGTTTTTACAGCGCTTCGGTAACACAAACACATGCCTGATACCTCCTCATTCGAACTCATTGATCACTGATAAGTACACATGTAGGTGACGATTAATCAGCGGTGAACCCATTAGACAATACCAACACAGCCGGCACCTACTTTTAAGGAGGCTGCCGTTAAGTAAACATTGATAAACTGTACTCACCGTGAGTCTGTTCAATACTTACTAACACTAACTCAATGTAATAATTATTTAATAGGAATATAAAGTATATACACAAAGTAACACAATAAATATAATCACTTGAATAAGCAATTACGCAAGGTCCCAATCGTCCTGACTCAAGGTCCCAATCGTCCAAGGTCCCAATCGTCCAAGGTCCCAATCGTCTAAGGTCCCAATCGTCCAACTTAAGGTCCCAATCGTCCAAGTTCCCAATCGTCCAAGGTCCCAATCGTCTGGATACCACAATGGTTTAGTTCCGTAAAATGAGCCATTAGTTGGCGTTGGTAAGTTTTGACGTGCGGGTAACAACGAGTGTCTGTTGTTGGAGGTTTAATGGTATGAAATTGAATGGTACGGAACAGACCGGAAGGTCGAGGTTGCATGGCGACGATGTGAATACCCAAAACAAAATTGACCACGTTTCTTGCCATATATGAACAATGAACTCTATCCCCAATTATAAATATTCTGATATTTCATGTGGTCAATTATTTTCGAACACTAATTTAGCGTATCGTGTAGCATATCGTGATTGGTATCATTATTACGCCACCTAGTGTGGTGTTTCTAGCATTTGGTTTTTTTATATCGCATGGAGTACAGGGCGAATGTATTCTTGGAGATTGTTTGTACCTTACTCAATCGTACCGATATAATCACGTAGATGCCGAAATTGTAAAGTTAACGCCAGCGGTGTATAATACGTTTATGAAAATATGATAAATCCTATCGATAGAGTCAGGACAGGCTCAAATTGTAAACTTAAAGTCACCGGTGTAATAATATGTTGTTGAAAATATAAATAATCTGATAGCCTGAAAATATTGTATAACCTATATTTAATATAATTGCGCATGCGCAGTCTATATGCGTTCTTTTGGGGAAATTCGCTATTTTGGTTAAGTGAAACAATGGTATGAGTTCAATGTTTGTTTGTATATAAGAAAGTATATTGAATTTTGGAGGCCGACAATTGTATCTATTTGAAGATTAAGAGTTGCTTGTGTGTATTTAGCTGTGCATGGTTCGTTAATTAGGCCAGCCTATTGTCATATTAGAACGTCTCCAATAACATACAACCTCTCTGCAGTTAACATTGTGAATTTGGCAACAGTCCAAGCAGGCCCTCTAATGGAGCACTGTGAATTTGGCAACAGTCCAAGACACGTGGGGTATAATAACTGAACACCTGTGGCCAACTTGATCTCCAGAATGTTTTTAAGTGGAAGGGACAGTGTAGTGGGGTGGGGGTGGAAGTTAGATTTTGAGTGTGTATGATTCACAACTTTTGTAAAAAAAAAGTTAATGCACATGTAGTTGGAAATTTCATACATTATTACACTACAACATAAAGGTTAAAATACATGGTTACCATTGCCTGGTATCCCAACTAGTAATTATTGTCCCCATTATGATGGGGACGGGGATCGAATTATGGAGGTATTTTGAGGGGGTGGGAGTCACAACTGTTATAAAGAATTTTAACAGTTGGAAATTTCATACATGATTACACTAACTTTTTGTCCCCATTTATTTTACTGCTGTCTTGTTTGTTACTGTATTCCTGATATGGAAATAATAAAGAGCATTTATTACGCCACCTGTGGTGTATCTAGCTGCTGAGATTTTGATATTGCGTGGTGGACAGGGCGAATGCATTGTGGGGCTTTTATTTATAGAGTTGGAAATTCCGTTTATTTAAAAGTCGGAACTACGCGACCAGTAGGCCAAGTCCAGTAAAACGGTTCGTTATAGGTGCTGGTTGTTATTGTTATTTTAACGGAATTCTGAGTTGGTCATTCGCGAAACCAATATATTTTATATTCTATAATTAAAACCGTGGGTATATAATATATGATCCTCTTTATGGATATTGTAGGAAGGTAAATTTAGCTAAAGCGGTGGGATATCTTGCAAGACAACACATTTCGGTTTGCGCTATAACCGCTCAATGTTTTAAGGTGTTACACAACGTCTGATAAAAAGAGTTCTATCTGGAATATTCACACTATTTTTTCAGAGAACATGCATAGAGTAAACATAGTCCTATCGGACTATCGTAAAGTAGTTCCGTTTAATTCGGGATTAATTATCCCTCAGACTGCCGAAACTGCCGACAATAAATTCGCTTGTTCGTGTCCCCCGAAAATCAAACTTGCCTGTTTAGAGGTCCCATTTTCGTGGCTAATGGTGATAGAATCACAATTTTTCAGTCAAGTTCATGGATAAATTACATTACACTTAATCGGCTTATGTCCGCGGCCATAAACCTGCGTTTTGATAACAATTTATTTGAGACAAACTGTTGCGCGGGTATCAGTCGGCGCTTATCGGTTGAAGTTATTATGATCGTGCAGCCTGCGCGTGCAACAAGTGTTCAAATACAACAGAAGAAAAAAATACTATGTCAAATAAATAACGTGATCAATGGACAGACAAGTTTCATTTCCGTGGGACACGAAAAAGCGAATTTAATGTCGTCAGTTTCGGCAGTCTGAGGGGTTTAATTAATCTCCTTTACGATATCCCGATAGGACTATATTTACACTATGTTCTCTGAAAAAAAATGGTGTGAATATTCCCGATAGAACTATTTTTATCAGACGTTTTGTAACACATTAAAACATTGAGCAGTTAGCGCAATTTTCTGGAATTTCGGACTATTTCGTCTATAAAAATACGATGAGCAACTGAAAATGTTTTTCAACATTCTGGAAGGGGTAGATGTCCAGGTATATATGTTTAAAATTTCACGCATAAACTATGACAGATAACAAAGTTATAATTAGTTTTATAGGCCCACCATAAATCCCCTATAATAAACGCATGCCTCCGTAAGCACATGGCTTTGCTGTGGATGCTTTCGTTCCCAGCATGCATCATTCTCGCTATCTGTAAAATGTCTATGAACAATGGCTGTGCCACGCACTCTTAGCTTTGATCCGCATTTAGAAGCATTCTGGTGTGGCGAATGAGAAACCTGCAGTAATTTATAAGCCGTAGTTCATTGTAATAATTTGAAGAATTACTTATCTTAACGGAATTCTGAGGCGGTCCATTCATGTAACCAATATATTTTATATTATGATTTATATTTATGGCTAATAATATGATCTTGGTGGCGTTACCATTTCTGACTATGGTTTTCTTGTCATGTATCGTGTTTGGTATCATATTGTGAACACGTTTATCGTTACAACCCCAGCTATTCAGCCGTTAGAATAGCCTCTTCCATTTCAATAACAATACATGATGTATCTCACCATATCGAATTGGGCGTTGGCAGTAATGGTCACCATGGTAATCAATTCATTGACAGAAGAGGCTTGTCCTTCAAATTTGGAATTCTTGACATATTTTAACATGGCCCACTCAGTCAACAACCTGCATTTCTTCCATGATGCATACCACAGCTGGATGAACCAATATGGTTGTAATATCCTGAAATATATATATATTCAAGTCATGAAAAAAAACATATGTACGACAACTGGGCAAACCATGCAATATGGTTGTAATGTACTAAAATATATAGATTCAAACATAGTCATGGAAAAATATACATACGTACGTCAGGTGGGCAAACCAATATGGTTGTAATATCCAATAACATATAGATTCAAGTCAAGAAAATATATGTGTACGTCATGGGCAAACCAATATGGTTGTATTATCCTAAAATGTATAGTTTCAGGTAAAGAAAAAAATATGTGTGCATCGGCTGCTTGAAAAATATAGATTCATGCGTGTGTTTGTTGTCTGCTTACACTTCGTAAACACCCCTCCAGATGAATAATAGACTGTTCCAATGTATAATTTGATAATCCATTTATCGCCGGGAGAATCCATTTATATGTAGTAAAGAGAATGTTAATCTTATGTTTCACTGTACCTCATTGGCTTGTGTAATCCTGGTGAAATAAATGCTAATGAACCAATGAAATTCTTTTCCAATCCATTGAGAAATATTGTAGTCCATGCACTTGAGCTGTGGGACACAACCATATGGATTCTGAAAATAAACAAGAGTTTCAAGAATAGATGCCCTATATATCACTAACTCGTGGCCATTTTGGATCCACCAGGTCTGGTTCCGTGGTTTTATTTAACTTTCCATATATGGAAGTCATGAATAATTCAACAAAAGCTCCATATATGGAAATGCTACTCCAAACTTTGACCTGTAGCACTGAAACCACGGAACCGGGGCTGGATGAATCGATGAAACAACGGAACCGATCCAAAATGGCCGCGAGTTAGTGATAGGGAATATTCAAAACTCCACATATATGGAATAGTGCTACTCTAAAACTTGGACCCGTAGCTCTTAAACCGCGGAAGGGGTCTGAATGGATCCAATTTGGTAGCAATTCAGTGATCAAGCTTATCAGGAAAAATTCCCCACAGCAAATTAATGCTATGGCATGTTCCTTTCCAAATTTTGCCACAGCATTGTTTATTGACGTGCACGACGCGTGGCCAATACGCCTTGCCGGTGCATGAGTCGAGGCCAAATTGGACCCCAACCAACCCACACAGTTCTGGAGTAGCAATCCATATATTGAGCTTTTGAATATTCATGAATTCAATTTTACGGAATGCTACCCAAGAACTTTGACCTGTAGCACTAAAAACGGAATGGGGCTGGATGGATCCAATATGGTCACGACTCAATGACACGGCGTATTTGGAGGACTGAATGACCTCTAAACCTCCAATAATAGTGTTCAGGAGGTTCGTTTGGGAGATATCATTAATAGTGTTCAGGAGGTTCGTTCGGGAGATATCATTAATAGTGTTCAGGAGGTTCGTTCGGGAGATATCATTAATAGTGTTCAGGAGGTTCGTTCGGGAGATATCATTAATAGTGTTCAGAAGGTTCGTTCGGGAGATATCATTAATAGTGTTCAGGAGGTTCGTTCGGGAGATGTCATTAATAGTGTTCAGGAGGTTCGTTCGGGAGATATCATTAATAGTGTTCAGGAGGTTCGTTCGGGCGATATCATTAATAGTGTTCAGGAGGTTCGTTCGGGAGATATCATTTTGGTTCACAACAAATGAATCATTTACAAACAATCAAACCGAGTCAACAACGTTAATTAAAATAAACCTTTTAATGCCAAGGACATCCAGAAAGTCTCTCAGAAATATGGCTCTGCATTCGCTGCTGTGGTCGAAAATCTGCATGTCTGAGGCAGGGTCTGACACTGTCGACCCATGAGCTGAAATATAATGAGATGATTCAACGAGAGGCCGATCACGATCGGCAGATGTTTAACCCATACCTTGGCGATAGCGATCTTTTTATGAGTGCAAGAATTTCAACAATTCACAGCGTACTATTATTTATTAGTTTCATAGTGGAATCAGACATATTGAGCAACTTGCTCATTTAAACACAATAGGAAGATGGATATGACATTCGATTTCAACCTATTCGGTCACTCCAACAGAGATACATGTATGTATGATAGATTGATAAAGATAATTATACCCAAACACAGTCAGACAGATGCACCATAGCTGTTAAAGATATAATTGTTACAATATTAACATCATAATAACTCTATTTATTTAATTCTTACAATGGAACCTGAGTCATAACAGATTATGTTGTTGTGTTAGCTGCATAGTAAAAGTTATGGGATGATTGAGATTAGAGACCAACAAACACCTGAACATCTATATAAGTGAGGGGTGTATAGAACTTGATATTAAATATGATTGATAATGGTTGGATATAAAATATTTTAATACAGAATTATCAGATAACTAAAGGAGAGATATGAGAAGGGTCAAATTGAAAATATTAGAGTCATAACATTGGATCGCGTACAGTATACATGTACCTATGGTTAATTTTATTCTAAGCTGATCATTGGAAAGATACAATGTCTGTAACAGCAGAAATATTATTAAGTATTGGGTTAATATTCTCAAAACCATTCAATCAATACCAAAATCTATACGCATGAAGAATGTATCACAATCAACCTGAATGAGATTATAAAAGTGATTGGGTGAAAAATATTTGACCAAAAAGTCAGCTTCAAGAATACCAGAACCATTATTATTATCCTGCAGCCCAAATGCAATAGAGGGAATTTCAAAATAAGATATATCCTCAAATGATGAATATTCAATTGGTGGCTTATAATTAATAGAAATTCTTAGTGAACCTGGCCTAAGGCGAAAGAGATAATTTAAAATCTGCGTATCAGATATTATGTGTCTATGGAATAGGTTAATTTTAATCCTGAAATACATGCAAGTGAAAAGTGGATCACGATCAACCTGGACATAGAATAGGAGAATGAACATATGATGTGTGGAGAGTGTTAATCATTTTCAATGACATCATATGATGGAACTAATGTGTGGATAAATTGTTTTCTCAAGATAAGACAACAGTGTCTCTGTAAACAACAATTCTCTAAACAGCCATGCTCCAGAACATCCTGCACATGGACAATGGACTATTTGTATTAATGCCATGAACATGTTTCAACAGGTTGGGTTAAATTACTATTGCACACAAACTGGAGTAAAGTATCATCAATCACTTAAATTTGACAGCTCTGGGAGCAGCAGTGGTTTAGCAAAGAGTATCCAGTGTCATTTTCTGATCCCAATAAAGCAGATTACTGTGTAAAGTTGTTTGTCTTAAATTCTCACAGGGCATATACAATAGGTAGTAAATTACTTGAATTATAAAGGGCCATAACTCTGTTAAAATATATCGGATCAAAATTTGAACTTGATCTGTATTTCGGGGTGAGGACCACATGTACCAAATTTGGTGTAGATCAGATGAAAAATGTTTTGAGTTCTAAGTAAAAATAAGTTTGAAAAGGGTTAATTAAACGATACCAAAAACCATACAGATAAAGAACGTGCTAAGAAAAACCTTGGTAAGAAATATGAGGCATATCAGAAGAAAACAGTTTGACTTAGATGGATCAGATAGCATTTGTGTGCAGGGTTAATTATTTTCTAAACCGATCAACCGATCGATACCAAAAACTATACAGGTGAGGGGTGTGTCATTATAAACCTACATATCAAATATGAAAACAATCGGACAAAAAATAATTTGGTTACAGCATCGGATAGCTCATGCCTATGTGCGGATGCAAAGTGTTAATAATTTCTAAACCGATCAACTGATCGATACCAAAAACTATACAGGTGAGGAGTGTGTCATCATAAACATGGGAGTAAACGAGAGACGATCACGATCGGCAGATGTTTAACCCATACCTTGGCGACAGCGATGAGCTATTTTCATATATCCTTACCCCATCCTTTTGATGAGTGCAAAACTTTAAACAATTCACACCTTACTATTAATTCACAAGTGAAATCACACTTATCGGGCACCTTGCTCACATTAACACAATGTTAACAGACGTGGCTTTGATTTCAACCTGAACCTATTAGTGACTCCAACACAGATACATGTATGTCTTATAGAGTTATAAGTCTAATTAAGCTCAATCCATAGTCGGAGAGAAGCACCATAGCTGTTAAATATCAAATAATTAAGAAATTAGGTAGATAAACATCATAGCAACTCAATTTATCTATTTATTACATTGGAACATGAGACATTACATATTGTGTGGGTTTTTTTTATTATCATTGCTATTTTTTTGTTCATAATATCTTGTGTCAGCTGCATATTAAAAATTCATAGCAACCTATTAATATTTCACCACTAAAAAACAATCAATACCTGATCAACTATAGAAGTGAGGGATGTATAGACCTGGATATAAAATATGATTGCTAATGATTGGATATCAATGTTAATTTTCTTGTAAGTTGATCATTAGGAAAATATGTTTGTGAACAGTTTAAATATAATTAAAGTTAAGGTTTATAATATTATCACAACCATTCGATCGATACCAAAATCTATACAGGTGAAGAATGTGTCATGATTATCACAGATGTGATTATTTATAGAGTAATCATGCAAAAAATATTTAGCTATCACATTGTGTCAACAGGATTGGTGAAGGATGTTAATATATTTAAGCAAATAAACCAAATGACCCTCACTATGCAGGTTAGAGGTGTGTTATCATAAACTGTGCCAGAACTATAAACATAATCAATGGAAATATTTGAGTTATCAAATTGGATAGTGAGGGGTTAATCTTACCCAAACTAATGAACTGATAAACACAGAGTAGTCAACAAAATGCATGTCATTGGATTTAGAAACCCATACAATAAGTCAGTCTCAAGAATCCCAGCACTGTTAATATTATCCTGTAGCCCAAATGCAATTGAGGGAATTTCAAAATAAGACATATCCTCTAATGATGAATTTCAATTGGTCATTTCTTGAAACACTGACTGAACCTGGCTCAAAGTTAAAGTGATAATTTAATATATGTCTATCAGATAATATGAGTCAATCGAATGGGTTAATTTTAATCCCAAATTCATGCAAATTAAAAGTGGATCACCATCAACATGTACATAGAATAGGAGAATGATCAAATAAAAAACATCAGAAGACCATATGATGTGTGCAGAGGGTTAATCATTTTCAATGACATCATATGATGGAACTAAGGAATGCTGTATTAATTATTTTCTAAGTTATAACAACAGTGTCTCTGTAAACAATAATGCCATGAACTGCATGGTTTCAACAGAGAACAGAACTGGAATAAAGAGTCTAACATCAATCAAAGTTTGACAGATGTTTATATTAAGTCTGCAGTCACCAGTGGAACTATCATGTCACTGTGTCCAAAGCAATAAATTATCTCCATCCAATAACACAGGTGTGTCTTGTTCTATTCAAATTTAATAGTGCATGGAAAAGATGTATGAATTATAAAGGGCCATAACTCTGTTAATATATACCGGATCAAACCCATATTCGTACTTGATCTGTATTTAGGGGTCAGAAATTCATATACCAAAATTGGTGTCGATCAGATGAAAAATGTTTGAGTCATCTTGGCTTGGATGAATTCTATTTAAAAACAAGAGTGGAAAGGGTTAACTAAACAATACCAAAATCCATACAGATGAAGAACGTGCTAAGAAAGACCTAGGTAAGAAATATGAGGCAGATCAGAAGAAAATTGTTTGACTTTGATGCATCAGATAGCATTTGTGAGCAGGGTTAATTATTTTCTAAACCGATCGACCAATCAATGTCAATGACATTTTTTTTATTATTATTATAAAAGTTAAAAGTAATTTTTTTTTTAAGAAATCGATTTTTTTTTCTTCGAAAAAGGGTCATAACTCCTTTAAAATTAATCGGATCAAACCCATATTCGAACTCGATCTGTATTTTCGGCTGTGAAACTCACATACCACATATCCAATCAGATAAAAAATGTTTGAGTTATGGCAGAATGTGTGAATTCTAAGTTGAAAAAGGGCCATAACTCTGTAACAAAATCTCGGATCTCGGATCAAACCCAAATTCGAACTCGATCTGTATTTTGGGCTGAGAAACCCATATACAAATTTTGGTTTCGATCGGATAGAAAATGTTTGAGTTATCGCATTACTCGTAAAGTGTCTACGGACAGACGGACAGACGGACAGACAGACGGACAAACGACGAGTGGTCAATCCGGGCAACGACACTATGTTTACCATACTATGGTATGGGTAAACATAAAAAGGTATCAAAGAAATAGTATCAAAGGTGCAATTGGGGTCATGTCTGGAGTGTTGTAATCATGCAGGGATGTCACATGTCTGGAGTGTCATAATCATGCAGGGATGGTGTCATGTATGGAGTGTCATAATCATGCCGGGATGTCACATGTCCGTAGTGTCATAATCATGCAGGGATGGTGTCATGTCTGGAGTGTCATAATCATACCGGGATTGTGTCATGTCTGGAATGTCATAGTCATGCAGGGATGGTGTCATGTCCGGAGTATCATAATCATGCAGGGATGGTGTTATGTCTGGAGTGTAATAATCATGCAGGGATGGTGTCATGTCTGCGGTGTCATAATCTGGCAGGGATGGTGTCATGTCCGGAGTGTCATAATCATGCAGGGATGGTGTCATGTTTGGAGTGTCATAATCATACCGGGATGGTGTCATGTCTGGAATGTCATAGTCATGCAAGGATGGTGTCATGTCTGGAGTGTCATAATCATACAGGGATGTCACATGTCTGGAGTGTCATAATCATACAGGGATGTCACATGTCTGGAGTGTCATAATCATACAGGGATGGTGTCATGTCTGGGGTGTCATAATCATGCCGGGATGTCACATGTCTGGAGTGTCATAATCATACAGGGATGGTGTCATGTCTGGAGTGTCATAATCATGCCGGGATGTCACATGTCTGGAGTGTCATAATCATGCCGGGATGTCACATGTCTGGAGTGTCGTAATCATGCCGGGATGTCACATGTCTGGAGTGTCGTAATCATACAGGGATGTCACATGTCTGGAGTGTCGTAATCATGCCGGGATGTCACATGTCTGGAGTGTCATAATCATGCCGGGACGTCATATGTCTGGAGTGTCGTAATCATGCCGGGATGTCACATGTCTGGAGTGTCGTAATCATGCAGGGATGTCACATGTCTGGAGTGTCATAATCATGCCGGGATGTCACATGTCTGGAGTGTCGTAATCATGCAGGGATGTCACATGTCTGGAGTGTCGTAATCATGCAGGGATGTCACATGTCTGGATTGTCGTAATCATGCAGGGATGTCACATGTCTGGAGTGTCGTAATCATGCCGGGATGTCACATGTCTGGAGTGTCATAATCATGCCGGGATGTCACATGTCTGGAGTGTCGTAATCATGCCGGGATGTCACATTTCTGGAGTGTCGTAATCATGCAGGGATGTCACATGTCTGGAGTGTCATAATCATGCCGGGATGTCACATGTCTGGAGTGTCGTAATCATGCAGGGATGTCACATGTCTGGAGTGTCGTAATCATGCATGGATGGTGTCATGTCTGGAGTGTCGTAATCATGCAGGGATGTCACATGTCTGGAGTGTCGTAATCATGCAGGAATGGTGTCATGTCTGGAGTGTCGTAATCATGCAGGGATGTCACATGTCTGGAGTGTCGTAATCATGCAGGGATGGTGTCATGTCTGGAGTGTCATAATCATGCAGGGATGTCACATGTCTGGAGTGTCGTAATCATGCAGGGATGGTGTCATGTCTGGAGTGTCATAATCATGCAGGGATGTCACATGTCTGGAGTGTCGTAATCATGCAGGGATGGTGTCATGTCTGGAGTGTCGTAATCACGCAGGGATGTCACATGTCTGGAGTGTCGTAATCATACAGGGATGGTGTCATGTCTGGAGTGTCGTAATCATGCAGGGATGGTGTCATGTCTGGAGTGTCATAATCATGCAGGGATGGTGTCATGTCCGGAGTGTCGTAATCATGCAGGGATGGTGTCATGTCTGGAGTGTCGTAATCATGCAGGGATGTCACATGTCTGGAGTGTCGTAATCATGCAGGGATGGTGTCATGTCTGGAGTGTCCTGGTTCGGAATGGGGGTGGGGCTTTGTTTCTTGCTTTGGTGGCATCCACCCCATACACAGCAGGCAAACACCTACTGTGCATGGGTATATATCAATCTCACAAACCCTATACAACCGCTCTTCAGCGGAATTAAGGCACTCAAATGTGGGTTGTATAGGAGAGGGCCGACGGCCCTTTCAAATCTTCCCGGGTATCATCCCCAAACTCCAAACTTTCCGAAGGTTTCATTTTCCATCAAATACTGTCAGGCAAATATACAACGAATACGTGTTGCTGAATCATACAACCAATAATCTTATCCTTAATACTGTCCATCTATACTTCGAATCTACCAAGCGGTTTAATTCAAAATCTTTAACATAATACAATTAAACTTGTTTGAACAAGTATATGTATGTTTTACTGTATCATCCCTCTACATCACAGCACTGTTTAGTCCAAGTCTTCTCGTACTAAAACCGGCTAAGATATTGGGATGGAGGTGCCGGTCTTTAAAAACAGCAAATCGCCATCCCAATATCTTAGCTGGTTTTAGTACAAGAAGACTTGGACTAAGCACTGTTGTTCCTCAAGTACATCCTTATAGTATTTAAATGTTTGATCCCCACCAGAAGCCGCCCTCGTGAATTATTATGTTGTTTTCACTGTTTCACGTGTATTTAATTTTTGACTATTGGTGTTTGGGTCCGGTGTTGTATAGGTTTTCCTGTTGACCGGACCCGGTGCTCTGTTATTGACACTTATGCACAATAAAGTGTCCAAAATAAATTTGAGCGGTCGGCCCGATTGTCAATTTATTTTTATTTTTTCACTTTTGCACAAAATACCTTGCAAACTGCATGGAACAATGAACCCCGTGAACCCAGATGGGGCGGGCGGGTTACCGGAAACACATATTTTATTTTGGTCTAAGTGTAAAATATGGTGCTCTTGGACACAAGCATGACTTATAACGTGCTTCGCTGCACTCATCTACGCTGGCATATATTATTTTTGCTATCCTTATATTGATGTAACCATATGTTATTCATATCCTAATTAATATACAAACCCCTAATTTCAATGATAAATTGCAGTCATATTCTAAGTCGAAAAATGGCCGTAATTCATGTGCAAATAATTGGACATAACCCATATTCGAATATTGCTAAAAGTGGCTAGCTGTTCTTTTCTAGAAACTGATAAAATGACACAAATGTTCTGAAATTAAAGTTATAATCTTTGGATTATACAGTGTGGTTAAAGGAAGACTGCGCCAATTTCAATAGATTTCCGGTAATAATGATCTAATATCGATATTAGCCTATATAGAAAAATAAGCAATTTGAGTCGCAGATGTCTTCTGTAAGCGTTCAGGTTAACAGGTTATCTTAAAATCAAATAATTTGATATAAATTTAATTTATCGCTCGAGCCGTAAATTAAATTACGAATTTCGGTGTACAAGACGTAATTAATTGACGGAAAGAGGATTGGGCAACACGTGGCACACATGTTCGTGTAAAAAAATATTTTGATAACTGACTACATGGATAGTGACTATACAATAACTTAAACGAGTATCTGTAACTAGTATGTATATATATATATAACATTTATTTGATACATTTGCTTGAAAACTGTACAAAAAATACTCGACGACGGTAGTTCTATTTTCTCATTCCGGCTAACCTGCCACCCGTAACATTACTTCGACTCAACAGACTTTGAAATAGTGGAATATGATTACCTTATTCTACAATGCAGAGATTATAGAAACAAACAACAACATTTGAGTACAGTACCCCTTTAAAAAGTATGTGCATGTTTATTCAGGCTAAGCGGTAGAGTGGTATAATATGTGGCAGAACAACAAAATACTGAAAATTCTATTTCTATAGGGTTGATAAAAAAAAAAATTAAAACGGGGATTTTTTTTTTTTTTATATTATAAGGTATAGGATTTGATACATATGCTTGAAAACTCTACAAAAATTACTCGACGACGATAGTTCTATTATCACATTCCGGCTAATCTGCCACCCGTAACATTACTTCGACTCAACAGACTTTGAAATAATGGGTTGATAAAAAAAATTTAAAAGAGGGATTTTTTTGTGGTATTATATATAAGGTATATAGGGACTCTTAGGGAGTGGGCATTATCCATAATTAAAATGTTCTCACTGAGGACTAGCTGCCCATTGAATGTTAATTTACATTTACCTGGGTAATTTGGGATGATAATATACATTTACCTGGGTAATTTGGGATGATAATATACATTTACCTGGGTAATTTGGGATGACAATATACATTTACCTGGGTAATTTGGGATGATAACTCTGTAGCCTTGTTTCACAAATGGAGCCAAAAGGGACTCAAATATATCATAAGATAAATTAGCACCAACTGTTCCCAAAATAACTTCTCTTTTGTTCTCTCTGTGTGTGTCATCGGGATGTGAATCGATATAGTCAACATTAAATAAGAAACCGTCCGGGGCATCGCCCCTTATACCGACACACGTCCTAACGAACACGTGTTTGTTATTGAAAATCCTCGAATAGTTTGTCCTAAGTCCCGCGAATAAACTTTTAGAAATCCCGCCATTTCTCAACAACACGCATCGTGGACTTCCGGTAACAAAAACACGCGGTAGATCAATGATGGTGATCAACCTCCTGAAATTCATCACTTGCACTGCATTTCTACACGTGCAGAAAAATGATGTCGTGCGATTTAACATAGTTCTCTCTGCACTATATAGTTTCCCATAAAAAAAAACATCACCCCTCACGAAACGAACTGTATATATAAGTTATAACCCCCATATATATATATATATATATAATTATAGGCCTCTTCATTATACGGTATAAGGAGAATGACGCATGGATTCTATTAGTTCAACAACTCAACATGACTTAGCACTTTCGTAGATTCACCACGTCCATGGCTGCATGAACTTGGATGATATCTGGTTTTGATTATAATGAGCCCATTATGATTATTCTCGCCAAGCGGTCAACTTCATGATCTTGTTTCAGCAATCTGATCAGTCAAGCAATGAAAGCATTTGAGTGCCCATGTACCCGAAGGGTGTCACGAGGACGGTGGTGGCTCATCCGAGGGTCGCACTTGAGTTTTCTTTTTATTAGTCTCTATACCTTATGCATGCAAGTCTGGGCCTCGGGTCAGACAGAGACGTGGCGACAGGGTTTTTTTGGGGGGGGGGTGTCTCACCCCCCCCCCAACTTTGGTAAAAATGTTCAACAGTTGGAAATTTAATCCCTACCACAACATCAGTTGGAAATTTCACACCAACAAAAAGTTGAATATGTTCTTGTATACCTTACTCGTATTTAAATTCGCGCAGTATTATTTTTCGCTCAGTTTTAAATTCGCGCACTTTGAATTCACGCACCGGGCTGCGCGAATTTAAAACTGACAAACATATTTTCGTGAAATACTTGCATCTGGTGACAGTACATGTCATATATATTAAAGACCAAGAATGATGAACATTGACATTGCAACTGCATTAAAGTTTTGTCGAGAAGATGGGTTGTTATAGACCACGCAGTGCAATTTAATGTAAATATTGGACTTAAAGTGACTTATAGGCCTTAACGGCCGGGTGTATTGGGCATGTAACATAAATTTTGTACGCATATGTATTCTATTTATACACAGATCACTATAATAAAATATATTCAATTCAATTCAATATATATGGTCCAAACAATCTATAATATTGAAATGCATGATTCTTGACATGATCTCGAAAGAATTACAACCACAACCGCGTTGGTTGTTGGCATCGTGTATTTCAAATAGTTGTGTAGACATACATGACAACGGTGTCACTCTGGTGTTGTGGAAATGGATACGTGGTTTCGTGTCATTATTGTATACAACAATGTTCTATTCTCATTTGTAAATATGTGTCTCAATACTCATGAAGTTGTAGAAATGTGAGTTTTAAGAGAATAAACTAACTGAATTGAATTGTCATGGAATATGTATATTTGTTGCACCATCGAAGATGTTACTATGCATGATTTACATATTAACCCTTTACCCAACAAACCGGCCAAAAACGGCCAAATAAAGCTGCAACAGCCTAAATTATCTTGGGTCTGTCTCAATAAAACCATACAAATATGGATATCATTGGAACCGGCTCATTGACCACATTGTGATGGTTACAGTTATGCCCTGTGCCAATGCATTCTCTTATATATGCGAGTCGACCATAGGTCGCCTCGCATATATAAGAGAATGCATTGGCCTAAAAAAAATCTTTTTTTAACACTTTTTACCATTTTTTCTTACATTCTTTAACAATTTTATAATTTTTAATGTGTTAAGCCAATGCATTCTCTTATATATGCGAGGCGACCGATGGTCGACTCGCATATATAAGAGAATGCATTGGCACAGGGCCGTTCTGTTGGGTAAAGGGTTAATAGTGGTCTTATGATTACACATGCCCGCATGCAAATATAATTGTCTATTCAGTCCAACAATCCGTAATGTAAGTAACTCATATACATGTACAGCCTGTTGTTTGGTATAAATTCAGGAGTCATACTATTTTTCGCTCAGCCGCAGTATTCCTAGACGTAGAAAAAGCCTTCGACTCCGTATGGCACGACGGCCTCCGCTACAAAATCAGCCATCTCAACATCGCAAGAAAATACACACGCCTTGTCTCCTCATTTCTACAAGACCGTCAACTCAGCGTCCGCATTAACAACGAAACATCAAACCCAGTCTACCTACGAGCCGGAACACCCCAAGGATCAGTACTAAGCCCGCTCCTCTTTCTAATCTACGCCAACGACATACCTATAGACAGACACAACAACGTTGAAATATCACAGTTTGCCGACGACCTAGGACTCTGGACTTCACACACAAACCCCCAGATCCTACAGAAACGACTGCAAAAGACACTCAACGACCTATCAACATGGTGCTCAAAATGGAGAATTAAACTCAACGCGAAGAAGACCCAACTCATCCTATTCCACAGACGAAGGAAAACACAGTCCATCAACATCAAGATCGACAACGAGACAATCAAACCATCCGACCAAGCAATCCTACTAGGAATAACCTTAGACCAAAAGATGACCTTCAACTCACACATCAACAAGATAGCCGACAAAGCCCGAAAAAGAACCAACCTACTAAGATGCCTCCTGGGTACAGACTGGGGAACCGACAGCCAAACACTCATCGACCTCTACAAAATCTTCGTCCGACCAGTCATGGAGTATGGTGCCGCCATCCTCATAGCAGCTCCAAAGACCTACATCGAAAAACTACAGAAAGTCCAGAACAAAGCTCTCCGCATCGCACTCCGCCAACCACCATGGACACCGATCAACGCCCTCCACGACGCAGCGAATATACCTACAATCAAGCAAAGACTGATGGAACTCAGAAACATGACATTAGCCCGACTAGACAACAGCCCACTCCTCCTGGAACTCAAAGTTAGAAACCACCTACTCACCACGAAAAAGACGAAGTCCATCCTCCAACTAGACGAAACAGACAGACCAACATAACCTCGACAGCACCAGACTCACCCACCACGCTTCCGCCGCCTTGCCTCCAACCACAGTAACTACGACAGCCACAAGATCGATCTCCATCGGAAAGCCAAGAAAGGGTGAAGGGACGTGCAAAATGCAGTCCGAACATCCTACCCGGCCTTCGGCCGGAAACAACTCAACAACATTTTTCGCTCAGTTTTAAATTCGCGCATCTATGGGTGCGCGAAAAATAGTACTGCGCGAATTTAAATACGAGTAAGGTAGTTTGATTTTCAAACAATATATTAGGGGAATTTATTGTATTTGGAGCAATATTTGCATATTTTCCTACTTTTGGTCAAAATTTTGGACTGAAATTGCCATCAGTTGGAAAATTTCCAACCTTATGGGGGTGTCAGGTTGGAATTTCCAATACTTGGAAACCTTGCGTCCTGGTCCTTCGATCCCCCGTGACCAGTCAAATACTGCTAGTTAATATAAGAAAACAATATTGTCCTACATTTAATTTGGTCAACATGGTCATTGGAATTGTCATTCAGTTGGAAAATTTCCAACCTCAGTGGGGGTGTCAGGTTTGAATTTCCAAGTCGAGAAAGGCTTCAGGCTAGTCTAGATGCTAGTATTTTGCGATTTTCTTGTTCAGATAGCAAAATTTTCGCACACCGGGCCGAACCATGTCGTGGTCCCTTCCCCTGGCCAATAAAAAACTGCTGATTAGTTTAAGAAAGCAATATTTTACTACATTTGGTCAAAATTATGGACTGAAATGGTCAGCATGCGGTTGGAGATGTTTTCCAACCTAAGGGTGTGAGGTTTGAAATTTCCAATACTATTGGAAAGCTTGTGGCCAGTCTAGATGCTAGGATTTTGCGATTTTCTTGTTTAGTTTTCAAAATTTTCTCACATCCGGTCGAACATCCATGGTCGGCCCGGTGTGTCCTGGTCTCTTGTCCGTAGCCGTGTGCATTTGTCTGGAGTTGGACCACTAGATGTTAGGATTTATGCAATTTTCAGGTTCAAATATCTGAATCTTCTGATACCGGGTATACATACCATGGTTTATGAATATATAGGCTATTAGGCCTGAGTATTTATGTGCAAGTGGGTGCACATGTATTTACGCAAAACTTGTGTTTGTCGGATTCAAGGGGTGCAGTTGGAATTTCCCAAAGTGGACACCCCCCCCCCCCCCCCCCCCCCCAATGCAACGGAGACCCTCTAGCCACGTACCTGGGGTAAGGTGGAATGGAATTCTAGCTGTTGTTTACTTTGTTCTATTTTTCTCTATTCTTTTCTTATCTTCCTTCCTTTTTTTCTTCGGTGGTGAAGCTGAAGGTGAAGAAAGTGGTGATATCGGTGATGGAGGTCCGGCTTCAATGCGCGACATGCATGGAGTCCAGCACGGCTGTTACATCACTGGGGATTATCGCTCGTGTAATGGAGGTCCGGCTTCAATGCGCGAGATGTATGGAGTCCAGCATGGCTGTTACATCACTGGGGATTATAGCTGGTGTAATCATCCTGAGAGGTGGCGATACTTACTCTCTGAAGGTTCGACGATTAATGATGAATCATCTGTTAATTCAGTCTTTTTTTTTCTTCCCTTTTTTTTTGAGTTTGGGGAACGGACCCGGGAGGATTTTGAAGGGGCAAAGCCCCTCCCCTACAACCCACTTTGGAAATTTTGGACGAGCACATTCAGTCGTTTCGATTCAATTTATTTATATTAGTTTTGTCACATACCTTATGTATATATATAGGCATACGTACTCATGGTTGGGTTCTCGCACCAGGGGAACTGTACATGGTTTTTGTTGCCCGAATTTAAGGGCTTTGTCGATCCATTTCCATTCATTGTTCATTTATAGTAGTAATCACAGTAAGTTAGTAACCAAGCCAATATGGATGCACCATTTTAAGAGTATAATTCATGATGAATTATCTTAGAAAAACAAAATGTGAACTTTATAATTATAGAGATTAAAAAAATATATAGTTTTCGAACCCAAGTCCAACAAACAACAAATCCATAAGTAGTATGTGTGGCTCGTTACATTCACATCTAAAAATAGAATTTTTGGGTCTAAAATTGTTTGTACTAAAATATTCCCAATTTTTTTTTTTCAAAACCCAAATTTTTTTTTTTCAAAATTTTCAAAAAAAAGTTTTAAAGGTACTCAACCCGTAAAGAGGGTCCCCATCTCAACAGATTACAACAACAACAATCCGATCGGAGGGTCCTATATTACTATTTCTTTGGCTTTGGGGGTAAAAAATATTTGATTCGAGTCGAGGAACCCATCAAACAAAGCTCAGAGTTATTAGATATTGATTTTTGAAATTTGTTATAAACTCGAGATGAGTACTGCTAACTGCCGTAATCTGCTCTGGATGTGTTCTCCAAATCTATTCAAACAGACAATTTTGACTGAGTTCTGGGCCAGATAGTATTCCCGATAATGAAAAATAATAGATTTCTAAAATCGATATCTAACAAATCTGAGCTTTGATGGGTGACTTCCTCGACTCGAATCAAATATTTTTGACCCCCGAAGCCATTGAAATAGTAATTGAGAGGAGTTTTATCGGGTTGAGTACCTTTAATCTCAAAAATTTATAATGAGTTTTCGGTTTCGGATGATCTCGGTATTAAATTTTTTTTAATTATTTGAGTGTAATATCTTTCGTTATTTATGTTCAAAACAAATTTTAAATATTTTTCATGAAACTCTGTTAATTTTATTAATCGATGTTTAGAAATAGCTTTATACCAATTATATGTGTATGGACAGGTCCGAGTCGCTGTAATTTTGGACATTGTGACCATCGGTATGAATGCATACATTCCAGTGTTTATCAATCAGACACAACCCATACATCATATAATTGTCATACCTGAAATAATTTGACACCATTACTCTTACATGAATAATAAAGAGCGTTTACTATTTACTTCTCTATCCCGATGAAGTTATTGAGTATATGACAGGTGTGCATTATCACGAATTATTGGAAGTATTGAGATGTACTATGTTGAATCGTGAGCGGACGAAGAGGGTAATGCGAAATTACAACCCTCAGAATGAACTGACATATTCGATGGAACAAATTTTCAAGTATGTACACGCCACATTGGGGGTAACACATGTCGAAAATAGTCGCACATTGGTTTACCAAATGACTTCTATTATATCCCGTTGACAGTTATATGTGGTCCGAGTCGTTCAATTATCGATATCTTGTCTGAACAACATTAGTTGTTTAACGGGTTATTATCACGTAAGGTTGATAAACTGTGTCATTGTTAGAATTAACGCGATAATTAGTTATCCAAAAAATATGCATACATAATACGTACAGGTCATGAGACACTCAATAATAGAAGTTACTTCGGTGTCATTGTTATAACAACATTACGTAATAACCACTTATCGCCCCACATTCATACTTACGCTCATAGCCTCATAGATATTTGTATACCATGACTCCAGAACATAGTTATCAAATTCGATCACCAGTAGATTTGACTGTGGAATATAATGACCTTTAACTTATTTATCGATCTAAAGGGACACTCATTATGAATGAATGTTAACAATACAAGCGCACGAATGAAGAGCGTTGAACATATACGAAATTACTACACGAATGAATTGAACCTTGAAATTTATATTTCACATCTTACCAACAACAGCTACAGACATAATCATAGTGTTATACTGTCTTGCATGACATCATTAAAGGCGGACAATCCACTCACGGTGTGACAACAGATACAGACATAGGCATAGTGTTATACAGTCTTCTATGTACCCACGCTATGACACCATTAAAGTACATTGGATGTTAGGTCTATGACTCTTGAGTATTCACCAATCAATGAGCAAATGAGTAAAAAAAATGAGCAAATGAGCAAGAAAATGAGCAAATGAGCAATAAAAATGAGCAAATGAGCAAAAAAATGAGCAAATGAGCAAGAAAATGAGCAAATGAGCAATAAAAATGAGCAAATGAGCAAGAAAATGAGCAAATGGGCAATAAAAATGAGCAAATGAGCAAGAAAATGAGCAATAAAAATGAGCAAAAAAATGAGCAAATGAGCAAGAAAATGAGCAAAATGAGCAAATGAGCAAGAAAATGAGCAAATGAGGAAAACAATGAGCAAATGAGCAATAAAAATGAGCAAAAAAATGAGCAAATGAGCAAAAAATGAGCAAATGAGCAAAAAAAATGAGCAAATGAGCAATACAAATGAGTAAATGAGCAAGAGGTGAGCAAGTGATCATGTCGATAATAAAAAGCAGCATTTTATAGATCGAAAAGAAATTTTGTCAGAATATTGTCATCAACTCAATCAAGATCTCAACGAAACGCATTATTGACATCGATAACTATCATGGTGCATTGGCATTCATGGCCAGCCAAATTTAATTCGTGTGTCTACAATACAACCTACCTATCCAAATGTCAATGCAATTATGAGTGATTTCAATATGAGCACTTTATTATATAGATATGTGTAACCTGGTGACATGATGAAATCGATTGTGATACAAAGCTAAAGTACGCCCCATAGGGCAGATACATAGCTAAAGTACCGCTCATAGAGCAGAAGCTAAAATACCGCTCTAACGTTGTCTGAATCTACAGCCCCTTCATTATTATATCCGTGTTTGGTCAGTTTGACCATTTTCTTCATGATCATGTTATGTATGGGTGATGTTTTCATTCGATGCTGGTATTCTATTAATCGTTCGTAACTTTTGAGAAAGAGGAACAACAACAACAACAACAACAACAACCGCCGCCATAGCGTGACGGGCAAAATGTGATGTTTACACACTTAAGCTCTGGATAAACAATACATATCGCATCTGCAGCAGTCTACTTCATTGTGAATTAAGTCACTCTGGGTTAGTTGACTACATGCATGCACACACAACACAGCCGAGGGTTATTGTAATTTAATGAAAATGTCACACCGAGGTACGCCATCTTGATTGCTTTCAAAAAATAGTGCAACTTACCTGTTGGTAATTACTCATACGAATGAAGAGCGTTTAACTGATACGAAATTACTACACGAATGAACTGAGTCTTGACATTTATATTTCACATCTTTCTTAAATGTTCCAACACATACAGACATAGACATAGTGTTATACAGTCTTATGTGTACACACGCTACGACACTATTAAAGGTGGACAATACACTCACGATGTGTCAACATATACAGACATAGGCATAGTGTTATACAGTATTCTATGTACCAACGCTATGACATAATTCACACAACACAGCCGTTGGTTATTGTAATTTAATGAAAATTTTACACGGATGTATCGTGATTGCTTTCAAAAATAGTACAACTTACCGTTGGTAATTACTCATACGAACGAAGAGCGTTTAACTTATACGAAATTACTGATTATTACACGAATAAATTGAGCCTTGAAATCTATATTTCACATCTTCCTTAAATGTCTCGACATATACAGACATATGCACATTTTTATGCTCGTCCCGTCTGATGAGTAGCTCAGATGTTTACATATTTAAGCTCAGGTATGACTCAAATTGTATCAATGGTACATATATGTGCATCTTATCACGTGGCGATCAAAATGTGATGTTTACACACTTAAGCTCTGAATAAACTATACATATCGCATCTGAATGAATTTCTGGAATGTAGGTTAGCCATGCGTTCACAGACACTGGAATACAATAGTCACTGTCTATATAGAAGTATGACCTTGTACGTAAATAATAAAGCGCGTTATCGAGTCTATTCATTCTCAATAATAGATGGTCATTTAGTCAAAACAGTATGGTGTCCTTTATCCCCCACATATTGGAGCCACACATCACTTGATGTTCACTTATACAGTTGTATGTCAATTATCAGTGGAGTTTCGGTGTACTTCATTGTGAATTCAATCACTCTGGGTTATTTGACTATAAACTATAAACCTGTTACACCACAGCCGAGAGTTATTGTAATTTAATGATAATGGCACACCGAGGTACGCCATCTTGATTGCTTTCAAAAATAGTGCAACTTACCTGTTGGTAATTACTCATACGAATGAAGAGCGTTTAACTGATACGAAATTACTACACGAATGAACTGAGTCTTGACATTTATATTTCACATCTTTCTTAAATGTTCCAACACATACAGACATAGACATAGTGTTATACAGTCTTATATGCACACACGCTACGACACCCTTAAAGGTGGACAATACACTCACGGTGTGACAACATATACAGACATAGGCATAGTGTTATACAGTCTTCTATGTACCAACGCTATGACATAATTAAAGGGGGATAATGCACGCACGATGTGGAATGTTAAAGTGACACGAGGTAAGGGACGTTATGTAATATTGGTGTGTGAATATTAAAGGAGCACAATGCGCTCTAAAGGGACACACGGCACTCATTATGAATGAATGTTAACAATACACACGCAGTGGGTGAAAGTTAAAAAGACACAGAACAATATTTAAACTTCAAATTTTAGGGCTCTTAATGTACCATTTATGTATCGTTTCTCGCTCTACAATCTCCCATCCCCACTTATAGATATATAACGAAGACGAGAATAACATGTTGATGAAGTTTATTGAAATTTAATCATTGACAGAATCTTCGACCGTTAGATTTATTTCTAGGAGTTTCTTGATTTTTCGCATCGCTTCATCCGCAGCCCATTCATTATTATATCCGTGTTTGGTCAGTTTGACCATTTTCTTCATGATAGCGTTATGTATGCGGGATATTTTCAAGCGATGCTGGTATTCTATCAATCGTCTGTAACTTTTGAGAAAGAGAGAAAACTCTATGTCGACGCGTTCTAGCTGAGCTTTTCCCTCAGCCTCTTCTCCCGACACGCCCTCTTCTTCCATCAGTTGATCAAACTTATCAGACAATGCTTTCACATCATCGATGACGCGTTTCATCATACTTTTGAATGTGTCCATCTCATTGACGCATCGCGCAGCTTTCTTACGGCCGAATACCGATCTACTACCGGCGACAGCATCATCCTCTGAATCTGAAGAGGACGAAGCGGTTCTAGATTCTGATGAAGGTGAACGGGGAATGATATCAGATTCGGACGAATCTAGAACCGTTTCTCGGTCATCTGTATCTTTCCCGAAAAAATCTCCATTCGTTCCTGACATAATTCCGTGTTTAATCTGTTTATGTCTTTGTAGATTGTAGTTCGTCGATAAAATATTTCCGCATAAATGGCACCCAGGCATTATCGCGAATTATTGGAATAACGATCACTCTTATATTAACGAAAAGATCGAAAAAGTTCTGTTAAAAAAAATGGCGCGCGCGCGCGGCCCCTTCCCCTTTTTTGGTTCGGATTTTTTTTTTGTATGGGGGGATCGTACGTATCAAAAGGGAAAGTGCATTCGAGGAGAGGAGAAAAGAGTAAATGAGCAAGAAAAAAGAGCAAATGATCAAGTGGGGGAGTGGGACAAAAAGCAAATGAGCAACTGAGCACATGAGCAAGAGTGGAGAACACCAAAACGACCTTAACGTCATCGTTAGCATGTATGAATATAATGTTATCATGCGTACATTTTTTTTTTCCAAAAAAGGGGAAGGGGCCGCGCGCGCGCGCCATTTTTTTTAACAGAACTTTTTCGATCTTTTCGTTAATATAAGAGTGATCGTTATTCCAATAATTCGCGATAATGCCTGGGTGCCATTTATGCGGAAATATTTTATCGACGAACTACAATCTACAAAGACATAAACAGATTAAACACGGAATTATGTCAGGAACGAATGGAGATTTTTTCGGGAAAGATACAGATGACCGAGAAACGGTTCTAGATTCGTCCGAATCTGATATCATTCCCCGTTCACCTTCATCAGAATCTAGAACCGCTTCGTCCTCTTCAGATTCAGAGGATGATGCTGTCGCCGGTAGTAGATCGGTATTCGGCCGTAAGAAAGCTGCGCGATGCGTCAATGAGATGGACACATTCAAAAGTATGATGAAACGCGTCATCGATGATGTGAAAGCATTGTCTGATAAGTTTGATCAACTGATGGAAGAAGAGGGCGTGTCGGGAGAAGAGGCTGAGGGAAAAGCTCAGCTAGAACGCGTCGACATAGAGTTTTCTCTCTTTCTCAAAAGTTACAGACGATTGATAGAATACCAGCATCGCTTGAAAACATCCCGCATACATAACGCTATCATGAAGAAAATGGTCAAACTGACCAAACACGGATATAATAATGAATGGGCTGCGGATGAAGCGATGCGAAAAATCAAGAAACTCCTAGAAATAAATCTAACGGTCGAAGATTCTGTCAATGATTAAATTTCAATAAACTTCATCAACATGTTATTCTCGTCTTCGTTATATATCTATAAGTGGGGATGGGAGATTGTAGAGCGAGAAACGATACATAAATGGTACATTAAGAGCCCTAAAATTTGAAGTTTAAATATTGTTCTGTGTCTTTTTAACTTTCACCCACTGCGTGTGTATTGTTAACATTCATTCATAATGAGTGCCGTGTGTCCCTTTAGAGCGCATTGTGCTCCTTTAATATTCACACACCAATATTACATAACGTCCCTTACCTCGTGTCACTTTAACATTCCACATCGTGCGTGCATTATCCCCCTTTAATTATGTCATAGCGTTGGTACATAGAAGACTGTATAACACTATGCCTATATGTCTGTATATGTTGTCACATCGTGAGTGTATTGTCCACCTTTAAGGGTGTCGTAGCGTGTGTACATATAAGACTGTATAACACTATGTCTATGTCTGTATGTGTTGGAACATTTAAGAAAGATGTGAAATATAAATGTCAAGACTCAGTTCATTCGTGTAGTAATTTCGTATCAGTTAAACGCTCTTCATTCGTATGAGTAATTACCAACAGGTAAGTTGCACTATTTTTAAAAGCAATCAAGATGGCGTACCTCGGTGTGCCATTTTCATTAAATTACAATAACTCTCGGCTGTGGTGTAACAGGTTTATAGTTTATTTCGGCCAATTTGGCCGGTTACTTCATGTGACTTTTTCATCTGACGTGTGTGTCGGATAATTGATCTGGAGGATTTATGTAAATGTTAGCCCAAACTACATTTCCAAGTAACGATGGTTTTGTTGTTTATTTTGAGGAATAATACCGCGTCAGATGAATTCAGCCCAAATATGTTAACAGTTGTCGTGTCAAACATTCGGCAGTAGGTTAGCGTTATTTAGTATTTGTGGATGTCCTTTAACATGGGGAAAATAGACTACTGCGCTTGAACGAGCATGTGAATTTGTCGTTTTTAATGTACAGCAACTTGATAATCAATAACAGAGGCATTCTCTGTCAAATAAGGTCGCTCTATTTACGGTATTAATTGCGGAACTTTCTAAAGTAAACTACGCGTAAACGGATACATACGGTAAATTATAGAATGTGCCGGAATCGGCCTAATCGCCCCAGGGCCAACTCGCCCAGTCGACGTGTGTCAATTCGGAACCTACTATAACATGTACCCGAGTCCGATACGGAATAAAAGATGTATACGGGTGTTATATAGCGTTTGGTCCGTTGTTTCTCAATGAATATTATTGAAATTTGGTGTATATGTCCGGGCTGGGACATGGAATACAACAACGTTTGAATTGTTTTTAAATTTACAAATTTGTTGATTTTATTCAATTTTTTTCGTTCTGAAAACACACTATAAAGTGTATATAATATAATAACGAACACGAGACATACATAATTTATAAACTGTTAACAAAAGATATCAAATTCAATACATGACAAAGATGACTCAGTGGAGTTTATAAAGTGAACATAAAAACATTGAGGTAAGAATCTTTTTAAGGAATGCAACTTTATTTAATGATAATAAACACATAAATTAAAATAACAAACATGAGACATACATGATTTATAAACTGTTAACAAAAGATATCAAACTCAATACATGACAAAGATGACTCAGTGAAGGCTATAAAGTGAACATAAAAATATTAAGGTAAGAATCTGTTTAAGCATTACTAAACCGTTTAGCACAGACCACAGTCCACTTCACTCATCCGATCATCACCAAACTTCATATTTATCTTGATATTGATCTATCAGATGAGAGCTATCAAATATTTTTTTAATTTCATAGGAAAAAATGTTCGCCAGCGGCCATATTGCATTTACGTTATATTTTATCGCGTCATGTCGATATCTAGTATTACTTAGAAATTTCACCTTTCCAGATTCATAATTGCTCCATTGACTGTAACAGATGAAATTATTCCCCTCTTCGGATAGAGTGTCACTGAAACTTAATTTTGTCAGACTGTCTGTATAATCACTGATTATATATGGCAATAATCTGTAATAAGATGTAGCACTATTTTATTTTATATTTACATGCAGTGCTGTTTTTATACATCAATTATAATCCCCCTAGATCATCATGTGATCGATCATACATCGCGCGAGGACCTGGTTGAATTAAGGGGGGTTTTATGGATCACTTCTGTCCTCAAGCTAGATTATACTTATGACATTTAATGGCATGTTTCTAACGTGGAGGGTTAGATATGCTTGAGAAACCACCACTCTTTAATTCACACCAAGTTCTCAGCTGTCATGTTCGGATATTAGAACCCATAGCCATGATATATGGTTTATTTTGTGTATACTAGTAACATAGTTATTTTCAGTACCTTTATATACCAGTACTGTGTATAACAATGCATATAAATTAATCCATGTATACATGTATATTGATTCAACGGATTCAGTGGTTTTGTCCATCAGTCTATCAAATTTGCGGGGAAAACATGGCCACAAGCAGTACACCCTGCTAAATTTCGAATTTGAATCAATTGGCGCACCCTGCAGCCAGCTTTTATTGGAGAACTTTTTCTTATGTGGATATTTTGGGTCACCGCTAGATGTGAGCCATATTTTGTTCTCAAACTGTCCTTGTGAAGACATCACTGCCAGCGGTGATCTTCAATTTTACTATTTTTATGGCTAAATAATTTGGTTGATCCTACAGACGACACCCCTTGTCCGATCGTCATCAGATTCCACAATTATCTTCTGGATAACCAGGGTGAGAGTAATCTAATTTTCGCGAATTTCGTTAAAAAACATTACCACAGGCAGCAATTTGGTATCTTACTCTTTGATCCTCTTTTGCATGACTGAATTGTTTAGCAACTGTACAGACATATCCCTCATCTGGTTTTTATATACATGTATATCTCTTCATGCGGATAGCCAGTATTACGTATAGGTACTTCAACTTTCTGCATTCCTGTCATCATTTGAAATATAAAAATTTACCTGATACATGCACCCTTCAAAATTTGTTTCGTCGTATCTATTTTAATGACCCGTATGGTAATATTGATACAGATATAGTTGTCAAACATTTCTTTGTACAATATACAGGTATTTAGTTTGTAACTAAATCTAGAAATATATAATAGTAGCTCGTGGACCCCACTTCGTCCGGGATGTTCCCCTCTGATTTTCGGAGAAATGCGCGATTTAACCTTGAATTGACTATTTTAAAGGAGAAGGTCATGTCGGGGTCACGATTTGACCCGTCCAAAACACTCCCCGGACAAAAGTCACGACAAAAGTACCCGTCGAAATCCGCCCGGCTTTATACCCGATTTGACCTTGAATTGACAATTTTGAATGTCAAGATCAGGTCAGGGTCATGATTTGACCCACCCGAAATACTCCTGGGACAAAAGTAACAGTAGGTATCACATTTCGTTGAAATACTTCCGTTTTACCAGATTTGACCTTGAATTGATCTTTTTGAATGTCAAAGTCAGGTCGGGATCAAGATTTGACCCGTCCAAAATACTCCCTGGAAATAATTTCCCCTATATAGGTATCAAATTTCGTCAAATCTGTCCGGCAGTTTTCCCGGCCATAGCTAACAGACAAACAGACAGACAAATGTCCAAAATATATATTAAACTAGCTGATGTACTCGACTTCGTTCGGGCTAGTTAGGGATTTTTTTTGTGATCGCCTCCATCTGGACAGTACCCAGTATATACAGCGTCTGGCCAAACTATTGTTCAATTGGTCCAGAAACATGCCTATATCAGCACGTTCGAGAACATGGTCCCACGTGAAATTGGACCCGTCCATATTGCTCCCGGGATCGAAGTAGTCCTACACACAAATTTTTAGTCGGATCGGTCAAGGTCCAGAAACATGCCTATGAGCGAGGTCAAGTTGACACGTTAAATACCAAATTCGAGCAGTGTTAGAGTCTATAACACATACACACATGCATTCACGCATACACACATACATACATACAGACAGGTGTTTCAAAATGTATAATCGATAGCTACAACAATTCTATGGTAGATAGTTCACGGCCGACCTGATGCATGCATCTTAGTTTTCTTGTAGTCAAATAACCCAGAGTGATTGAATTCACAATGAAGTACACCGAAACTCCACTGATAATTGACATACAACTGTATAAGTGAACATCAAGTGATGTGTGGCTCCAATATGTGGGGGATAAAGGACACCATACTGTTTTGACTAAATGACCATCTATTATTGAGAATGAATAGACTCGATAACGCGCTTTGTTATTTACGTACAAGGTCATACTTCTATATAGACAGTGACTATTGTATTCCAGTGTCTGTGAACGCATGGCTAACCTACATTCCAGAAATTCATTCAGATGCGATATGTATAGTTTATTCAGAGCTTAAGTGTGTAAACATCACATTTTGATCGCCACGTGATAAGATGCACATATATGTACCATTGATACAATTTGAGTCATACCTGAGCTTAAATATGTAAACATCTGAGCTACTCATCAGACGGGACGAGCATAAAAATGTGCATATGTCTGTATATGTCGAGACATTTAAGGAAGATGTGAAATATAGATTTCAAGGCTCAATTTATTCGTGTAATAATCAGTAATTTCGTATAAGTTAAACGCTCTTCGTTCGTATGAGTAATTACCAACGGTAAGTTGTACTATTTTTGAAAGCAATCACGATACATCCGTGTAAAATTTTCATTAAATTACAATAACCAACGGCTGTGTTGTGTGAATTATGTCATAGCGTTGGTACATAGAATACTGTATAACACTATGCCTATGTCTGTATATGTTGACACATCGTGAGTGTATTGTCCACCTTTAATAGTGTCGTAGCGTGTGTACACATAAGACTGTATAACACTATGTCTATGTCTGTATGTGTTGGAACATTTAAGAAAGATGTGAAATATAAATGTCAAGACTCAGTTCATTCGTGTAGTAATTTCGTATCAGTTAAACGCTCTTCATTCGTATGAGTAATTACAGCCAAACAAACTCCAAATATTTTAGAACGTTTGACCGTTGCATATTCATTCATATCCATTTATATCCAAACAACTAAAAATATCTGTTTATTCACTGGTATCAATATCTATAATTAAATTCAATATAAATATTAATATAATCAGGAAACTATAGTGAAATACTTCAAGTCTTTATATAGCCATTACTGCTTGTATTCTGTCAGTCAGGGGTGCCGGGTAGACGGCCATCATTGGCCACGGCACTCCACACAATACATATACAAATTGACATGTATTATAATGTATAATGTATTGTATTGTGGAATAAAATATTATCCTATCCTTATAATTACCAACAGGTAAGTTGCACTATTTTTTGAAAGCAATCAAGATGGCGTACCTCGGTGTGACATTTTCATTAAATTACAATAACCCTCGGCTGTGTTGTGTGTGCATGCATGTAGTCAACTAACCCAGAGTGACTTAATTCACAATGAAGTAGACTGCTGCAGATGCGATATGTATTGTTTATCCAGAGCTTAAGTGTGTAAACATCACATTTTGCCCGTCACGCTATGGCGGCGGTTGTTGTTGTTGTTGTTGTTGTTCCTCTTTCTCAAAAGTTACGAACGATTAATAGAATACCAGCATCGAATGAAAACATCACCCATACATAACATGATCATGAAGAAAATGGTCAAACTGACCAAACACGGATATAATAATAAAGGGGCTGTAGATTCAGACAACGTTAGAGCGGTATTTTAGCTTCTGCTCTATGAGCGGTACTTTAGCTATGTATCTGCCCTATGGGGCGTACTTTAGCTTTGTATCACAATCGATTTCATCATGTCACCAGGTTACACATATCTATATAATAAAGTGCTCATATTGAAATCACTCATAATTGCATTGACATTTGGATAGGTAGGTTGTATTGTAGACACACGAATTAAATTTGGCTGGCCATGAATGCCAATGCACCATGATAGTTATCGATGTCAATAATGCGTTTCGTTGAGATCTTGATTGAGTTGATGACAATATTCTGACAAAATTTCTTTTCGATCTATAAAATGCTGCTTTTTATTATCGACATGATCACTTGCTCACCTCTTGCTCATTTACTCATTTGTATTGCTCATTTGCTCATTTTTTTGCTCATTTGCTCATTTTTTGCTCATTTGCTCATTTTTTTGCTCATTTTTATTGCTCATTTTTTTGCTCATTTGCTCATTTTCTTGCTCATTTGCTCATTTTCTTGCTCATTTTCTTGCTCATTTGCTCATTTTTTTGCTCATTTTTATTGCTCATTTGCTCATTTTCTTGCTCATTTGCTCATTTTTATTGCCCATTTGCTCATTTTCTTGCTCATTTGCTCATTTTTATTGCTCATTTGCTCATTTTCTTGCTCATTTGCTCATTTTTTTGCTCATTTGCTCATTTTTATTGCTCATTTGCTCATTTGCTCATTTTCTTGCTCATTTGCTCATTTTTTTTACTCATTTGCTCATTGATTGGTGCATACTCAAGAGTCATAGACCTAACATCCAATGTACTTTAATGGTGTCATAGCGTGGGTACATAGAAGACTGTATAACACTATGCCTATGTCTGTATCTGTTGTCACACCGTGAGTGGATTGTCCGCCTTTAATGATGTCATGCAAGACAGTATAACACTATGATTATGTCTGTAGCTGTTGTTGGTAAGATGTGAAATATAAATTTCAAGGTTCAATTCATTCGTGTAGTAATTTCGTATATGTTCAACGCTCTTCATTCGTGCGCTTGTATTGTTAACATTCATTCATAATGAGTGTCCCTTTAGATCGATAAATAAGTTAAAGGTCATTATATTCCACAGTCAAATCTACTGGTGATCGAATTTGATAACTATGTTCTGGAGTCATGGTATACAAATATCTATGAGGCTATGAGCGTAAGTATGAATGTGGGGCGATAAGTGGTTATTACGTAATGTTGTTATAACAATGACACCGAAGTAACTTCTATTATTGAGTGTCTCATGACCTGTACGTATTATGTATGCATATTTTTTGGATAACTAATTATCGCGTTAATTCTAGCAATGACACAGTTTATCAACCTTACGTGATAATAACCCGTTAAACAACTAATGTTGTTCAGACAAGATATCGATAATTGAACGACTCGGACCACATATAACTGTCAACGGGATATAATAGAAGTCATTTGGTAAACCAATGTGCGACTATTTTCGACATGTGTTACCCCCAATGTGGCGTGTACATACTTGAAAATTTGTTCCATCGAATATGTCAGTTCATTCTGAGGGTTGTAATTTCGCATTACCCTCTTCGTCCGCTCATGATTCAACATAGTACATCTCAATACTTCCAATAATTCGTGATAATGCACACCTGTCATATACTCAATAACTTCATCGGGATAGAGAAGTAAATAGTAAACGCTCTTTATTATTCATGTAAGAGTAATGGTGTCAAATTATTTCAGGTATGACAATTATATGATGTATGGGTTGTGTCTGATTGATAAACACTGGAATGTATGCATTCATACCGATGGTCACAATGTCCAAAATTACAGCGACTCGGACCTGTCCATACACATATAATTGGTATAAAGCTATTTATAAACATCGATTAATAAAATTAACAGAGTTTCATGAAAAATATTTAAAATTTGTTTTGAACATAAATAACGAAAGATATTACACTCAAATAATTTAAAAAAATTTAATACCGAGATTATCCGAAACCGAAAACTCATTATAAATTTTTTAGATTAAAACTTTTTTTGGAAAATTTTGAGAAAAAAAAAATTTGGGTTTTGAAAAAAAAAAATTGGGAATATTTTAGTACAAACAATTTTAGACCCAAAAATTCTATTTTTAGATGTGGATGTAACGAGCCACACATACTACTTCCATACCGGCATCTAAGAAAAGTGATCTTCTTCAGACTACGGCTTGCAGTCATTGGTGAGTTGATAAAAATGATATTATATAATGTGAAGAATGATGAACAAAAAAAAATATATATTCATATTTACCAAGCATTCTTTGAAAATTTTACTCAGAACCACTTGTTTACAAATGGTAGATTTTGCATGCTCAGTAATGTTGTATAGAAGATTAAACCTGCCATTATGGGTGGATTAGGGGGTCAACTGAATTGTGTCCACTATAGCGCTGGGATTGCAAGAAGTGTCATATCAACCAGAGCCAGATGTCTATGGAATGAACTCCCATGTGATTGTAAGCTTCGCATAGAAACTAGTGACAAATATCATAAGTACCTAAAATCACATTTCATTAATAAATACACCCCAAATATCAAATAACAATCCAGTTTGTATGTATTCTCTCCCCTATTATATATACTAAGGCAATACCAGCCAGCAGTCCCTTACGGCAGAGACTGGCCAGAAGAGGGGGCAGAAATTAATGAACTTCTCTTTATTCTCATAGTATAATCCTCCCTCTCCTGGCCAGTGGCCAGCTCTCCCGGTGAGGAACAGGCCAACCAAATTTATGCCACTTTTCCTCCATGTGTTACTATTTGTCACTCATCTGAACAACAGTGCAAAAATAATCAACTTGTCTATAACCTTAACCAATTCCTCAACCAAATCAAGCAGTATTCACACCCATATTTCATTGATCACCTTAAATACTGGTATTCCCCACATTATTGAAAATTGCAAGACGATCGCGCAGGTCTCAGCATAAAGACATCAAGATAATCATATTGGCTACCAGATAAAGCATAACAACTAAAAAAAATGACTATAATCACCATCTCACAACCCGACCCCCCCCCCACCCCATGCCTCTACCCCTTCTTGCCCATCTCTATACAATAATACACACATTGTAAATACGCACCCGCACTATATAAACCCAATATACGTACACATAACACTGTATCATTATACAAGCATGAGGGCCCTGCCCTTACAAGTTAAACTTTTTGTGGGGTCCTGTTGATATATATGTATTATAATTATATTGAATACGAAATAAATCTTATTGAAATCTTGAAATCTTGAAATCTTATCAACCTGCCATGCAGTGTGTGTGGCCACTGGACCAAACGGGATTATATAATGATTGGTGACATATTTAGTGGTTACGTGGGGTGTACTAAATTGAAGCTTAAGAAATTATTTTATCAACTCACACTTTCAATAGTTAACCAATTGCTGCCAGCTCCCAGTGAGTCATGTTGGGGAAGTAAATCTATCATAACAACTGGTCCTATATAAAGTAAATTTTTCAAAGAACACTTGGTAAAATTAATATATTTTTATTGTTCATCATTCTTCACACTATTCAGTACACATTTCCATAATTGTACTTTGAAATTTATTTTGTGTTTGTTGGATTTGGGACATTTTGGGTTCGAAAAAATATTTTTTTAAACCACTATATAAAGTTCACATTTTGTATTTATAAGATAATCCATCATGACTTATCATACTATTAAAATGGGCCATCCATGGGCTTCTTTGTTACTGCGGTTGCTAAATTGCTGATATAAGTGAACATACTCCTTTATTTTGACTCCAACATATTTTAGGGAAATGGGTTGACAAAGCCCTTAATTTGTTTTTGCATGCCGCAATCTGCGCTTAGGACATAAAATGGTACGAACATTCACAGTACGACAAATTTTACTTTTAATGTAAACACAGATTAACGCGCGTTGTTTTGAACAAGTGAACAAGTTTCAAATGGTTTGGGAATTGGGAGTCAGTCACCAGCAAAAACATAAATTAAATACAGGTGATAGCACATTGGTGTTTGTAATTTAGACGTTGCTTTGCTTTTTGACGACCTGTAACTAATAATTATTTCAGATTTGCGGGTAATATACTAATAAATAAAGTGATCAACAGGTCGGGCACAAATCTGGTAACGTAGCTTGTTTTGTTTATCATAGTCCGATTGAGCTACATTTTAACAGGTCTGGTAAATGTGAGAATACAGATACAATAGCTGTATTCAGCTATAAACCTAGATGATTTCAGCTATATTTTCTACATGTACTCTCGAACCAGCTGTTTTTTATATAATAAACTAGAAGCATTAATTTGCGGCAATTGCGCATAAAATTTAGGTCACACTATTATTATAACCGCTGTCACTTGTTTTGTGATGAAGTTTTGCGATTTATCGACACAGCGATTTCGGATTTTGTGTGAAAACTTACTCGAGATGATAAGAGAGTTAATTAAACCATTATGACCATGCAACATCGATCGCCGTAGTGAGTTTTCACGCATAATTAACATCGCCATGTGACAAAACAACACATTGTCACAAAACGAGTGACAGTTTTGATTTGTTGGAAAGTTATTGTAGAATGGCGTAACGCCGTAACCTAGTTTTGATGCACAAATTAGCATTTCTAGTTAATTATCGAAAAAACATCCAGTCTGAGAGCTTTCCGATGAATGGCAACAAGTCATGTTTTGGGGTATACAGCGGCACTAAATTCAACCTCACTAAATCCTGAAAAATTACTCATAATTCTGCTGTGGTTAAGGAGTCGATTATTTCAGGCATTACTGTAGACTGTAAAGCTGAATTCAGCTAGGTTAGCTGATCATGTGACGACATCACAGGGCTTCTAGACGTTTCGTACCATGGTCGTTTCGTACCTGGACGTTTCGTACCATCTGGTCGTTTCGTACCATATTTCTTGGTCGTTTCGTACCGCATTGTTTGGTCGTTTCGTACCATGTAGAAATTCAATTGGTCGTTTCGTACCATGTAGAAAAATCAATTGGTCGTTTCGTACCGTGTGTTGTACCATGTTGGGAATGGGGGAAAACAGTATTAATTTCATACTTTATTCTTTATTTTAAAATAACAATAACATATTAACATTAACAACATTATTTTACACAACAATATGGGACGAACATGATATTTGATATTAACAATCAGCCGACTCGACAGCAATGACAACAACTGTTGGCGCAAACAGTTTTGAACATGCCTTCAACAGACCACTGGTGGAGATGCCGCCGTTTCCGTAGTTACTCCACAAGCAGAATAGTTGCGCCTGGTTCTCCCGATACTGGAGTCTTTGGTACCTTTTCATCTTTTTTTCACCAACCAACTTTACTGTCATGTCTGTCGTTGCCGATTCCTTCTTGAGCATTGGAACCAGGATATAATATGGGACGTTTGTTGCCTTGTTTTTGTATTGGATGCGTCTGTGCCATCCCTCAGTGTCATTGTTCGTTCGGATGGAGCGCCCGTAGACGCACCACGATTCCATTGGTAGGCATTGAGAGTCCAGCCACTGTGATTCCACATATTCGTAGATTAACGGCATGTTGCCGATTTTGGCTGTCGGGTGATCTCGCATCCTGGCAAATGCTGGTCGGATGTGTTCGGCTGGCAGAAGTGGCAAAGCATAAAGCTTTCGCAGTTGCCTACAAAAATGAAAAGAAGATATAAACATAAATAAGAAAAAATTTCAGTTTGTTATATATTATTCTAATTATACCCTTATTTCTGCTAATTGAAATAATAGCATTATTCTACTTATATAATTGAAATAAAAATAAAATCATATAAGTTATATTTTGAAAAAATTCATTTAATCATACAATTCTATTATTTTATTCATACAATTCTATTCTATGAGAACAAATATTTACCTGTATTCGTCTCCTTTTTTGTTGTACAGTTCATCTGGTAGTAGTTTTAGCAGTGATTCGAAGACCTGAAATGACAAAATATCATGTTGTAATATTTAAATAAAATAAATATCAAATTATCACATTATCAGGTTGATGGTTATGGAGTTTTGGGCCTGCGGTGAAGACATCATCTTTCTCTGTGATGGTAGCTGGGCAGGCTCCAGTCTTTTGGCGATGAGAACACCACCAATGTGTCGCCTTGCTGGTCTGTCTTTTCACGGTAAAGCTGAATCCGTCGCTGGACACTAGCTTTGGTTTGCCTCTTTTCGTTCCGTTGTCGATTCGTCTGAAAGTCGATGGTGAATCGTCGGTTTCCATCAGCTGTGTTTCTGGGAGCAGTATTGACGATTCATCGTGGTCGTGTGGTCGGTTGAAGGTTTCGTCGATGTCGAAGGTCGAATGGTCTATTCTGGTTGGAGGTGGAGTCGTCGTTGTCATTTCAATGTCGAAGTTTGCGATCGCCGTATCTTCTACCGTCTGCTCGACTGTCGTGGTTTGGCTGCATGCGGTGCAGACCCAATCTATTGGCGTCGCTGTCTTTATGGCATATCGGTAAACTTCTAGACTAACGCCGGTGCTGCATGTACGGTGCTGCCATCTGTGGCAACCTGGAAAGACAATTCAGTGTTATAACAAACTGGTATATATCTGTATTGATGAATTTCAATATTGGTTAAAGCAACATTTTACAGATTGTTTTTAAATATTAAGTTAAGTTGATGTTCAAAATAAAATTGTATAATATATACGAGTACTAACCTTCACATTGAAGACCGTGTTGGCGCGGACGAACCTCTCTGGAACAGTCTATACAATTAACGTCGGAGAGAAAGTCAGACATGATTGTGAGATGAATGATGAAATGATGGGGGATCTCATGTTACTGATAGGATTCCAACAAAAACAACTCACGAAAAGGTGTGATCAAGAAGCCAGGTGGTAATTAGTGGTAATCAGTAAGAGCTCACCTCTTGTTTATACAGCGTGATTAGTATTAACACTTGTTGTAAAAACATCTCATAAGATCTTTCCCGCAGTCAATCAGATGAATACTATTGTCAGCGTGATTGTTATTCACATTCGATGTAAGCAAATCTCATAAGATCTTTCGCCGCATTCCAGAACATGAATAATTATACATACATAATATAAATATATATATAAAATACCGTGTTTTCCCCATTTCCAACACATGGTACGAAACGACCAATTGATTTTCTACATGGTACGAAACGACCAAACATTGCGGTACGAAACGACCAAGAAATATGGTACGAAACGACCAAGTACGAAACGACCATGGTACGAAACGTCCTGTACCCCATCACAGCGCTGGACTCAACATCATCAGTCCTGCAGGCTCCAACACCTACAGCCTAACCTCCTCTACCCGGCACTTTATATACGTCTGAAATGATACTGTGCCGTACAAGATTCAGATTCAGCTGAATACAGCTATTCTAACTGTGTTCTCACATTTGCCAGACCTGTTTACTATAGTAATGTGATTTACACACCTCTATCGATTACGGCCACACCACGTTTTAAATTGTCTTTCATCAGTTGTGTCGTTAGCGATAACACGCAATACTGGAACAAAATTCTTGGGTGGATAGTTTGAAGTCGTACCAGTATCTTGTTTCGTTCGTTGTGGCTCTTCTGACAAAACAAAATTGTCTCAACTTGGATAATTGCTTTTTTAAGAATAATAAACATGTCTGGCTGATCATGTGCCGATCGGAGTCCCGATAAAAAAGTCATATTGGACTCAATCAAGTCCAATATGACTTTTTTATCGGGACTGTGACATCACGAAGTAACTCTATTGCCAAATGAATCAGTGAAATTTTCGGGAGTCCAATATGACTTTTTCCCGGACTATGATTTGACACTAGCACTGCAAGTTAAATGCCCACTTAATTTTCGAGTCGCCGATTAGTTTTTTTTATAGTGACTTGATATATGGTTTTAATAACAATCTATGCCATAAAATATGATTAAAATACTATAATTCATCATTATGTCAGTATTTGAAACATCTGTGTCTCAGAAGATGCCCACAGAGAAATAGAAAATTGCTGAAATCACAGAATGCAACAGAATTCAAACTTTTTCAATGGAAGGGGAATAACTCTATCTTTAATATATATAGAGTTATTCCCCCTGCATTGAAAATAATACTGCTTTTTACTGCAATCTAGATGACAAAATGCATTGGCAACTCAACAAAAACGACATGTTCACAGTTCATTACACCGGATAAGTTGATAATACAATGTTTTGGAGGTTCCTCTTTTAAATGGTATATAAAATGGCATATGTTTCAAATAAAGTAATCTGGGGGTTCGAAAATTAAGTGGGGCTTTAACGGATGGATAATAATAAATTGCAATCTCAATTGCAGATATTTTTAGAGCGTAACAAAATCGTTGGATTAAGTCAATATTAAGAGATGAGCAAACGGAAATCAACGAAGACCGAGAAATCGACATGCAACCAGACACCCCCAACGAGATGTGCACAAGATATCCTGCGATTCAGGTTGAGTCAGATGAATGTACCAGATAATATGTTCGGAAATGATAATGAGCACAAGTTAGTATAACTGTTGTACAGCCTTCTTATTTCATACAGTTTGGCTTCGGCAAACCGCTACAGCAACCCTTTGCTGTAGCCCAGTTTGCTTCAGCAAATGGCTTTGGCATTGCTGATTGCCATAGCCAATTATCACGGCTGGTTGTACAGTAATGCCCTAAGCTTTCCGATGAATGGCAACAAGCCATATTTCTGACTTTAGAAATCCTGAAAAGTTACCCATAATTCTGCTGTGTTTAAGGAGTCGATTACTTAGGTAAGGAGTCGATTACTTAGGGCATTACTGTATGATATAGAGATTGTAGGGGGTTAGATTTCTTCTTGCAAAGCATGTATCTAAAGATAAACCTATCGAAGATGAGTCTCACTTTTTATTACACTGCCCGAAGTACCACAATCCTAGGCAAGTCTTTAGCAAAGAATGTGATATCAAATTACGATATGTCAGAACTTAGACGAGCGCCAAAAGCTTCAAGAAATATTCAAATCTAATGATAAACAACTAACAACTGAGCAGAGCTCTAAGTAAATATTTAATTGAAGCCGAAATATTACGACAATAACACTGTAATCACTCAGCACAAATATTCTAGTCATATATTTTATTTGCATGTTTATGTATATATATATTTTTTTTTTCTTTCTTTGCCATATCCTGTATCCGTATAGCGATTGCGCAATAAAGTATCTATCTATCTATCTATCAGGAATTTGCAGGACATTTACAGAATGAGGTCCCCAGAGGTTGAATTTAGTGGTTTAGCATCAAATGAGTCATCAGATACATAATGTAAATGTATAGCATCAAATGAGTCATCAGATAAACCGTGAAATGTATAGCATCAAATGAGTCATCAGATACATAATGAAATGTATAGCATAAAATGAGTCATCAGATAAACCGTGGGCTACTACCAAATTCACCCTCTAGGGACCTCATTCTGATTAGACCTTAACCCTTTTAACCAACAAAACGGCCAAAACCGGCCAAATAAAGCTTCAACAGCCTAAAATATCTTCGGTCTGTCTCAATAGAACCATACAAATATGGATATCATTGGAACCGGCTCATTGACCACATTGTGATGGTTACAGTTATGCCCTGTGCCAATACATTCTCTTATATATGCGAGTCGACCATAGGTCGCCTCGCATATATAAGAGAATGCATTGGCCTAAAAACCAGAGGTTTTTTTTAACACTTTTTACCATTTTTTCTTACATTCTTTAACAATTTTATCATTTTTAATGTGTTAAGCCAATGCATTCTCTTATATATGCGAGGCGACCTATGGTCGACTCGCATATATAAGAGAATGCATTGGCACAGGGCCGTTCTGTTGGGTAAAGGGTTAACTTCTGGGAAGTATCTATAGTATCAAATTAACACTGTTTTTAGTTCCTTATTCCCTTCTGTTCAGTTTCTATATCCTCTAATTTGTGAACCCTGATGTCTATCCAAATACGCCCAAGCCTTGAAATAGTGGGTCTGTCATTTGCAAAATGAGGTCACCAGACTGTGAATTTAGTGACGTTACCCTGCACAGTGGGCTTCCATCGCTAAATTCACCCTCTGGGGACCTCATTCTGCTGACTCATCTTCTCTGGAAAGTATATCGTGTTATCAAATTAACAAGTTTTTTAGTTTCACAAAGATTATTTAGCTTTTTTAGTTTAGTTTCCCAAATTGGCAGACGACAGATTGCATAATCGAGGTGCCCAATGTATGTACATCACAATATTCACCATCTGTGAACTTCAATCTGAGTCTATGTCTCCCATACATGTAGCTGATGTGGCCATACAGAATGAAGTCCCAAGAAGATGAATTTGGTGATGCTAGCCTGCTATGTGGGATAGCATCACTAAATTCACTCTCTGGGGACCTCATTCTTAAAATGTTCAACACCACATGTAGTCCAGTTAACACTTTACCCAACAGAACGGCCCTGTGCCAATGCATTCTCGTATATATGTGAGTCGACCATAGGTCGCCTCGCATATATAAGAGAATGCATTGGCTTAACACATTAAAAATTATAAAATTGTTAAAAGAATGTAAGAAAAAATGGTAAAAAGTGTTAAAAAAAAGAATTTTTTTTAGGCCAATGCATTCTCTTATATATGCGAGGCGACCTGTGGTCGACTCGCATATATAAGAGAATGCATTGGCACAGGGCATAACTATAACCATCACAATGTGGTTAATGAGCCGGTTCCAATGATATCCATATTTGTATGGTTCTATTGAGACAGACCCAAGATATTTTAGGCTGTTGAAGCTTTATTTGGCCGTTTTTGGCCGGTTTGTTGGGTAAAGGGTTAAAAGCATGATCCAGAAGACAACTTACTGGGCCAATACGTTAAACATTAGTACAACACTCATCTGGATCTGGAGGTCAAAAATAAAAAATGCATGTTTGGTCACTTATGGACTCAAAATGGCGCTCGGTGTTCAGAATGGAGGGACTTTGGTTTTAATATAGGGGTAAATTTTATATGCTCATTTTGAAAAAATGATGTATTAGGCCAAGAAAAAAAATATTTGTGGTTTGGGTTTCCCTACCAACCATATTTTAAACCCCCTACCCTGCCCTACCCTAAAGTTTTTTCAAAGGTTTTCAAGAAAATCTACTAATGTTTTCCTAAAAAAAATTCATAAAACACAACAAATTCATTAAACCATCTCAGAATTGGTTTATTTCTAAGTAAAAGTATTGTGTAATATTATACAGGTATGATACAATGTTGTGTACAGTATGTATTTTTCTTTTACTCTTCCAGGTTGTGGTGAAAAGTCATATTGGACGAGACATGCAGTGTGGAGTCCAATATGACTTTTCACCACCGCCTGGACGAGTACAAGAAAAACTCATACTGTATAGAACATTGTATAATGACATTTTTATTATCCATCTGCATGCTTATCCAAATTTTGGAATAAAACTTTAGAGGTTACATTTGGTAACTAAATTCTCTATAAAAAAAGCCTGTATTTGATCATCAGAAAGCATGATTTGGAACAGTAAACACGGAAATGAAAAAAAAACTCAATGCGGAAATGAAACATCTGCTAAATCCACCAGTGTTGCGCGCGCATCACAATTTCACTGATTCATTTTCCAATAGTTAATTCGTGACTTCACAGAGTCCCGATAAATAAGTCATATTGCACACTTGGGAGTCCATTATGACATTCGGGAGTACAATATGACTTTTTCCCGGATTATCACGTGGCGGCTTTTGCCCAATCAGAAATAGTGTTAGTTAAGGGATGGATAATAATAAAATTTATATAAAAATAATCAAAAGTAGTTTTATGTCAATCTTTCAGAGTAAAATATGCGCATGAAAAGTCATAAGAATATGTCAAATAAAAAAATTAATTAAAAAAAATTAAATTTCAAGCCAACCTACCGACACTAATTTTGTTCGGCTTGTAACCCAAACTTCACATTTAATTGTCTTTGGCCTTATGTTATTGGTCTAGCCATCCGTCTGTCCATCTGTTCGCTTCTTTGTTTCCGGATAATTACTTTAGTAAGTCTGAACTGAATGGTCTGAAATTTGGGTTTTTATGTGGGTTTACTAGTATAAAATACAGTCAAGTTCGAATTTTGGTTCTGCCTGCCAATTTGCACCAGAGTTATGGCCAATTGTTGAAATTACCATGGTGATACTCTTGTTAGTGAGAATGCACCTGGGTGAATTCAGTACCACTGAGAGCTTTCAGATGAATGACAACAAGCCATATTTCCAACTAAATCCTGAAAAATTACCCATAATTCTGCTGCAGTTGAGGAGTCGATTATTTAGGGCATTACTGTATTTAACAAGGAAAACATGGTAAATATCGTCTGGGGAACAACCTCTGATCAGAGGCCCTGTTTCCCGAAGTAAGCCCCAGACACCTATAATGGACATGGTGACACCGCATGTAGAACAGTCCAATGACATGTACTCTGTCACCTGATGTTTTATGCATTGGGTTTGGTCACCCATGTTCCAATTCCTGGCTAACTCCTTTGGGGAGGTTCACTTTATACCGAATAGCGAAGAAACGTTTTGCAGATTATTACTCGGTTCTAATTTGGTTAATCTGCGATTCCCTCTGGCATTAGTTCATTATGTCTTTTGTATTAGTTCGTCCATCGGGACAGAGAACAATATCACTTGGTTCTAAATTGAATTGTATCAAAGCGGTATAATGGGCTCTTCTCTAATATTAATGTTTTCTTTTCTGATTTAGGCAGCTGGTTGACCTGATAAAGAGGACTGCTTTGAGCGGTATAATGGGCTCTTCTCTAATATTAATGTTTTCTTTTCTGATTTAGGCAGCTGGTTGACCTGATAAAGAGGACTGCTTTGAGCGGTATAATGGGCTCTTCTCTAATATTATTGTTTTTTTTTTCTGATTTAGGCAGCTGGTTGACCTGATAAAGAGGACTGCTTTGAGCGGTATAATGGACTCTTCTCTAATATTAATGTTTTCTTTTCTGATTTAGGCAGCTGGTTGACCTGATAAAGAGGACTGCTTCAACTGGAGAGAGTAACAGCTTATTGGTCATTGGGCCAAGAGGGAGTGGCAAAACTATCGTAAGTTATAGGGCCATAATTAAAAAGGTATTTGTTTGTCCTCGCCCCGACCGACTCGATTTTAACGCCCGACTGGAAATTCTTTTATTCAGATCGCTAAAAACAAAATGTTTTTTTTTTTTTTTTTTTTAGTAGTCGTATGTTGTCTGAGAAGCTCATTTTCGGTCAGAAACTCCAGCAACTGTGACTGAACAGCATAATTATTTATTGTTCTTGTGTTTTTCCAACTATTAAATTTTTAATTTGTTATCAAATTTATAATAATCCCCGACTATTTATTAATATTGATATCCTCGGCCTGGACCCTTAGTATGCCATTCCACCTTGCAAAAAAAAATAAAAAATTCCCTACCTACCTACCCACCTGAACATTTTGGGTAGGGTGTGGACAAACAAACAATTTATTAATTCTGGTCTAACAAGATATTTATATGCACCTATTATTGCTCTCACCTTTCCCGTGGAATTGCTCCGCCTACTGATCTAATGTGTACATAAACCAATGAACAATATTCAGCAATACTTAAAGTAATTGACATCGTCTAACGTGGTGTCACCCTGGTATTACTGCGGTATTATACTGCGGTAACATCCAGCACTGTGGTAAGGTTACCATTTCAACACTGCGTGTACCAACACTTACATGTCCACCACAATAATAAAAAAATTAAAATAAAATGCATGAATATGAATGAATGCATTGTTATCCACAAAACACACTTTATGTCAGACGAGAGTTTATTTATATACAGCATGTAAATAGTGAGCGATACGCAAAACACTCAACACCGTGGAGAGTGATTCATGGTGACCCATTCCAGGGACCAGCCTAGACCATATTTTCAGGGCGATATGACTTCGCCCTTCTATCAAAATAAGGCGAAGTGGCCGTTCTATAGGGCGAAGTGAGTCTACAAAACTTAAATTGAACAGTACTACGACAGGAGTCGCTATAGAACGAAAATAGGAGAGATGTAATATGTCAATTAAACTTATGAAACAATGGTTGAAATATGGAATCTTTATGTTCACTTCATGACCCTAATAACTATTAATAATACCCAAACATAATTGTGAGAGGATAGCAGCATTTTATATCGTAATTGTGGGAGAATGACAAGATTTTATTTCATATTTTTCGGGTTTTTAAAAATGCCAACAATATTTATCAAACCGAAACGAAACGAAATCATGAACACTTTCACTGCGCTCTATTAGTAATCCCGTTTGAAAATTTAATATGCTTCACAAATGAATTTGTTTTAAAATTTCTTTAACCAAACACCATAGGGAGTGATGAACTGACACATTGTGAGAGCTGTGAGTTGTAATCTTCATTGTAAGGTGTGGTAATCACGGTAATCTAAAAATCACAACAACCAGATTAACACTTGAGGCCCGACGATGTTTTCACAGCTGCCAGTAATCAGACTCCGTTGTCAACATGCTTCCAGATTGGAGCAATACAGGTGTTAATTGTTTTACAACACCCTGATAGTGGAGTATTGTGTGCAATCACTGTTGACAGTTGTAAATTATCATAAATTATTTGGGGAATTTTGCCGATTTTCGTCAGTCAACTTTGGAATTTTCCGGGCGACTTGAACTTCGCCCGACTGCAAAAATAAGGCGAAGCGGACGGCGCTAGGGCGAAGAAGTCGCCCACGTCGCCCTCTCGGCTGGTCCCTGACCCATTCGACATCGAAATCTTGAGAGGTGAAGATTAGCGATAGCTATACCGGTATGTTGTAAACCACTTGGTGGCATTTCTAAGCAAAGATCGATTACTGGTAGTTGTGGTCTCCGCTGTGTTGAGTGTTTTGCTTTTCGCATACTCTTTACATAACATGGCATTTGTTTACATAACAGAAAGTACTGACATGACAATGACATGCTGCAATTTACACGATATTTATGATTGTTATAAGAGCAAAGTTTGTTATACCGGTAATATTATTTCTGTTTATTGCCGTTTTAACGGATGTGACTATTTTAACAGCGATGCTCACCGCCAACACTTACCAATCTTTATCAAGATCCTCATGGACGTATTATTTTCTTAAACTTTTGGTTTGACGACCCGCTAATAGACCTTGGTATCATAACTCTATCGCAGTGACCATTTCGATAACGCTGTGGATACCGTATACTACCGGTAATACCGTGGTCATTACCAGGGTATCACCCCGTTTTTCAAGTTAATTACTTTGATTATAGTGGTAGAAGTGGAAATTTGACCATCATATTCAAGTAATGACCAAGTTTACAGATTGTCAGAAAATAAATGATCTGTCACATTTTGCCGGCATTTGCAGAATGAGGTCCCCAGAGGGTGAACTTATTCATGCTACCTTGTACAGAGGGCTAGCATCACCAAATTCCCCCTCTGGGGACCTCAGTCAGTTATCAGAATCGATTAATTGCCCAAAAATTATGCTAACCACTGTTCTGTTAACTATAGTATAAAATTGCCCAAAACGTGTTATTTATCAACATGTTCAACGAAAAGTGGCCTTATTGTCAACAGAAAGCCTCTTGATTTTAGAGTTATCCATTTTTATCCGCAATTTGGTTCGAGACCGTTGGCTCATCTACTGTTTACTGGGCCACTAATAATTCTCGAAATAGATTTCAAAAATTTATATCTGATAACTCTGAATTTTGATCGGTTGGTTCGTCGACTCGAATCAAACATTATTTACCCCGAATCAAAATAAAATAGTAATTGAGGGGCGCTTAATCGGATTATGCATCTTTAATTTTCATCCAATAACTAAATTGTAAACTTCTTCTCAGAACTTTAATCGTATTTTAAAAACATTTTTAGCTTATGAAGAGTGTGCTACAGGAGCTAGGCAAAGATGAAGAAATCAGTGAGAACCTCATGCAAGTTCATCTACATGGTATGCATTATCATTATTTTCTTTTCAGAAGCATTAGACATACCCAAATACCCAGACCAGTTTTTGTCAATCTGTTATGGGAGACATTGGGAGTATTTTCTTTAGCAATCATTGGCAATTGTTTCATTGATCATTTCTTTGTTTTAAATGGAAAAGGTCGGAGTAAACATATTCCGCTTTGTTTATGAGTCAGTTATTGAGTAAGGCCCACTTAATTTTCGAACCCCCAGATCACATTATATAAAATATAATGCCATATATACGAATTGTAAGAGGAAGCTCCAAAACATTGTATTTGCAATTTATTCGATGTAATGAACTGTGAACTTGTTGTTTTTGTTGAGAAAACGACGTCTGTTCCATGCTGAAGTTTCTACACACAGTCTATTATTTTCAATGGAAGTGCAATAACTCTATGTATTTACATATAGAGTTATTACCCTTCCATTGAAAATAAACGATAGTTTGATTTACGGTATGGAGCCATAACAGGGGAAATTATTTCTATTACCTTATGGGCACCTTCTGAGTTTCGTTCCAAATGGCGTGATGAATTATAGTATTTTAATCATATCTTATGGCATAGATTGTTATTAAAACAGTATAATCGGTGACTTGAAAATTAACTGGGCCTTCAAGGAAATTTTTTCCGCCAAGGAAAGCCCTTCAACTGAACAAAAACAAATAGCACGAAACGAATTACGTATACAAATGAAACGAAAAGTTTCCGTGTCGTAGGTGAGAAATATTAATTAACAACCGGGTTCGGACGACAAATAAATTGCAAGTTTGTCATCAACAATAAATATTGAGTCGATAAACTCACAATGTCAGAAAAATACTCCCTTAGAAACAACTGCTGTGCTTATAAACCACGACCGATCGACAGCGAGGAGGAAGAAAAACTGATCAGATAATAACAATGCCGGATTTACTTGGGTGTATTCATGCGTGACTAATCTGAGCTCGGGTGTGAAACGGGAGTCGGACGGCAATAAAATTTTAACCCTCCTGATTGACACAAGGCCGGAGATCTAATCCATATAGTTCAGTTTCGGGCTTCCCTTAAGGAAAAATTAATTATAATTTTAAAAATGATATATCTAGGCCTGATCAATTTTTCCAATTGTTTTCACAGGCTTGCTACAAACAGACGACAGGGTAGCTCTCATGGAGATTACGAGACAGTTGCAGTTAGAAAACACACTTGGAGATAAAGTCTTTGTAAGTGTCTTCGAGATATATCCAGAGTTCAGACCTCCATTTACAACAGATATATCCAGAGTTCAGACCTCCATTTACAACAGCATTTAATTTAATCTAAGGCCATGCAAATTAAAATTCTGTGTTCTCAGACGCCTCCCTCGTCAAACATTCTCAGACGCCTCCCTCATCAAACATTCTCTGACGCCTCCCTCGTCAAACATTCTCTGACGCCTCCCTCATCAAACATTCTCAGACGCCTCCCTCGTCAAACATTCTCAGACGCCTCCCTCATCAAACATTCTCAGACGCCTCCCTCATCAAACATTCTCAGACGCCTCCCTCATCAAACATTCTCAGACGCCTCCCTCATCAAACATTCTCAGACGCCTCCCTCATCAAACATTCTCAGACGCCTCCCTCATCAAACATTCTCAGACGCCTCCCTCATCAAACATTCTCAGACACCTCCCTCATCAAACATTCTCAGACGCCTCCCTCATCAAACATTCTCAGACGCCTCCCTCATCAAACATTCTCAGACACCTCCCTCATCAAACATTCTCAGACGCCTCCCTCATCAAACATTCTCAGACACCTCCCTCATCAAACATTCTCAGACGCCTCCCTCATCAAACATTCTCAGACGCCTCCCTCATCAAACATTCTCAGACGCCTCCCTCATCAAACATTCTCAGACGCCTCCCTCATCAAACATTCTCAGACGCCTCCCTCATCAAACATTCTCAGACGCCTCCCTCATCAAACATTCTCAGACACCTCCCTCTTCAAACATTCTCAGACGCCTCCCTCATCAAACATTCTCAGACGCCTCCCTCATCAAACATTCTCAGACGCCTCCCTCGTCAAACATTCTCAGACCTTCCCTCATCAAACATTCTCAGACACCTCCCTCATCAAACATTCTCAGACGCCTCCCTCATCAAACATTCTCAGACGCCTCCCTCATCAAACATTCTCAGACGCCTCCCTCATGAAACATTCTCAGACGCCTCCCTCATCAAACATTCTCAGACACCTCCCTCATCAAACATTCTCAGACACCTCCCTCATCAAACATTCTCAGACAGCTCCCTCATCAAACATTCTCAGACACCTTCCTCATCAAACATTCTCAGACGCCTCCCTCATCAAACATTCTCAGACGCCTCCCTCATCAAACATTCTCAGACGCCTCCCTCATCAAACATTCTCAGACACCTCCCTCTTCAAACATTCTCAGACGCCTCCCTCATCAAACATTCTCAGACGCCTCCCTCATCAAACATTCTCAGACGCCTCCCTCGTCAAACATTCTCAGACCTTCCCTCATCAAACATTCTCAGACGCCTCCCTCATCAAACATTCTCAGACGCCTCCCTCATCAAACATTCTCAGATGCCTCCCTCATCAAACATTCTCAGACGCCTCCCTCATGAAACATTCTCAGACGCCTCCCTCATCAAACATTCTCAGACACCTCCCTCATCAAACATTCTCAGACACCTCCCTCATCAAACATTCTCAGACAGCTCCCTCATCAAACATTCTCAGACACCTTCCTCATCAAACATTCTCAGACACCTCCCTCATCAAACATTCTCAGACACCTCCCTCATCAAACATTCTCAGACACCTCCCTCATCAAACATTTTTAGCCCAACTTGACGAAGTTAAGTTTGAGCTATTGCCATGGGTTGTCGTTTGTCCGTGCGTCCATCAACTATTTTCCATAGCACACCCTACAGGTCACATCTCTCATCCGATCGTCACCAAACTTCATTTGGATCTTTGGGGTGATCTCTAGATGGGAGCATCCTCCTTTGATCGAAATTCGTTAAAAAACATGGCCGCCGGCAGCCATCTTTGATTTTACTTTTTGTATGACCAAATCCTACTTTTAGATGATAGTCTTGTGTGAATTTTAAGATAAACTGGTTATCATCACTTTTTGTGTTCCCGAGATAGATATTCTCTGGGCCACATATCGTCTCGTCCTGATGGTCGCAATGATATTGGCCCATTGAAAGTAGCTCTAGATGAATTCGGCTATCGGAAACCCACATGGCGGTGATAACCTATATTTATCTACTTATTACTGATCAATTTATGATTTTGTATTATATTTATACCCCCTTTTAAAAAAAAAGGGGGGTATACTGTTTTGCACCCGTCCGTGCGTCCGTCCTTGCGTCGTTCCGTGCGTTTATCCGTTCTGTTCATATCATAACTTGAACAGTAGTGCTCGGATCTTAATAAAATTAGGTATGGATGTTCACTACTATGAGGACATTAAATAGAGGGTTCCATCGTTTTGTTCGGATTTTCCATTCTAGTTACTAGTATATTTGTCTTTGTAGGGATCTTTCTTGGAAACATTACAGTTCCTTCTGTATACACTATATGCTTTTATATTATATTTTTATTTTGTCTTTGTAGGGATCTTTCTCGGAGACATTACAGTTCCTTTTGGATGCACTGAGAGCAGGTTTGTTTTATCTATAAAATAGGTTTATCTGGTCATCGGTCCAAGTAAACCCCCCCTCTGTGATTAACCCTTTACCCAACAGAACGACCCTGTGCCAATGCATTCTCTTATATATGCGAGTCGACCATAGGTCGCCTCGCATATATAAGAGAATGCATTGGCTTAACACATTAAAAATTATAAAATTGTTAAAGAATGTAAGAAAAAATGGTAAAAAGTGTTAAAAAAAGATTTTTTTTAGGCCAATGCATTCTCTTATATATGCGAGGCGACCTATGGTCGACTCGCATATATAAGAGAATGCATTGGCACAGGGCATAACTGTAACTATCACAATGTGGTCAAGGAGCCGGTTCCAATGATACCCATATTTGTATGGTTCTATTGAGACAGACCGAAGATATTTTAGGCTCTTGAAGCTTTATTTGGCCGGTTTTGGCCGGTTTGTTGGGTAAAGGGTTAAGAAGAGAAAAATGGTCTCAAACAAAATGTGTGTTCCATTGTATGGACTCAGCAAAATTTCATGTTCAAGAAAATTGTTGATAGAAAATAATATTCACAGTGTATTAATTAGACATTTGATGAATGAAACATCAGGAGCCATTATTCAGCTTTGCACATATTTTGATCTTTTAAACATTTTGATTTAAAAAAAAAGAAATTTTTTAAATTCTGTTTTTCAACTTGAACTTAAAGTCATTAGCTTCACTCCCGGTGGGCATATATTTGATGTCAGACAGAACTGTGCCCGATATACCACAAGAAAGGTCATAAAAAACTAGAAATAAAACCCCAATGTGGCATATTATTAGTGCGGTACTCGCCCTGTATTAAATTGTTGAAAACTGCGATCAGAGTAAGAAATCTTCTCAGATACAAACACATTTTCGGAGCGAATCAGCGCGCGGAGTCTCATGGAATTATATTCGGAGGAAATCGGAACCACCCGAATAACGACGATCGGCTGGCACGCACGACTGGGAGAACAGCCAAAACAAAGGCCGGCATGTCGATAACGAAAGTAGATTCAACAAAAAGAGAAAAAAAATAAAAAAAATAATAGGGGGCCTATCATAGTTTTTGCATTCAAGTTTTCTAAGTAAAATGTCGACAATTATTTGGCAACTAACAAAGTTTTCACACTCTGTATATATATTTATATATATACATGGAATTTTTGCAAATTTAGGAGAGAATGAGTACGTATTCACAGTGTGCTAAAGACGATTGGCACACCTCCGAAATTATCCAGGTTCACCATAATAAACAAATCTGGGAATTCTGCCTTCTAATCTAACGTCAACATATTTGGCCGAATACAAGGTGAAGTTATCTGCATGCGAATTATTGACTTCTGTAAATGTAAATTATAAGCAATATTTCAATAATATTTGACATCACAATAGACCAATCGTGCTGAGCTAGATCGATTGGTCTTCCTGACACTGTTGTAAGAGATTTCTTGAATATTGAAATTTTGTTTGCTTGAAGATTTGTTCAAATTTATGATGAATATACCAGCAAAAAATTATACATTGTCTTTCATTAGTTTCAAAATTGTCTTTCATTAGTTTCAAAATGAATAAGAATAATTTTTTTTACAAAAAAATGGTTGTAACTTGAAAGAACAATTTAGAGTAGGCCTACTCCCTTTATCCAAGATTCATGCTGGCTGTGAAAGACCGATGGGATTATTTTAGCCCGATCGGTATATTTTAGCCCGATCGGGCTATTATTGATTGATCGGTGGTTCACCCAGACCTGTAGGATATGCGCACTATAGGATATATAGATAAGGCGTTTTATGTATGGGAGGCCTATTTCACTTGAAAGAACAATTTATAGTAGGCTTACTCCCTTTATCCAAGATTCAGGCTGGCTGTGAAAGACCGATCGGTCAGTTTAGCCCGATCGGTCTATTTTAGCCCGATCGGGCTATTATTGATTGATCGGTGGTTCACCCAGACCTGTAGGGTATGCGCGCTATAGTATATAGATAAGGCGTTTCATGTATGGGAGGCCTATTTCACTTGAAAGAACAATTTATAGTAGGCCTACTCCCTTTATCCAAGATTCAGGCTGGCTGTGAAAGACTGATTGGTCTATTTTAGCCCGATCGGTCTATTTTAGCCCGATCGGGCTATTATTGATTGATCGGTGGTTCACCCAGACATGTAGGGTATGCGCGCTATAGTATATAGATAAGGCGTTTCATGTATGGGAGGCCTATTTCACTTGAAAGAACAATTTAGAGTAGGCCTACTCCCTTTATCCAAGATTCAAGCTGGCTGTGAAAGAACGATCGGTCTATTTTAGACTGATCGGTCTACTTTAGCCCGATCGGGCTGTTATTGATTGATCGGTGGTTCACCCAGACCTGTAGGATATACGCGCTATAGCATATAGATACGGCATTTCATGTATGGGATACCCATTTCACATTTATTATTCATTTACGATCAAGCGCAAATATTTCGCAAAATAACATCTATCATTTGCGCTTCAGTGTAAATCATTTGCGCAAATAAAAATTAATATGCATTGATATCACCCCCCTGAATTAATTTTAAATGGCACAGACCCACCATATGAGGGAAGCACCCCCCCCAGTAACCCCAATATCTCTTTTATGACCATGGAAATGGTAGAGATATGTGCAGGATATATCTCTTTTATAAAATATACTAGATCTCTGGGATGGAGACACAAATTCTTGGGGGCAGGGATGCTGATAATATGAAAATTGGGGTTTTCCCCAATTTCAAGTCAATAAGTACACCATATGAGGGAAGCGAGTCCCCAGTAACCCCGAATTCCATATTTATGGCCATGGAAATGGTATATATCTGTGTAGGAGATGTCCCTTTAATAAAATATACTAGAGCTCTGGGAGTGAGGCACCAATTCTTGGGACACCAGGGACAGAGATGCTGATATATGCATATGGAAATATTTTTTCTTCAATGTTTCAGTATTATATGGGGCTACTACTATGGGTCCATGATAATATACTATGAGATGGACTCTATCATTCACAATCAGAGGGAAGTATAAAGGGAGTGTTAGGTATTTGCGCTTAAGCGCAAATATATTGATAGACATATACTTGCGCTTAAGCGCAAATGATTCATTTTCACATTTTATATTAACTAATTGCATTTAAGCGTAAATCAGTTACGCTTAATGTAATCATTTACGCTTAAGCATAATTGACTTATGCGTTATCATAATACATTGGAATTATATTAAGAGCAATAATTTCATCGGCTGTCTTACCTTATATGTATATTTGTATAATCTGATGTATGTTAATTTACTGGCATTAGTAATGTGGTTGCATCCATTTCAGCTTGAGTATGTGGAGTTCAATGGGGGTGTATATGAATTACGGTTAAGCGCAACTCATTTACGCTTAAGTGGATTTCATTTACACTTAAGCGTAATTGAAATGAATTATGCTTAAGCAAATACATGTACCTATCTCCAACTGGTTTCCTCAGTCTGAACATCCATCTTAGTATGGGATATGGGTGGAGTCCTCACCTATGTTTGAGTAATGTTTTATGGCCTGAGTTAATTTGAGTTTAGAGCAAATCACATGGGAGTCTTTTTTACATTTATTATTTATTTGCATACAAATATTTGCGCTTAAGCATAAAGCAATTGCGCTTACTTAGTGCAAATACACAACACTTCTTTACTTCCATCCAATTTTAACTGTCAATGATTGAGTCCATCTTATGGTATATTTATTTGGGCCTATATAAACTCAAAAATTGAAGAAAACATAATTCCATATGGATATCTATATCACTATCGCTGTCCCAAACAAATACGGTCTGTACTAGAATAGTGAATAGCAATATGGCACACATGTAGCATTGCACAGGTAATTAAACAGTTTGAAATACACATGTAAGACAACTCTTTCTGCACGAGACTGTACCTGCTGTAGTTCGATCATAAAATCGGTCAACGATCTGCAACGATTACAAATTTCTATAAATAGTAACATTTTCAACTGTTACCGTTGTTCATTGCTCGATCATGACCACTTTGATTATAATTCTTTCATAACTCGGTCAATGTTCTTCCGTTGGTGATTTCAGGCAATAATTCCTTTTATATCCCTCCCATTCGAATTGACTATACCGCTTGTTTTTCGTTTTATTAAGCTGATGTTACGCTATTCCAGCAAACGGCCTCCCTCCACGGAAGCTATTTTCTGAGAACGAAAGCCGACTCAATCCCGACCAAGTCGGAAGTGTTCGGGTGTTTCCGCGACTGCACACGACAACTCGTTAGTGTATTTATTTCGCGTTTACAGTGGAATTATTCGTCCCGATTGAGGGAAAGTAAATAGTTAGTTACGTGGCCGTATAATTAGTACAAACTGATATCTGGTTAGGGCATTTCGTGTATGGGGGTTATTTTATTCAGTCTTTCCACAGAATAACGCAGGGAACTCAATTGTGAGGTTCAATTTACGTTTCACATCACTTTAAGTTAAAAACAAATTTAATTTTTTTAAATTAAAATTGTGAAAAACTAACACCATTATAACATCCCGCTGTGGTTCCGGTATCTGGGAGAAATATCGCAAACAGACAGATCCTACTCCTTTATATATGGAAAAAAATTCCTTCTAACCCTTTGATTATATCCCTATTTTTTTCAGGGAGCCAGACGAAGAGCAAGTCGATTCTGTTTGTTTTGGATGAATTTGATTTGTTTGCTCATCACAAGAACCAAACGTTGCTCTATAACTTGTTTGATGTATCTCAGTCCGCACAGACTCCTATATGTGTTATAGGCATCACATGTAGATTGGTGAGTATGCTGGGCCGTAGTCCTTTACACTTTCTACCATAAAATATGTATTTAGTGAAGCTACGACACAGACCAGGCTAGCATCACCAAATTCATTCTCGGGGGACCTCATTCTGCATAGGCGTCTTCTTCTCTGGAAAGTATCTTTATTATCAAATTAACAAGTTTTTTTGTTTAGTTTCTCCAAATTGGCAGATGACACAATGCATAATAGAGGTGCCCAATGGGTGCACATCTTCACCATTTAGGAACTTAAATCTGTGTCTAGGTCTCACATAGCAGATTAAGCCATGCAGAATGAGGTCCACGAAGGCTGAATTTAGTGACGCTAGCTAACCCACTGTGGTGGTGTCACTAAATTACCCTCTGAGGACCTCATTCTGCAAATATCTGGCACCATATTTTCATGTTAGGAAATATTGAGTTAATTAGCTCAACAAACGGCCATGGCTGACCCTTAGTCATTTAACCTTTTCAGTGCCAAGTCCGATTTTTGTATCAACCCATATACCCTGTGCCAATGCATTCTCTTATATATGCGAGTCGACCATAGGTCACCTCGCATATATAAATAAGAGAATGCATTGGCCTAACAATTTTTTACAATTTTAATAATTTTTTCTTGTATTCTTTAACAATTTTATAATTTCACCCATACAGAACCCCAGACAAACATGAGCAGACGACACTCTTCTATATGCTTCTATATATGTGTGGGGCTCCCTGCAGTGTAAAGGATGTTTTTTATTTTATGTCCTAAAAATTGTAAGAAACATTTATTTAAAAAAAATGATAAAAAATTGTTAGGCCAATGCATTCTCTTATATATGTGAGGCGACCTATGGTCGACTCGCATATATAAGAGAATGCATTGGCACAGGGTAAAAAAATCCCGACTTACGACTCAACAAACAGCCATGGCTGAGCCTTAGTCATTTAACCTTTTCTTTACGAAATACTCATTGGCCTGTAGTTCCCTAAGGAAATGTTCAGATAGGCCACTGGCCATTTGTTGAAATTTGATCTGAACTTTTACCACCAATAGATAGGAATCCTTTGGCGCTTGTTTATCTGTCATCTAATTATTTTTTTTAACATTCCTCCAGTTGAATAATAGACCATTCCAGTCTATAATTTTATAACTGAGTTGGAGAATTCATTTGGTAAAGAAAGCATTAACATCTCGCATCAGGGTTCCCTCGACACTTGGAAAACCCTTGAATTTGAAAATAATGTTTCAAGGCCACTTAAAAAGCCTGGAAATCTTGAACACCCCATACTCACTCCTTGAAAACTCTGGAAAAATCCCACCCGAACATGATATGTTTTTTAAACAATGAATAGTGTTTCCTTCATTTCGTATTATTTACGGTGATAAATTTCTGGTAGTTTCCGGTGGTTGGAATTTTCGATAATCATAGTTGATTGCTACATTCTTCCAGTGGAGTTAGATTTTGGATATTAACTTAACTAAACTGAAGTAAGTCGATAATATTTCTTTAAAGGGGTACTGTACGCCATTTTCAATAAATTTCCGGTAATAACACCGATCTAAGATCGATAATATATAGAAACATAAGTAATTTGAGTCGAAGATGTATTCTGTAAACGCTCAGGTTAATAGGCTATCTTAAAATTTAATAATTTAAAAGTTAATAATTTGATATAAATTGAATTTATGGCACCAGCCATAAAATGGCGGAAATTAAAATACGAATTTCCGTGTATAAGACGTAATCGAATTACTTGAGGGATACTGGATTAGTAAACCACGATCGTTTAAAACATGATGATACGGGGAGAAAACTCAAGCCACTCACTGACCAGTGACGATACAATAACTTAAATGAGTATATGGGACTAGTATGCATATAATATAACTTTTATTTGATACATTTGGTTGAAAACTGTATAAAAATTACTCGACAACAACAATTTGTATTGTTGCATTCCGGTAAATTTGCCATCCGTAACACTACTTCGTACTCAACAGACTTTCAAATAATGGAAACCTTGTTACCTTTATATTCTCCGACTCGGAGACTATAGCAACCAACAACAACATTGTGGGTACAGTATCCCTTTAAGTCAGCATGAGGCCCTTTTCAGGTTATGAGCAGACCTGTTTACATTCCCGATTTCGGCGGGAGTCTCCCGATTTTGTGTCATTTCTCCTGTGCTCCCGATCGGGAAACGAAATCTCCCGATTCAAAAGATAAAACCAAAAATTAGCCTACGGCTGTAGCAAGCGATAAGCCATGCATGCTATAGTGTTACAAATCAATTAGGAATATATCGCCTGCGAGTCAAATAGTGGCAAAATGTTGACACAACGTTGACTCTTTTGTTTAACAGCGTTGAGTAAGTAAATGCGGTCTTCAATGTCCAGACAAGAATTATAATATATCAAACAAGAAGCCTTCCTTTTTGGCCACACTTAATAAAGTGTTGGTTTCTGCTCGTCCCGACCAACTGCTTTAAAACCGCCGACTTAAACTTTTTGTTATTTTAGTTCCGTTTCCATCTTTGTGGTATTCTGTGTTTTGTATACGCATATAAGATAAGAACGCGAATCGAACGGACCTCAAACAATTCTGTCAATACGTACTCTCTTTAAATTCACCGATGTTACCTGATGTTACTGAATTTATTTGGCTACAAAATTATACGAGAGCGCCATTTTATAGTGTGCAAATATGGTTTTAATCGTTGTATTGCCATGTTCGAAATAAAATGTGAAAATATAAACCGGAAAATCGTAATTTTATTCCCAATGATTCAGTGATTTTAGAGACACTCAGTAGTCTGTGTCAAGGCCGTTAATTGTAGCAGATGCAAACCAAATGCGACAAACAGTCAATATGACATTCAAATGAAAAATATGAAGTTTTTTCCATCATACTGACATTGAAAATAATCTCCCTATTTTTCACTAAATCTACCTATTTCCAATTTTGAAAGTAAACAGGTCTGGTTATGAGTGAGGTATTTATTTGTAGAAATTTTTTTCTAGTGTTTGTTTCCGTTTCCAGGATGTGATTGAATTGTTGGAGAAGAGGGTTAAGTCACGATTCTCCCACCGACAGCTGCACCTGTTCAACTCATTAACGTATAAGGATTACATACAGATGTTTGTATCATTACTCACGATGCCAGATGACTTCTCAGATAAAAATTTCCGGAAACAGTGGAATAATTCTATCAAGGTAATTATAACCACACACAAAGACAGTAGGGCTGCAACTATACATTTCTCATGATACGATACATATCACAATTCTGTGCCAACATTTCAATATGTTTCACAATACGGTGAACGAAATGGAGATGTACTAATATTATTTTTTTTGGCGGCAGACATTTAAACAAAAACGTTTGTGTGTTTTTTCTCCCTCATATTTTTTTCTCGTATGTGTTGCCATTCTACTAAGCAATTGATGTGTGAATTAATTACAGCACATTCCATTCCCTAGAGAAATCCAGTGCACCCAATCAGAATATTGCTTTAATATAATATGATTGATGATATATATAGCTACTACGCGGGTAATTTTAATGCGTCGAAGGTGATAGGTTATAGTGCGCACTTCATTTAAATTAGCGGAAACTTCGAATTATGTCAATTCAACTTTGCACATGCACAGTTCATCAACATGCATACAGTTAAGGAAACATATAAATTTGACAATTAAATTAAGTGATAATTAATACCGGAAAAACATTTATCAACATGAAAATAGGGAATGGGACATGAATCATGTAGTGTATCGAATATGTGATGAAATTGATCATGAATCCAATCGTGAAGAATGAATCGCGATGCCTCAAAATTTTGATAACGTAACAGACCTACAGAAGAGGGTAACTGTTCACATGTATCTCTTCATTAGGGTTTGTTACTTAATAGTGAAATGAGTAAGAGAAATATTACTTGGAGCTGAACAATAATCTATTGATAATATTTGTGCACTTTTCAAGCCCCAGTTGTTTTATATTTGATTTCTCAGGAATTGTCTGATGAGTCGACCGTAAGAGATATACTACACAGACAATACAACATAAACAAAGATATCAGAGGACTGCAATCATTATTGGTGAGTCTAACATTATCCCCTCTCCATGACTGTAATGTCTGATGAGTCGACTGTAAGAGATATACTAAACAGACAATACAACATAAACAAAGATATGAGAGGACTGCAATCTTTATTGGTGAGTCTAACATTATCCCCTCTCCATGACTGTAATGTATGATGAGTCGACTGTAAGAGATATACTAAACAGACAATACAACATAAACAAAGATATGAGAGGACTGCAATCTTTATTGGTGAGTCTAACATTATCCCCTCTCCATGACTGTAATGTCTGATGAGTCGACTGTAAGAGATATACTAAACAGACAATACAACATAAACAAAGATATGAGAGGACTGCAATCTTTATTGGTGAGTCTAACATTATCCCCTCTCCATGACTGTAATGTATGATGAGTCGACCGTAAGAGATATACTAAACAGACAATACAACATAAACAAAGATATGAGAGGACTGCAATCTTTATTGGTGAGTCTAACATTATCCCCTCTCCATGACTGTAATGTATGATGAGTCGACAGTAAGAGATATACTAAACAGACAATACAACATAAACAAAGATATGAGAGGACTGCAATCTTTATTGGTGAGTCTAACATTATCCCCTCTCCATGACTGTAATGTATGATGAGTCGACTGTAAGAGATATACTAAACAGACAATACAACATAAACAAAGATATGAGAGGACTGCAATCTTTATTGGTGAGTCTAACATTATCCCCTCTCCATGACTGTAATGTCTGATGAGTCGACTGTAAGAGATATACTAAACAGACAATACAACATAAACAAAGATATGAGAGGACTGCAATCTTTATTGGTGAGTCTAACATTATCCCCTCTCCATGACTGTAATGTATGATGAGTCGACCGTAAGAGATATACTAAACAGACAATACAACATAAACAAAGATATGAGAGGACTGCAATCTTTATTGGTGAGTCTAACATTATCCCCTCTCCATGACTGTAATGTATGATGAGTCGACAGTAAGAGATATACTAAACAGACAATACAACATAAACAAAGATATGAGAGGACTGCAATCTTTATTGGTGAGTCTAACATTATCCCCTCTCCATGACTGTAATGTATGATGAGTCGACTGTAAGAGATATACTAAACAGACAATACAACATAAACAAAGATATCAGAGGACTGCAATCTTTATTGGTGAGTCTAACATTATCCCCTCTCCATGACTGTAATGTCTGATGAGTCGACAGTAAGAGATATACTAAACAGACAATACAACATAAACAAAGATATGAGAGGACTGCAATCTTTATTGGTGAGTCTAACATTATCCCCTCTCCATGACTGTAATGTATGATGAGTCGACTGTAAGAGATATACTAAACAGACAATACAACAAAAACAAAGATATCAGAGGACTGCAATCTTTATTGGTGAGTCTAACATTATCCCCTCTCCATGACTGTAATGTCTGATGAGTCGACAGTAAGAGATATACTAAACAGACAATACAACATAAACAAAGATATGAGAGGACTGCAATCTTTATTGGTGAGTCTAACATTATCCCCTCTCCATGACTGTAATGTATGATGAGTCGACTGTAAGAGATATACTAAACAGACAATACAACATAAACAAAGATATGAGAGGACTGCAATCTTTATTGGTGAGTCTAACATTATCCCCTCTCCATGACTGTAATGTCTGATGAGTCGACTGTAAGAGATATACTAAACAGACAATACAACATAAACAAAGATATGAGAGGACTGCAATCTTTATTGGTGAGTCTAACATTATCCCCTCTCCATGACTGTAATGTATGATGAGTCGACCGTAAGAGATATACTAAACAGACAATACAACATAAACAAAGATATGAGAGGACTGCAATCTTTATTGGTGAGTCTAACATTATCCCCTCTCCATGACTGTAATGTATGATGAGTCGACAGTAAGAGATATACTAAACAGACAATACAACATAAACAAAGATATGAGAGGACTGCAATCTTTATTGGTGAGTCTAACATTATCCCCTCTCCATGACTGTAATGTCTGATGAGTCGACAGTAAGAGATATACTAAACAGACAATACAACATAAACAAAGATATGAGAGGACTGCAATCTTTATTGGTGAGTCTAACATTATCCCCTCTCCATGACTGTAATGTCTGATGAGTCGACAGTAAGAGATATACTAAACAGACAATACAACATAAACAAAGATATGAGAGGACTGCAATCTTTATTGGTGAGTCTAACATTATCCCCTCTCCATGACTGTAATGTATGATGAGTCGACTGTAAGAGATATACTAAACAGACAATACAACATAAACAAAGATATGAGAGGACTGCAATCTTTATTGGTGAGTCTAACATTATCCCCTCTCCATGACTGTAATGTATGATGAGTCGACAGTAAGAGATATACTAAACAGACAATACAACATAAACAAAGATATCAGAGGACTGCAATCTTTATTGGTGAGTCTAACATTATCCCCTCTCCATGACTGTAATGTCTGATGAGTCGACAGTAAGAGATATACTAAACAGACAATACAACATAAACAAAGATATGAGAGGACTGCAATCTTTATTGGTGAGTCTAACATTATCCCCTCTCCATGACTGTAATGTCTGATGAGTCGACAGTAAGAGATATACTAAACAGACAATACAACATAAACAAAGATATCAGAGGACTGCAATCTTTATTGGTGAGTCTAACATTATCCCCTCTCCATGACTGTAATGTATGATGAGTCGACTGTAAGAGATATACTAAACAGACAATACAACATAAACAAAGATATGAGAGGACTGCAATCTTTATTGGTGAGTCTAACATTATCCCCTCTCCATGACTGTAATGTCTGATGAGTCGACAGTAAGAGATATACTAAACAGACAATACAACATAAACAAAGATATGAGAGGACTGCAATCTTTATTGGTGAGTCTAACATTATCCCCTCTCCATGACTGTAATGTATGATGAGTCGACTGTAAGAGATATACTAAACAGACAATACAACATAAACAAAGATATGAGAGGACTGCAATCTTTATTGGTGAGTCTAACATTATCCCCTCTCCATGACTGTAATGTATGATGAGTCGACAGTAAGAGATATACTAAACAGACAATACAACATAAACAAAGATATGAGAGGACTGCAATCTTTATTGGTGAGTCTAACATTATCCCCTCTCCATGACTGTAATGTCTGATGAGTCGACTGTAAGAGATATACTAAACAGACAATACAACATAAACAAAGATATGAGAGGACTGCAATCTTTATTGGTGAGTCTAACATTATCCCCTCTCCATGACTGTAATGTATGATGAGTCGACAGTAAGAGATACACTAAACAGACAATACAACATAAACAAAGATATCAGAGGACTGCAATCTTTATTGGTGAGTCTAACATTATCCCCTCTCCATGACTGTATTGTCTGATGAGTCGACTGTAAGAGATATACTAAACAGACAATACAACATAAACAAAGATATCAGAGGACTGCAATCTTTATTGGTGAGTCTAACATTATCCCCTTTCCATGACTAATGTCTGATGAGTCGACAGTAAGAGATATACTAAACAGACAATACAACATAAACAAAGATATGAGAGGACTGCAATCTTTATTGGTGAGTCTAACATTATCCCCTCTCCATGACTGTAATGTCTGATGAGTCGACAGTAAGAGATATACTAAACAGACAATACAACATAAACAAAGATATCAGAGGACTGCAATCTTTATTGGTGAGTCTAACATTATCCCCTCTCCATGACTGTAATGTATGATGAGTCGACTGTAAGAGATATACTAAACAGACAATACAACATAAACAAAGATATCAGAGGACTGCAATCTTTATTGGTGAGTCTAACATTATCCCCTCTCCATGACTGTAATGTATGATGAGTCGACTGTAAGAGATATACTAAACAGACAATACAACATAAACAAAGATATCAGAGGACTGCAATCTTTATTGGTGAGTCTACATTATCCCCTCTCCATGACTGTAATGTATGATGAGTCGACAGTAAGAGATATACTAAACAGACAATACAACATAAACAAAGATATGAGAGGACTGCAATCTTTATTGGTGAGTCTAACATTATCCCCTCTCCATGACTGTAATGTATGATGAGTCGACTGTAAGAGATACACTAAACAGACAATACAACATAAACAAAGATATGAGAGGACTGCAATCTTTATTGGTGAGTCTAACATTATCCCCTCTCCATGACTGTAATGTATGATGAGTCGACTGTAAGAGATATACTAAACAGACAATACAACATAAACAAAGATATGAGAGGACTGCAATCTTTATTGGTGAGTCTACATTATCCCCTCTCCATGACTGTAATGTATGATGAGTCGACAGTAAGAGATATACTAAACAGACAATACAACATAAACAAAGATATGAGAGGACTGCAATCTTTATTGGTGAGTCTAACATAATCCCCTCTCCATGACTGTAATGTATGATGAGTCGACTGTAAGAGATACACTAAACAGACAATACAACATAAACAAAGATATGAGAGGACTGCAATCTTTATTGGTGAGTCTAACATTATCCCCTCTCCATGACTGTAATGTATGATGAGTCGACTGTAAGAGATATACTAAACAGACAATACAACATAAACAAAGATATGAGAGGACTGCAATCTTTATTGGTGAGTCTAACATTATCCCCTCTCCATGACTGTAATGTATGATGAGTCGACAGTAAGAGATATACTAAACAGACAATACAACATAAACAAAGATATCAGAGGACTGCAATCTTTATTGGTGAGTCTAACATTATTCCCTCTCCATGACTGTAATGTATGATGAGTCGACTGTAAGAGATATACTAAACAGACAATACAACATAAACAAAGATATGAGAGGACTGCAATCTTTATTGGTGAGTCTAACATTATCCCCTCTCCATGACTGTAATGTCTGATGAGTCGACAGTAAGAGATATACTAAACAGACAATACAACATAAACAAAGATATGAGAGGACTGCAATCTTTATTGGTGAGTCTAACATTATCCCCTCTCCATGACTGTAATGTATGATGAGTCGACTGTAAGAGATATACTAAACAGACAATACAACATAAACAAAGATATGAGAGGACTGCAATCTTTATTGGTGAGTCTAACATTATCCCCTCTCCATGACTGTAATGTATGATGAGTCGACAGTAAGAGATATACTAAACAGACAATACAACATAAACAAAGATATGAGAGGACTGCAATCTTTATTGGTGAGTCTAACATTATCCCCTCTCCATGACTGTAATGTATGATGAGTCGACCGTAAGAGATATACTAAACAGACAATACAACATAAACAAAGATATGAGAGGACTGCAATCTTTATTGGTGAGTCTAACATTATCCCCTCTCCATGACTGTAATGTATGATGAGTCGACTGTAAGAGATATACTAAACAGACAATACAACATAAACAAAGATATGAGAGGACTGCAATCTTTATTGGTGAGTCTAACATTATCCCCTCTCCATGACTGTAATGTCTGATGAGTCGACTGTAAGAGATATACTAAACAGACAATACAACATAAACAAAGATATGAGAGGACTGCAATCTTTATTGGTGAGTCTAACATTATCCCCTCTCCATGACTGTAATGTATGATGAGTCGACAGTAAGAGATATACTAAACAGACAATACAACATAAACAAAGATATCAGAGGACTGCAATCTTTATTGGTGAGTCTAACATTATCCCCTCTCCATGACTGTAATGTATGATGAGTCGACTGTAAGAGATATACTAAACAGACAATACAACATAAACAAAGATATGAGAGGACTGCAATCTTTATTGGTGAGTCTAACATTATCCCCTCTCCATGACTGTAATGTATGATGAGTCGACCGTAAGAGATATACTAAACAGACAATACAACATAAACAAAGATATCAGAGGACTGCAATCTTTATTGGTGAGTCTAACATTATCCCCTCTCCATGACTGTAATGTCTGATGAGTCGACAGTAAGAGATATACTAAACAGACAATACAACATAAACAAAGATATCAGAGGACTGCAATCTTTATTGGTGAGTCTAACATTATCCCCTCTCCATGACTGTAATGTCTGATGAGTCGACAGTAAGAGATATACTAAACAGACAATACAACATAAACAAAGATATCAGAGGACTGCAATCTTTATTGGTGAGTCTAACATTATCCCCTCTCCATGACTGTAATGTCTGATGAGTCGACAGTAAGAGATATACTAAACAGACAATACAACATAAACAAAGATATCAGAGGACTGCAATCTTTATTGGTGAGTCTAACATTATCCCCTCTCCATGACTGTAATGTCTGATGAGTCGACTGTAAGAGATATACTAAACAGACAATACAACATAAACAAAGATATGAGAGGACTGCAATCTTTATTGGTGAGTCTAACATTATCCCCTCTCCATGACTGTAATGTCTGATGAGTCGACAGTAAGAGATATACTAAACAGACAATACAACATAAACAAAGATATCAGAGGACTGCAATCTTTATTGGTGAGTCTAACATTATCCCCTCTCCATGACTGTAATGTCTGATGAGTCGACAGTAAGAGATATACTAAACAGACAATACAACATAAACAAAGATATCAGAGGACTGCAATCTTTATTGGTGAGTCTAACATTATCCCCTCTCCATGACTGTAATGTCTGATGAGTCGACAGTAAGAGATATACTAAACAGACAATACAACATAAACAAAGATATCAGAGGACTGCAATCTTTATTGGTGAGTCTAACATTATCCCCTCTCCATGACTGTAATGTCTGATGAGTCGACTGTAAGAGATATACTAAACAGACAATACAACATAAACAAAGATATCAGAGGACTGCAATCTTTATTGGTGAGTCTAACATTATCCCCTCTCCATGACTGTAATGTCTGATGAGTCGACAGTAAGAGATATACTAAACAGACAATACAACATAAACAAAGATATCAGAGGACTGCAATCTTTATTGGTGAGTCTAACATTATCCCCTCTCCATGACTGTAATGTCTGATGAGTCGACTGTAAGAGATATACTAAACAGACAATACAACATAAACAAAGATATCAGAGGACTGCAATCTTTATTGGTGAGTCTAACATTATCCCCTCTCCATGACTGTAATGTCTGATGAGTCGACAGTAAGAGATATACTAAACAGACAATACAACATAAACAAAGATATCAGAGGACTGCAATCTTTATTGGTGAGTCTAACATTATCCCCTCTCCATGACTGTAATGTCTGATGAGTCGACTGTAAGAGATATACTAAACAGACAATACAACATAAACAAAGATATCAGAGGACTGCAATCTTTATTGGTGAGTCTAACATTATCCCCTCTCCATGACTGTAATGTCTGATGAGTCGACAGTAAGAGATATACTAAACAGACAATACAACATAAACAAAGATATCAGAGGACTGCAATCTTTATTGGTGAGTCTAACATTATCCCCTCTCCATGACTGTAATGTATGATGAGTCGACAGTAAGAGATATACTAAACAGACAATACAACATAAACAAAGATATGAGAGGACTGCAATCTTTATTGGTGAGTCTAACATTATCCCCTCTCCATGACTGTAATGTATGATGAGTCGACTGTAAGAGATATACTAAACAGACAATACAACATAAACAAAGATATGAGAGGACTGCAATCTTTATTGGTGAGTCTAACATTATCCCCTCTCCATGACTGTAATGTCTGATGAGTCGACTGTAAGAGATATACTAAACAGACAATACAACATAAACAAAGATATCAGAGGACTGCAATCTTTATTGGTGAGTCTAACATTATCCCCTCTCCATGACTAATGTCTGATGAGTCGACAGTAAGAGATATACTAAACAGACAATACAACATAAACAAAGATATGAGAGGACTGCAATCTTTATTGGTGAGTCTAACATTATCCCCTCTCCATGACTGTAATGTATGATGAGTCGACCGTAAGAGATATACTAAACAGACAATACAACATAAACAAAGATATGAGAGGACTGCAATCTTTATTGGTGAGTCTAACATTATCCCCTCTCCATGACTGTAATGTATGATGAGTCGACAGTAAGAGATATACTAAACAGACAATACAACATAAACAAAGATATGAGAGGACTGCAATCTTTATTGGTGAGTCTAACATTATCCTCTCTCCATGACTGTAATGTATGATGAGTCGACCGTAAGAGATATACTAAACAGACAATACAACATAAACAAAGATATGAGAGGACTGCAATCTTTATTGGTGAGTCTAACATTATCCCCTCTCCATGACTGTAATGTATGATGAGTCGACTGTAAGAGATATACTAAACAGACAATACAACATAAACAAAGATATCAGAGGACTGCAATCTTTATTGGTGAGTCTAACATTATCCCCTCTCCATGACTGTAATGTATGATGAGTCGACTGTAAGAGATATACTAAACAGACAATACAACATAAACAAAGATATCAGAGGACTGCAATCTTTATTGGTGAGTCTAACATTATCCCCTCTCCATGACTGTAATGTATGATGAGTCGACTGTAAGAGATATACTAAACAGACAATACAACATAAACAAAGATATGAGAGGACTGCAATCTTTATTGGTGAGTCTAACATTATCCCCTCTCCATGACTGTAATGTATGATGAGTCGACTGTAAGAGATATACTAAACAGACAATACAACATAAACAAAGATATGAGAGGACTGCAATCTTTATTGGTGAGTCTAACATTATCCCCTCTCCATGACTGTAATGTATGATGAGTCGACTGTAAGAGATATACTAAACAGACAATACAACATAAACAAAGATATGAGAGGACTGCAATCTTTATTGGTGAGTCTAACATTATCCCCTCTCCATGACTGTAATGTATGATGAGTCGACTGTAAGAGATATACTAAACAGACAATACAACATAAACAAAGATATGAGAGGACTGCAATCTTTATTGGTGAGTCTAACATTATCCCCTCTCCATGACTGTAATGTCTGATGAGTCGACTGTAAGAGATATACTAAACAGACAATACAACATAAACAAAGATATGAGAGGACTGCAATCTTTATTGGTGAGTCTAACATTATCCCCTCTCCATGACTGTAATGTATGATGAGTCGACTGTAAGAGATATACTAAACAGACAATACAACATAAACAAAGATATGAGAGGACTGCAATCTTTATTGGTGAGTCTAACATTATCCCCTCTCCATGACTGTAATGTATGATGAGTCGACTGTAAGAGATATACTAAACAGACAATACAACATAAACAAAGATATCAGAGGACTGCAATCTTTATTGGTGAGTCTAACATTATCCCCTCTCCATGACTGTAATGTATGATGAGTCGACTGTAAGAGATATACTAAACAGACAATACAACATAAACAAAGATATCAGAGGACTGCAATCTTTATTGGTGAGTCTAACATTATCCCCTCTCCATGACTGTAATGTATGATGAGTCGACAGTAAGAGATATACTAAACAGACAATACAATATAAACAAAGATATGAGAGGACTGCAATCTTTATTGGTGAGTCTAACATTATCCCCTCTCCATGACTGTAATGTCTGATGAGTCGACTGTAAGAGATATACTAAACAGACAATACAACATAAACAAAGATATGAGAGGACTGCAATCTTTATTGGTGAGTCTAACATTATCCCCTCTTCATGACTGTAATGTCTGATGAGTCGACCGTAAGAGATATACTAAACAGACAATACAACATAAACAAAGATATCAGAGGACTGCAATCTTTATTGGTGAGTCTAACATTATCCTCTCTCCATGACTGTAATGTATGATGAGTCGACTGTAAGAGATATACTAAACAGACAATACAACATAAACAAAGATATCAGAGGACTGCAATCTTTATTGGTGAGTCTAACATTATCCCCTCTCCATGACTGTAATGTCTGATGAGTCGACCGTAAGAGATATACTAAACAGACAATACAACATAAACAAAGATATCAGAGGACTGCAATCTTTATTGGTGAGTCTAACATTATCCTCTCTCCATGACTGTAATGTATGATGAGTCGACTGTAAGAGATATACTAAACAGACAATACAACATAAACAAAGATATGAGAGGACTGCAATCTTTATTGGTGAGTCTAACATTATCCCCTCTCCATGACTGTAATGTCTGATGAGTCGACCGTAAGAGATATACTAAACAGACAATACAACATAAACAAAGATATCAGAGGACTGCAATCTTTATTGGTGAGTCTAACATTATCCTCTCTCCATGACTGTAATGTATGATGAGTCGACTGTAAGAGATATACTAAACAGACAATACAACATAAACAAAGATATCAGAGGACTGCAATCTTTATTGGTGAGTCTAACATTATCCTCTCTCCATGACTGTAATGTATGATGAGTCGACTGTAAGAGATATACTAAACAGACAATACAACATAAACAAAGATATCAGAGGACTGCAATCTTTATTGGTGAGTCTAACATTATCCCCTCTCCATGACTGTAATGTATGATGAGTCGACTGTAAGAGATATACTAAACAGACAATACAACATAAACAAAGATATGAGAGGACTGCAATCTTTATTGGTGAGTCTAACATTATCCCCTCTCCATGACTGTAATGTATGATGAGTCGACTGTAAGAGATATACTAAACAGACAATACAACATAAACAAAGATATCAGAGGACTGCAATCTTTATTGGTGAGTCTAACGAATAATATTTTATTCAGATGAAGTATAACTTTTACTGAATTTACCAACCATATACATGAGTGGTCGTATACTGGCATAGGACCTTGAATAACTTTTTAAATTTTAGATCAAGAGAGTTTGATATTTGCTTGATTTAGAAATAGGTTCTCCAATATGCTTTCACCTGAATATGTTTGATTTTATACATATTGTTCCGTGTGTAGAGTGTGAATTTCTTTAAATCATGAAAATAAAATGAATCAACTTCAGCTTACTAAGTTGCTGCTATTTTTATTTTGAGTACAGATATATCCAGTGTCCAAGATATCATCCGAGCACCCTCATATCACCGCATCAGATATAGTAGATTCCATGAAGATACTAACTCAAGATGCCAAGTCTGCCATGCTACATGGTATGTACAGTGTAATAAAAAATGGCTACTGGAAAATATCATTTCACTCTAGGTTGCTTGCCAAGCCTTGAAATAGTGTGTCTGTCATTTGCAGAATGAGGTTCCCAGAGGGTGAATTTAGTGATGCTATCCCACATAGTGGGCTAGCATCACCAAATTCACCCTCTGGGAACCTCATTCTGCTGAGGTGTAGGCAGAATGAGGTCACCAGAGGGTGAATTTGGTGATGCTAGCCTGCTATGCGGGGTAGCATCACTAAATTCACCCTCTGGGGACCTCATTCTGCAAATGACAGGCACACTATTTCAAGGCTTGTTGCTTGCATGGGAGTCCATATGATTTCCTCAGTGTCATAATAGCTGAGCATCATTGACATCTGAATCGCCATGGGCTGATTGGTTGCATGTCATGTTTTGTACTGTCACGTATGTGCTCCAACAGTATGTTTTCCCAGGGTATCTCCGGCAAAAATATCTTGGACTTTAATAATATAGTCAAGATAACGTTCATTAAAGTTTGAACAGATGAACATAGCGACTTATCTTGCGAGGTAGAAGACATTAAGAGACCGCAGACCTACCTGACAGGTCTTTTTATAACGAAAGGACTGTCACATGGTCAGCGGTAATGTTGAACCGGATCGGGTTTGACCGTGCGCGTACTTTAGGTACTTCATACCGATTTTACTTCTAGAATCTTGCAAGAATTATATAACCATTAGTTCATTGGACTATTGGGGCCTGTAAGTCATACTTAATACAGTATGATAGAATGCATGCTGCGTTTGAAGGCACTGTCATGGGAATTCTTGTGATTCATCATAAAATACATGAATATCAGAACAAAACATACATGTAGGATTAGAGTTATCATTTGTGGGTATATTATATATATATACTCTATATCAATTATACTGTTTTTCAGGCATCTCGATCCTAGAACTCTGTCTTATTATTGCTATGAAGCACATAACAGATATATATGAGGGAGAACCATTTAACTTTGAGATGGTTTATAATGGTAAGTCTTATAGATGGTCAAGCCTTCGAATAGTGTGTCTGTCATTTGCAAAATGAGGTCCCCAGAGGGTAAAGTTAATGATGCTACCCAACTCAGTTTCTATATCCCCTAATTTGCAGAAGATAAAATGCATAACTAACATCACCAACTTCAACTGGGGAACTTCAATCTGATCCTAGATCTCCCATAGCAGTTGTGGCCTCAGCAGAATGAGGTCCCCAGAGGGAGAATTTATTGATGCTAGCCCACTTTACGGGATAGTGTCACTAAATTAACCTTCTGGGGACCTCATTCTGCAAATGACAGACACACTATTTCAAGGCTTGTAGATGATGAAGTTAAGCTGTGTCTTTGTCTTGGTTTGTTGACTGCCATCCATATGTTCAGGGTCCACTCTTTGTTAACAGTCTGCATGCCATCCGTATTTACTTTTAAATTCTTTTGTCAAATGAAAATAATTTTTGCCAAATGCCATTAGAAGTTGCCAAATTCTATCAGTTTCTGCACAATGAGTCCTCGGCTTTTGGACTAAAAAGCAGTTAGTTAATTATTGATAATTCAAGTACAGATGGAATCCTATTTATTGGAGGGAATTATTCAGATAATAAGTGATAGTTTTCATAATTCACTAATCGACCGTTATAATTGACGGTTAGTCGTTCATACATGCAGCCTATATTACACCCAGGTAAACTAGAAATTAGAAATTACAGTGATTAGGCCAAACAAAAGAAGAGTTTTGGTTCTCGGGCAATTTATTTTTCAAATCAATGAGGGAGAGAGGGTTTTATTTTTATTTTTTATTTTGTTCTGCGCATAGTAAGCATGGACAAATATACCTTCCTATGTCTAGTAAAAAACAGAAATGTAGAGGGAACTGTTATGCATATAAACTCATTTAATCTTATATCAAATGACATTGTACTACCAGTGTATGACTGGGATTACCGAACATTATATAATGCCCCTGACATTAACTACTATTATTGTTGTCTAAAAACTGATACCTCCCCATTCTAATATGTGATCCCGAATTTAATCCTGTGCCTTTCAATTGTATGGAGTTACAATTAGTATAAGTTAGTTCACAATGAGTAATTGTAAGAAGAGCAAGAGGATCAGATAATCATTTTCTTAATTGTAGTCATCTACTTCATGTTGTAAGCCTGCAAGTAACTTTTTAACACATTGTTTTATTTTTTTTCAAATTTTTTTTTTCGTAAGTTTTTTTGTCATAACATCAGGCATGCAATAAAAAGGCCTAATGCGGCCCTTTTTATTCAATGCGGCGGGGCCTGAGAACCAAAACTTTTTTTTTGGCCTTACTTTACATCCAGTTATAAACTGTCAGTCAGCAGGCTTGTCATTCTAAGGCCCCCGCCCGTCATCGGCCACCTAAACTCTGCACAGCCGGTAAACGCCCTCCCCGCCGTTATTCCCGCAGACGAGAATTTTTTATAACATCTTTCCAGTCAAATCAATGTTCCCCGTGAACATGAAAGCGTGTGGAATTGTCGCATACTTATTGACAACAGACTATAGTTAGTTAGTTTTGCAGAGAATCCCGTAGTGTATCGATTACGTCACCTGACATATATAGAGCACTTTTATTTCGCGGGATTCGGTGTGTGCACGCGCTGCTTGTTAATTACAATTTAATAGTTTATATATGTTACCATGTTGGAGACTGTGATCTATGTAGCACTAATAAGTGATGACACAAACTTATTACTGATTAACTGTCTAGTAACTTTGAACATTCCAAGTGAACAAGCCTAATGAGAACATCTCCTAAGGTAACTTGTCAGTGAGTATTTAGTAAATAAGGATTAAGTTACTTCCTGCAGTGCTGCTATTGAGTTATAACTAATCCCACATGATTAATGTTTCATGCAATGCTGCTATTGAGTTATAACTAATCTCACATGATTTATTTTTCAGAATATCAGAAATTTTCTCAGCGTAAGTCGTCTCTGCAAATGTTTGAGAAAGCAGTCATTCTGAAGGTAATAAATCCTTTCTACATTCCTGCAGATTGAGGTGCCCACCAAATGGATGGTGTTGGTCATTTCAAAATGGTGCCTGTCAAATTTTCAGACGTACTGTATGAGACAGTATTGAAATTACCAATCGACTTATTATTCGTTCAATGATGCGCACATTTTAGTGAGCGTCCAATTGCCATCTAGGAAAAACCCATGTTATTATTGTTTTAAAGTGTTCAAAGACTTTATGTCGATTAATAAATACACATGCATTTCAATATAATTATATTCACTATGAATTGATCTGAAATTAAAAAAGGACTATTTTTTACTTTCAATTTCCAATTTGGCCAGAAGTGGCTCCTTGGACAGATCGATTGTTTATAGAATTGCATTGGACAAAATGTCAGACAGATACAGAAGTGCACTGGACATAATGTCCGACAGATACAGAAGTGCACTGGACATAATGTCCGACAGATACAGAAGTGCACTTGACATAAGCTATTTTTCATCGGACACTTATTTTTAGCCTTGAATGTGATGCATGTAACTTTTACCATTTTAGGCATTCGAGCATCTCATTGCCTTGGAGCTGATTCGGCCTGCCGATGGCGGTGGAAGTCGAGTTCAAAAGGAATATAGACTAATGAATCTACTCGTACACTCATCACAGCTCATGGATGCCCTACAAAAATACCCACAATGCCCCACAGAGGTCCGGCAATGGGCATCATATACTATGACTGCATGATGTGGGACAATTCACTAAAATACCCACAATGCCCGATGGAGGTCCGGCAATGGGCATCATACACTGTGACTGCATGTGGGACAATTCACTAAAATACCCACAATGCCCGACGGAGGTCTGGCAATGGGCATCATTCACTGTGACTGCATGTGGGACAATTCACTAAAATACCCACAATGCCCGATGGAGGTCCGGCAATGGGCATCATACACTGTGACTACATGATGTAGGATAATGTATTTAAATGACCAACGGATGTCAGGGATATGGTCGCCATGACGGTATGATGACAAACATTCTCAAAGGATCATTCTGAGAATGTGATAAATAAGATTCATCTGAAGTTCTGGGAATGACTCTTCAGGCCGTCTGCATGCGCAAGTGGTCTTTAATACAAGGACTTCCAAGTTTCAATGCGAGAACTGATGAAGAAATGTATATAATTTGACTATCTGAAGTAAAAATTCTGAAGGGAAGGTTATTGCTATTGTTTAGATGCAAAATCCGAATTAACACTCCCAAAAATGTTGTTGTTGGAATCTGATTGGGACCATCGAATCGGATTGAGTACCTTTGAGTGATGAAGGCCTTTGATGTAAGTGATTAACTGGTTCAGTGCTGAAAGCCCTTATTTGGACCCTATGTAAGAGCGCTGGAAGCTCAGATCTGTATTGCTTGTTTAGTCTAATCATTTAAATAGAGTTTGTCAGGTAATATTTTTGAAATATTGTTACATATATAATTAAATTGGGACATTGTGAAGTTTGAATTGCGAAAAGTTTGAGAAAAATGACAAATTGTTCTGCCAAACACATAAGACAACCAAGCTCATAACCATAATCTAATCAGACAGCCAAGCTCATAACCATAACCTAATCTGACAACCAGGCTCATAATCATAACCTAATCTGACAACCAGGCTCAACCATAGCCTAATCTAATGAGACATCCAGGCCCATAACCCTAGCCTACTGAGACATTCAAGCCCATAACCCTAGCCTAATGAGACATCCAGGCCCATAACCCTAGCCTAATGAGACATTCAAGCCCATAACCATAGCCTAATGAGACATCCAGGCCCATAACCCTAGCCTAATGAGACATTCAAGCCCATAACCATAGCCTAATGAGACATCCAGTCTCATAACCATAGCCTAATTAGAGACATCCAGGCTCATAACCTGATTAATATATGTATATGAGTGGGTCAATTTGGAGAAAAGAGTGCAAATGTAGTAAATTACCTTCTCCGAGCATAAAATTCAATGATTTTCTGTTTGTTGAAATATATATACCCATTTCAGTATGTGTATGTAGGATATTTAGCAGCTAACCAGTTAAGGCCTTTGATTTAAGTGATTACTAGTAAGGCCTTTGATTTAAGTGATTACTAGTAAGGCCGTTGATTTAAGTGATTACTAGTAAGGCCTTTTATTTAAGTGATTACTAGTAAGGCCTTTGATTTAAGTGATTACTAGTAAGGCCTTTGATTTAAGTGATTACTAGTAAGGCCGTTGATTTAAGTGATTAATAGTAAGGCCTTTGATTTAAGTGATTACTAGTAGGGCCTTTGATTTAAGTGATTACTAGCAAGGCCTTTGATTTAAGTGATTACTAGTAAGGCCTTTGATGTAAGTGATGATGAATGATATTATATTTATATTATATTTAATTGCATGCGGTTCACTGGCAATATTTCAATGTATGTGAATGTATGATCCTATACTGATGCATGTCAGCAACTCGGACCATGTTTGAATGTAGGTGAATGCTGGAGGCTAAATGTGAATACATGTGAATATCTGTGGTGGCCTTACTGAAATGCATGTCAATGACAAATGTTATATTTGATTAAAAGGGTCAGTTATTATAATAAGTTGTATAGCTTCCTGGGTATAAACAATAGATATAAATTTTAGACCCCTCTCCGGAAATGCTTGTATCAATTAATATTGATTTTATTTACAATTTTCCGGTATAATACATATGTTCAATTTGGGACATTTTGAGACCACCTCAACTTTTCAACACAACCTGTTCCAAAAATAGTTATGAAAAAATTTGCCAATTGAGTATCACATTATATAAGAAACTATTGATATAAAATCAATATTAATTGATAGATGCATTTCCGGACAGGTGTCTTCGACTCGTTAGCTCAACTTGACAAAGTCAAGTTTGAGCTATTGCCATGGGTTGGTGTCTGTCCATCCATCTGAGTGTGAGTCAGCCAATAAATTCTTTAGCACACCCTACAGGTCAAATCTCTCATCGGATCGTCACCAAACTTCATATGGATCTTCGTGATGACCTACAGATGGGAGTCATCCAATTTGTCTTTAAAAAACCTGGCAACCATCTTGGATTTCAAATTTGAATCCATCATCACATCCTGCAGCACGCATTTGTTGGAGAATAGTTTTGAAAATTTATAGGCATGTTTAGGCCTTTCATGCCTAAATACCTTTCATCTGATATATCTCAATTTATTGAGATGTATGTAAATTTGGTATGTGAGTTACTCAGCCCAAAATACTGATAGAGTTCGTATTTGGTTTTGATCCATTTGTTTTAAACGGAGTTATAGCTTATGGATTTTCGCGTCCAAACTGAAAATAGCTGATCACTATTGCCAAGGTATGGGTTAAACATCTGCCAATAGTGATCGGTCTCTCGTTTAGTATTTTATCACAATAAATCTTGCATGACTCATCATTTGCATGACGTATAAACTGGGTGTTAGTTAGACCAACATAGATTCCTTCTGACACACTGCAATCGTGATGAACAACTATGCTGTCTACGGATCTCCCGATTAACATTTTTTAATAGATTCAGAAAAAATATCTTGAAAACCATAAAAACAACTTTTAATAGGGTAGGGGGGTAAAATGATCAAAACCAAATTTGGTAAAATGAAATCACATTCGGATATTTGTAAATATTTATTGTATTTACCTAAACATCTTTGGCAACAGCTGATCACAATAAGGATGGCTAACCACAGGCTACCAATTGAAATGAAAAGGTGGAGGAAAAATGACCACAAAAACTGTCCTGCATGCAATTCTGAAGTGGGGGACGAATACCACTTTCTCCTTATTTGTGATAAATACAACGATATACATGGAAGTTATATTCCGAAATACTATTGGGAGAACCCCACCAGATAGAAACTACATGGACTATTATCAATAGAGAATATTTCGCGCTTAAAGCAGGTAGCCATCTATCTTAAGATAGCTTTGAAGGATATGAATAAATATAAATAAATAGTACAGTAACTAATTTGCTCATAAATTTTATGTATATATGTTCTGCATTGTTCTACCTTAAATGGTAGCTTACGCAATAAAGCATTCATTCAGGTTTAAAATAGGGTAGGTAATCCAATGAATTCTCCAACGAGAACTATTTTTTCCTTTGAGTTTTCTGCATGTGCTCAAGTAGGGTCTGTAACTCCTTAATAATCGTCGGTCTGTAGAGCTCATCCAGATGCAGGAAATGTCCGCCTTCTTCAAAAACCAGTCGACGGGGGTATCCTTCTGCCTTTACTGAAATAGGAAAATCATATTAAACGGACAATTGGTCATTTGACTGGAAATTTGAACCTTCTCAATTATGTTTATTTAATGTGCAGGAGGGATACGATAGGTTGATAAATAAAAAATATCAATCTAGGTAGGCTTAACACGCTCTGAAAAATCATGACAATGTTTCCAGTATTATTTTTATTTTTTCGCACAGCAGTGAGTCAAATGCTCTTTATATCTGCTACCTTACTCGCATTTAAATTTGCATAATTTTCGCTTAGATTTGTCGTCCATAATTCAACGCAATTGATACAAAATTCATAAAGAGATATGTGTTTTCACTCTAAAATATCTATAAACCATTACAACAAGGCCAGCTTAGAATAACTCTTAAAAAAACCCAACGAACTATTTCACTCTAAGCTGCACTCCAGTTTTCCCCAGTCATCAATGCTAATTAGTGTGCTCTACCTGATAAATGTAAGGGGGTCATTGATGTATCGAATGTAAAACTGAGGAAAATGACAGATTTACCTCACAAAAGGCAAGTTTTGTGCGATGGATAATAAATTATGTAGCTAACTCGGCAGAGCCTTGCCCAATAGATGCTCAAATCCTCCTCAGACATAAACAGTTTAAGCGACGACACTAGCTACATATTCTATATTTATTGTACCTTTATAGATAAATAATATACACAATCTTCAGTTTGTCCTTGTTTTATTCACAGAAAAAGTTATTTGTAGTCTTGAAATCGGGTTTTATAAAACCTGATTTTATAAATTCTCTGCTACCTACATATCTCCCCTCCCTTCAGCCTATCTCACCACAGGTTTATATATCAAACCTGATTTGAGCAATGTTCCGCTACCCTGCATATCTGTTCAGACTATCTCACCACGGGTTTCTATATCACTAGCAGGGGCACCTGGCATTGCTCGGGAAAGAAATTGGAAATTTGTTTTGACATACATTTGCACAATTTCAAAGAACTTCTCTATACACCACATTATTGGTGGTATTCCCTTCTGTTGATTTGATAAATTCTCTGCTACCAGCATATCCCCTCTCTTCAGACTATCTCACCACAGGTTTATATATTATACCTGATTTAATCAATTCTCCGCTACCAGCATATCTCCCCTCTCTTGTGGCATCAACACCAAGTAGCTTGACAAATTCCTCTACTATATCACTATCATGTATCATGTACGAGTCCTTAGACCCTTGAAACAAAATGATGGGTTTCCGACTCTCCCTCAACTGCTCGCACCCAGATGTTATCTGTAGAAAATATAATTTATTTGGGTTGATGCATGAAACATTCCATATACAAGGGTGAAAAATACTGAAAATAAACATTTTGCACAACCAGGGACCCACCACCACCCTACATTGCAAACAAAATATTTTATTCCTCCAACAAATTGGGGACCCCACCCCCCCTTTTCCCATGTTTTTTACTGCTTTTGTTTTTATAAAAATCTTTTCAAGCTTTTCGTCTATTTTTTTTATAAAATTTCAATTTTTAATCAAATATGAAATTTGTTTTACATCTGCATGGAATTGACACTCTATTTCTATTTTATTGCTAAATAATTTTCTCCAGTTAAACTGATGTCATTGTCCATGACGGGAAACAGTACACATTATTACCACCATGGGTACCCAACACACCTGAGTAGACTTGAGACCACAGTTCAATCTAACCGAGGAAAATTAAAGCAGCTGTGTCAATATATGTAGTCTCCCTCCTATTAAAGTGTTATTAATTAATTTTAATTTAACTACCAAACAATAAATAGTCTCATTGTTTGTGAAAAATTGCAAGCACCGGAATTTATTATTTTTCGGGGCTCCATACCACTTACCACCCCGGCCCTGTGTATGGAATTTTTCATCAGACCTCCCCCCAGTTGAAGATGTAATTGTTACAAAGCATCAATCACCTTTATATTTACCTTTAGATGTCCCATCAATCACCTTTATATTTACCTTTAGATGTCCCACAATTTTGTCCATTGTTATGCCCATGGATTATCAAACCATGTCTGGATTTAGTGTGTCTGACATTTGCAGAATGAGGTCTCCAGAGGGTGAATTTAGTGACGTCATCTGGCACAGCATGCTAGCATCACCAAATTCACCCTCAGGGGACCTCATTCTGCTTAGGCCTTAACTGCTATGGGAGACCTAGGAATCTAGGATCATGTTCACCCATTAGTCACCTCGATTATACATTTTATCTTCTGCAAATTAGGGGATATAGAAACTGAACAGAATGGACAAAGTAATATAAAAACTGTTAATATGAGTCTATAGATACTTTCCAGAAGATGATGCCTAAACAGAATGAGGTCCCAGAGGGTAAATTTAGTGATGCTAGCCCACTGTGGGATAGCGTCACTAAATACCCCCTCTGGAGACCTCATTCTGCATGCGTCAGACACACTAACTTCACTAAGTCATAAATCCAGACTTGTATCAGACCAGGGTACGCGCTGGACTGAAATTTACTTTTGCCAAATTCTTTTAGAAATTTCCAATGCTATCAGTTTCTCCAAAATTGAGTCTATATTTCGACAAGCGGTGTTTTATAAATTCTTTTGTTATCGATAGGAAAGCAGTTCATTATTAATAATTATCGCATCTCCACTGTGGTTTATCATAGAACATACCAATTACCGAACAATGCGATTGTTGAAGGGTTGCTTCACCAGAAGGGCAAACAAAAAAAGTAAACACCACAACAATAAATAATATAGTAATCTCATCCACACTAATGTTATCAGATTAACTGCATCTTGATAAACGTGTTAACATCTCCTAATCTTATAGACATCACTAATTGCAATGCTTTCCTGAAAGGCTGAAATTAATGTCACAAGTGAGCAATAGTTTTCTTTCATGAGAATTTAAAAAGTGAATTGCCAAAACGTTTGCCAAATGAAAATATCTTTTGCCAAATGTAAATTATTTTTGCCATTTGGCAAATTTGGCAAGTGGCAGCGGGAACCCTGTATCAGACGTGAATGAAATTTGGGATGGAGACTGACCACCAGAACTGAGGAGTGCTTTCAAAAGAGTGTCCAATGTCATTCACATTTTCCGTTAAATCGCAATTCTCGCTGAATGTTTCCATTCATCTTTGGGACATGTTTCCCTTCCCACACATACTAATAGACAGAACCGCACAGCTTGTGAACATTATCGCACAAGTTTGTTGTGGAACAATGTTACAACAAGAGCCGTCAGGCTGGATGGAGTGGTAACGTGTGTCATAACAAACGAGTGTGATCAAGTTCACCTCCAATTCCACGTGTCTGTTTATGCAGGGCTTGGAAATTTCTGCTCAACAACCGTGATTTCCTCGTTGGTCTAACAGCACAATATTTTTGACCAATCTGAGGTTGAATTGAATGCACGACGTGAGCTTGCGAACTCAAAACAGTCATTCCACGCAATTAATATTTATATCATCACCGTACTAAACACTGCTTGCATAATATCTTATGGTATGGATAAAATATTTGGCTAAACTTAAATAAATTCTCTTGCTGTCAACAGAGGATTCGGAAAGACGCTTTTTGAGTAATTGAGTAAAATGTTAAATTGTAAACGATTATCACAGGGGGCGACTCAACCCCATTCAATGTAAGTGAGAGTATATGGGGTCGAAACTCTACCAATGTAAGGCTTAACTTGTGAGCGCCAGAATTTTAAAAACAGAATAGTCATATCCGGGTTATGACGTATACGGTAGAATAGACTCGACCATTGATGAAATATCTCACCATGTCAAATTGGACGTTGGCAGTAATGGCCATCATAATAATGATTTCATTGATTGCAGAGGCTTGTCCTTTAAAGCGGGAAACTTTGACATAGTTTAACATGGCCCACTCAGTCAACAACCGACATCTTTTCCATGATGCATACCATAACTGGAGGAACCAATGTGGTTGTAATATCCTGAAATATATAAATTCCAGTCATGAAAAAAAAAACATGTACATCATCTGGGCAAACCAATGTGGTTGTAATATCCTGAAATATATAAATTCCAGTCATGAAAAAAAAAACATGTACATCATCTGGGCAAACCAATGTGGTTGTAATATCCTGAAATATATAAATTACAGTCATGAAAAAAAAAACATGTACATCATCTGGGCAAACCAATGTGGTTGTAATATCCTGAAATATATAAATTCCAGTCATGAAAAAAAAAACATGTACATCATCTGGGCAAACCAATGTGGTTGTAATATCCTGAAATATATAAATTACAGTCATGAAAAAAAAAACATGTACATCATCTGGGCAAACCAATGTGGTTGTAATATCCTGAAATATATAAATTCCAGTCATGAAAAAAAAAACATGTACATCATCTGGGCAAACCAATGTGGTTGTAATATCCTGAAATATATAAATTACAGTCATGAAAAAAAAAACATGTACATCATCTGGGCAAACCAATGTGGTTGTAATATCCTGAAATATATAAATTCCAGTCATGAAAAAAAAAACATGTACATCATCTGGGCAAACCAATATGGTTGTAATATCCTAAAATATATTACAACCATATTAGTTTGCCCAACTGAAGCACGCATATAATGTTTTTGACTTGAATATATATATATTTATGGATATTACAACCATATTGGTTTGCTCAACTGAAAAAATATACGTCAGCTGGGCAAACCAATATAGTTGTATTATCCTAAAATATATAGTTTCAAACATAATCATGGAAAGTACACATTTATTCTAGGGTTATTCAAATTCTTTATTGGATATTGATACCATCATGAAATTAGCGTAATCCAAAATATAGATCAATTGATAGAAAAATAAATAAATTAATAATATTGAATTAAATACAGCACACCTACATGTATATAGGTATATATATATATATATAAGTCATTCATTGATTTAATATATATACTTGGGCATGTTCGAATTGCAAACATTGAGGGCGTCTTTGATAAAATTAGATATTTGCTTTGTGACAGAAAAGGTTTTTGGGTTCAGTAACAACTTGGGGTTGTTAATATTTTCACTCATTTGGAATACATGTGTATATCATATTTTCTTCTCAATTCTTTATACATATGAAATTTCCAACTGCACCTCCACCCCCTTGAACCCCATGTTCGTGAAATTCCAGTTGCACCCCTTCTCTTGGATTGCACCCCCTCCCCTTGGATTCACCCCTTCTCTTGGATTGGAACATTCCAACTGTTAACCTCAACTTTCCAACTAATGTTGCCAGGCGTGAAAGTTCCAAATGTTTACAATCTTGACCAAATTTACCCACCAGGCCCCCCCTCCCATCACCACACCCTGAAAATAGGTCAAACAAGAGATGGACTGTCGTCCGGTGCATACCCCCTCGTGGCATACCGCCTAGTGTGGGCATATCCATACAAAATTTCATTGAGTTCCGAGCATTACTGTTCAAGTTATGAGCTGAACAGACATCGGATGGACCAAACAACCAACATTTCCAGATAAACAAAGATGAATAACTCTAGAATGGAAAAGCGGAACAGAACAATGGAACCCCCTATTGAATGTCCTCATAGCAGTGAATATCCATACCAAATTCCATTGAGATCCCAGCACAATTGTTGAAGTTACAACATGAACAGACACCAGACGGACTAAAAAGCCAACATTTCCAGATGAACAAAGATGAATAAATCTAGAAAGGAAGAGCGGTGCAAAACAATGGAACCCCCTATTGAATATCCTCATAGCAGTGAACATCCATACCAAATTCCATTGAGATCCCAGCACAATTGTTGAAGTTACAACATGAACAGACACCAGACAGACCAAAAAGCCAACATTTCCAGATGAACAAAGATGTATAACTCTAGAATGGAATATCCAAACAAAACGTTGGAACCCTCTTTTTGATTTCCTCATAGCAGTGAACATCCATACCAAATTCCATTGAGATCCCAGCACAATTGTTGAAATTACGACATGAACATACACCAGACAGACCAAAAAGCCAACATTTCCAGATAAACAAAGATGAATAACTCTAGAATGGAAAATCAAAACAAAACGATGGAACGCTCTATTGAATGCTCTCATAGTAGTCAACATCCGTACCAAATTTCATTGCAATACGAGCACTACTGTTCAAGTTATGACATGAACAGAAACCAGACGGACCAAAAATCCAACATTTCAAGATAAACAAAGATGAATAACTCTAGAATGGAAAATCCGAACAAAACGATGGAACCCTCTATTTAATGTTCTCATAGTTGTGAACATCCACACCAAATTTGGTTGAGATCCCAGCCCAACTGTTGAAGTTACGACATGAACAGACACCAGACAGACCAAAAAGCCACTATTTCCAGATAATCAAAGATGAATAACTCTAGAATGGAAAATCCGAACAAAACGATGGAAACCTCTATTTAATGTCCTCATAGTAGTGAACATCCATACCTAATTTCATTGAGATCCGAGCACTACTGTTCAAGTTATGACATGAACAGAAATCGTACGGACGAACGCACGGACGGACGGACGGACAGGTGCAAAACAGTATACCCCCTTTTTTTTTAACAAGACAGTCAAAGACTGTGGGGTCGCTCACCAGACTACAAAGACTGATAAGACTGGGACTCTGGAGAACACAACAGTCAGAACTTTTCATAATCATTTTAAAAGAAGTAGATCTAAACAGGATATGTGGCTAGAGAGGCTTCATGTATGTAGATCGGTGAATATCTACATGTACCTTGAATTTACCAACTGTACACTACTGATCACCCCACCCCCTCCTCCAGCTCAACAAGTCCCCTCCCGACCGGGCTCCAGACTCCCAAGTCTTAGGTTGGAATTTCACAACCGACATCTCAAACTTTCTCAATTGTTGGAAATTTCCAATCTCACAAGCGCCTTTTTATAAAACCATTTAGACATGTTTGAAGCCCAATTATCCATGGACCCAAAACACCATACATGTATGTCAGATTAATCAGTCAGGTAGTTCCAAGGTAGATGTTTTAATGAATTTTGTATTTTAATGATTTTATTAGACACAAAAGTGTTAAGTCCCCATAGCCCCGTCATTTCTTAACAGGTTGACCTCATGTTAACAAATCTGAATCTCAGACACTAAAGGATCCTCCATACTATATGTAAGCTAAATAGTCCAACCTCTCTTGAGAAGACATTTTAAGTATTACTATAGAGACATACAGTTATGTCCCTGGTCCCACCCTATTTAACCTGGTGACCCCATCTGAATAAATTTGAATCCCATACACCAAAGAACCCTTCATACTAAATATCAGTAAAATAGACCTGATGATCCTTGTGAAGGAAGCATATTAAGAGGAAAACTGTCCTTCGCTTGGCCCCTATTTGACCAGGTGACCCCATTTGAAAATTACCAACCTGACACCCCCATAAAGTTAAAATTTGTGGCCAATTCTGTCCAACAGTTTAACCTGAAGTAGGAACATATATGGACTGGTGATTTAAAAACATACATGTTGGAGAATTAAACCAAACTATGAAAACAGTTCCAACCGATTTTTAGTGTGAACATCTAATCTACAACTAATGTTGTATCAGGCATGAAATTTTCAACTGTTTTTATTTTTATCAAGGTAGGGGGTCAAAACTCCACCCCCTCTACACTCCCTCCCCATTGCCAAATGTAAATCCCCAACTATGAGATCAATTCATCTAGTAATATCAATATACCCCCCAATATCCTATATACCCCCCCCCCCCAAAATTTTCTTTGAAAAATAAGGTCATGATTTCATCTGGATAAGTGGTGGTTAAGAAAATAATATTGGAAAATCTACAACTAATGTTGTATCAGGCATGAAATTTTTTGGTGTGAACATCTAATCTACAACTAATGTTGTATCAGGCATGAAATTTTCAACTGTTTAAATTTTGATTAAAGTAGGGGGTCAAAACTCCACCCCCTCTACACTCACTACCCATTGCCTCAAACGTTGCCCCCACCCAGGCTGCCTGGAAATCAATATTATTATACCAGTACCAAACAGCATAGAGGAGAGTTAAATCTCTTATCTCTGCCCCTATTAGAACAAATGTGAATCCCCATCTATGAGATCCATTTATCTAGTAATATCAATATACCCCCCAATATTCAATATACCCCCCCCCCCATTTTTCTTTGAAAAATCAGGGTATGATTTCACCTGGATAAGTGGTGGTTAAGAAAATAATTTTGGAACAGCAAGCCTGTATTAAGTGTGTCTGACCTTTGCAGAATGAGGTCCCCAAACGGCGAATTTAATGACACTATTCCGCAAGGTGGGCTAGCATCACTGAATTCACCTCACCTCTGGGGGCCTCTTTTCCTAAAAATGACCCCATTTGAACAAATCTGAACCCCGGTCACACAAGGCCCACCATACCAAATATAAGCTTAATAGGCCCAATGGTTCTTGAGAAGAAATTGTTTTAAAAATTACTATGGCGAGAAACAGTTATGGTCCTGGCTTTGCACCTATTTGATCTGATGAACTTATTTGAACATATCTGATTGTGAGTCACCTAGGGAACATGCACACCAAAATATATAAACACATTTGGTCTTTAATATGGAGAAGAAAACAATTGTTGAAAGACAGATGGATAGACATCCCAACAGATAGATGGATAGAAGGACTGCCTGACAGACAGAAGACAAATTCAATCCAATATACCCCCCCAATTTTTCTTCACCTGGATAAGTGGTGGTTAAGAAAATAATATGAAACAGCCAAGCCTGAATTTAGTGTCTGACATTTGCAGAATGAGGTCCCCAAAAGGTGAATTGAATGACACTATTCCGCAAGGCAGGCTAGCATCACTGAATTCACACTCAGTCTGATTAGGCCTCAACTGCCATGGGAAACCTAGAAACAGATTGAAGTTCTACTGTTGAAGTTGGTGATGCACACCCATTGAGAACCTCAATTATGCATTTTATCTTTTGCAAATTAGGGTACATAGAAACTGAACAGAATGGAAAAAGTCAAAAAGTAACTAAAACAATTTGACACTCAATATACTTCCCAGAAGATGAGGCCTAAGCAGAATGAGGTTCCTGGAGGGTGTATTTGGTGATTCTAGCCTGCTGTGCAGGGTAGCAACACTAAATTCACCCTCTGGGGACCTCATTCTGCAAATGTCAGACACATTAAATTCAGGCTTGAGAAAATAATTTTGTTTTAATTTGATAATAACAACAAGCACCATTGCTAGTGCAGTGTTTACACAAACCTGTCCAATAACATTCTAATCTCTAATCTGTCATTCTGATCTCAATTAATGACCTGACTGTGTGTCTCTCTGAATCTGAGTCCTCTTGTAGATATAATATTGGCAGATATAATAACTGCTTCTGGAGAGAGGTAAGTTGTGGTATGATATGGGTGAAGGGGCTGTTGGCAGGGTGGGGTCCTGTGAGGGTGGGTAATGAAAAGTTTCTGTGATTTCATTGAAGACTGAAGTTTCATAACTCAGAGGATTTTATAATTATGTGAGTTTTTCAAATTTTATAACATGTTATAAAAAAAAATTTATTAAAAAAATTTTGTGTGTTAAATTGAGCAAGGAGTTAAATCTGAATATTTTTTTGGGGGGGGGGGGGATTTTTTTTTTTTAGTTATGTCACTGGCTCCGCCAACATTCGACACAGTGACCTCATTTGAACAATCACAGTCACAGTCACCCAAGGTACCCTCATACCAAATATGAACCCATTCGGCCCGACAACTTCAGAAAAGAAGTCGTTTTAAGAATTACTATGTGGAAAAATAGTTATGGTCCTGACATCAAAACTATTTGACTTGGTGACCTCATTTGAACAAATCTGAATAAGAGTCACCTAGGGAACATCCACACCAAATATAAACCCAATCGGTCTGATGGTTTCAGAGGAGAAGATGTTTAAAGAATTGTTGACGGACGGATGGACGGACGTACGAACAAATGGGTAGATATGTGGCTCCGACCTATGTGGCTAGAAATGGTAATGTGGCTTTAGTTTTTATGTGGCTTCTCAAGTAGCCATAAAATTTTATGTGGCTATCAAGTAGTAGATAGTGATAAAACTCCAGATTGTGGATTCATAACATGTTGGAATTATAGCAGAAGAAGCTGATTAAAACTCAAAAATTTGCACACAGCAACTGGGACAGTGGAATAGAAGAAACTGAGTTTAACTGACAGGTCCGTGATTGGGTGACTAGCCACATAAATGTCCGTCAGTGTCCGACATCTTCTATTGACAGGTCATGGATGTCTAAATCGATGGACTTTTTGTTTCCAAATTTTGAGTGACTACAAAATTAAATAAGCTGATTAGGCCAAATAGATCATTTTTGAACGTCCATCTGAAAGCTGTTACGTGGCTAGCCACGCAACGGAAGTTATGCACATAAATATCCATTTTACACAATCTTAGCCACATAAGTAGTCATTAGTAAACACGGACGACGGACGAGGAGTGATGACTATAGCTCGACCGGAGACTTCGTCTCAGGTGAGCTAAAAATGGGGTATAAATACTAATATAGAGACTTCATATGCTCTGAAAACAAGCCTGAGTTTAGAGTGCCTGTCATTTGCAGAATGAGGTCCCCAGAGGGTGAATTTAGTGACGCTATCCCACATAGCAGGCTAGCATCACTAAATTCACCCTCTGGGGACCTCATTCTGCTTAGGCATCATCTTCTCTTATTTATGTTTTAGTTTAGTTTCTCTATATCCTAGCAATAATAACCACTTGATTTTAGAGTTATCCATCTTACAACCGCAATTTGTCCGTTTGAGCACGTGGTCCTGGACAAGATCTGGTCCACAAACAATAGAAATAGCAAACTTCAAACATCGATATCTAATCACTCTGAGCATTGATGGGTGGGTTCCTCGACTCGAATCAATTATTTTTTACCCCTAGCCAAAGAAGTAGTAATTTAGGAGCATCTGATCGGATTGAGTACCTTTAAATTCAACAAAAGTTGTTGAACTTATTATCTGAACATTTCCCACCAATTAATAGAAATCCATCTACACTCGCATGATCTTTTCATCTGTTTGTTGTCTGCTTACTAGTACACTTCTTGAACACCCCTCTAGATGAATAATAGACTATTCCAATGTATAATTTGATAACTGCCGGGAGAATCCATTTAGTAAAGAAAGGGTTATTCTTAGGTTTCACTGTACCTCACTGGTTTGTGCGGTCCTGGTGAAATAAAAGCTAAGGAATCAATGAACTCGCTATCCAATCCATTGAGAACGATTGACACCCATGCACTTGCGCTGTGGGACACAACCATATGGATTCTGAAAATAAACAAGAGTACCCATTGGACAATGATTGTCAAGCCTTGAAATAGTGTGCCTGTCATTTGCAGAATGAGGTCCCCAGAGGGTGAATTTAGTGATGCTACCCTGCATAGCGTGTTAGCATCACCAAATTCACCCTCTGGGAACCTCATTCTGCTGAGTTGTAAGCAGAATGAGGTCCCCAGAGGGTGAATTTGGTGATGCTAGCCCGCTAAGCGGGGTAGCATCACTAAATTCACCCTCTGGGGACCTCATTCTGCAAATGACAGGCACACTATTTCAAGGCTTGATTGTATTGCTGAATGATAAAAAAGCAGTGTAATTAACATGAAGTGTGGCATATAAGTTTAACACTTTGATGATGGCAGCTGCGCTAGTGGAGCAGTAAAGACCCTGTGCCAGTGCGTTCTCTTATATGTAAGAGAATGCACTGGCTTACAAGGTCAAGGTAAATATTGTTAGGCCAATGCATTCTCTTATATATGTGAGGCACACTGGGTGACTCGCATAAATAAGATAATGCATTGGCACAGGGTTTTCGCAAAATTGAAATTTTGTATTGCTGAATGATAACGAGAGGCCGATCACGATCGGCAGATGTTAACCCATCCCTTGGCGATAGTAAATTACTATGATCGGAATCATAAATGAGAGTTTTGGTGTTGAATTATAGAGTATACTGTTATGTACTATTATAGACAAATGTACATAACACAAATTATTGGAATTTATGGGTCACTCGCATTTATATAAGAGAATGCACTGGTACAGGATCTGTAATGCTGCACCACCACAGCCTTGGGTTAAATGTGAAAGGACATGGAATACTTGGGTTAAGAGAGTCCAATTTAAGTTTACAATAATAATGTATCAAATTCTACAAACAATATAGATCAAGATAAGCCACCTCACTGCTGACCCATTAATATCAATTATATAGCAGAGCTGTCCACAAATCACAGGAATTGTTTATGTTGAAAGCTGACATCTCTATTAAACCAATAACATTTATAATGACCTCAGACCATCTGTAGAGTGATATCTTCAGCTGTGCAAGGCAGCACAGATGTCCAAGTCTACTATTAATATCATGTGATGTGTATTTTTGAATCTTTATTTTAAATTAGATACCATAGCTTTCTTTATCAGATTATCTGCACATTGACATAAGAGACATCAGAAAATAATATAGCCTTATCAATAGCTAAGTAGTCCAAAGGCATGGGATGGAATTGTGAATTGGATTTAGTGTCGCTACAAACAAATTTACCAGTACATAACACAAGATTTTTGATCAATTTTAACAAATTTGATGTGTTGACTCGGGGTATCCTTGGCAGAGTTATAATGGTGTTAGTTTTTCAAATTTTGTTAACTTTAAAAAATTTGTTTCTAATTATTAAAAAGGGCCATAACTCAGTTTAAAATAGTTGGATCATATTCGAACTCGATCTGTCTTTTGTACTGAGAAATTCATATACAAAATTTGGTTCCGTTCAGATAGAAAATATTTGAGTCATCGCACCATGCGTAAAGTGTCTACAGACAGACGGACGGATTAACGACGAGTGGTCAATCCGGACAATGACACTATGTTTACTATACTATGGTATGGGTAAACATAAAAAACAGAACAAAATTAAAGTCAATGACACTATTGCTCAACTTGGGGAGATGTTAAGCAGTCAATAAAATGATAAGGTAAAGGTAAAACAAAGTTTCAAACATTCAACCAATAAATGTTGGCTGCAGGGTGTGCCGATGTTAAATACAAGATGGCTGCTGGCGGCCAAGTTTTTTAATGAATTTTGGAAAAATTGGATAACTCCCATCTAGAAGTCACCACAAAGAAACATATGAAGTTTGGTGATGATCGGATGAGGGATGTTGCATGTTTAGATGTGGTGAAGGATTTAGTGTGAGACCCTTGATTTTGATTAATAGTCCAGTGCATTTATGAGAAAAAAATGCCACACCCGGAACTAATTGCAACAGAATTTTTTTTTGCTGGAATAAGTACACAAACCCTCCATAAACAACATACTAAAAATCGGCAAAAATCGGAAATAGGGAAATTGGTGAATTTCGTGAAATAAATTTGGGGAAATATTGTCAAATCATCAATTTATGGATTTTCATGGATGCATATACGAGCAATCAAATTCACAAATCCTACAAATGGTATGTGTATTGCGTCGACCTCAATTTCCTGAACCCAGCACTGAAAACCAGTCCCAGATTCATTACGTATTTTTCGAGTTGTGTGCCTTCAAAAACGCGAGTTTACCTGATATCGGCCCATTTTCGGGGCCTCAATTTCGAAGAATGAGCCAAAATGCCTTATTTGTGATTAATTAATAAAAAAAACTAGAGCGAACTGAAGGGATTTTTCAGTGTTATAGTAATTTCCTCACTAGATTAAACACAAAATATGATTAATATGTGTATCTATAATTAAGAAGAAGATTATATTCTCAAACAAAATGTGTGTTCCATTGTATGGACCTGGCCAATTTTGCCTCCGACACTGAACGTGTGTGATGAAATGCAATATTTGAGGTCATGTAACTCAATAATTTAATACCCATATGCCATGCTTTTCTTATAACCTTTTAAGTATATTGGATTGAACAAAATGTAAAGGTATTAACAGGACATTATTTAAGAAAATCAACTTATGGCCCTTTGAATACTTAGTTTTAGCTTGTTTCCAAAGATGCCAGTTTGAGGCATTTTTGTCCAATCTAAAAGGTTTTGGGCCATAAAAACAAAAAACAATGGGTGTTTTAATGTGTAAAATTATTTGAACTTTCCTCCCACAACAATTTAGTGATAAAAATTAGCCTTACATTGGTTATGCCATAGTATTTCACTTGATTTCTTTCATTTTTCAGGAAACTGACTCCAAATTTTAACGTTGGTATAGGGGTAGGAAAAATCACAAAATGCAATCTTATCACCAAATTACAGCCATTTCAGACACAATGTTGTTTTCTTCCAGTTTGTGTACATTCATGTTGCATTATAAAACTGCTTAATACATTATCGGACGTTGATTTATAATTTTATGGTTATGTTGTATAAAACAATCTCAAAATAGCCAATTTGACATTTCACTGCCAAATTATGACAAAAAATATTATAGCTCTGTCAATAAACATAAACAAAGGAAATATGAAATTATGTATGAAAGAACAATGTAAGCAGAAACTGTTAATATAAAGTTTTCTGCTTCAAGATGCATAATTTTGAAGATTTTGTTGATATGCTTTCCCCTACCCCATTTTTCTGCCGTTCAAATTTGGAGTATGTTTCCACAATGATGAGTGAAATCCAGTGAAATTCATTGGTATAGCCATTGAAATGCTATTTTCTCAACAAAAAAATGATTTAAGAGGACAGATCACATAATTTTACACAATAAACTTTCGTTAATTTTTCTGAATATGCCTAACATCCTTTTAAAATTGACAAAAACGTCCCACAATTGCATTTTCGGAAAAGAGGCTAGACTAAGAGTTCATAGGACCATAATTTTATTTTCTTCACCAATGCATTTGGAAATTCCTTCACAATTTGTTCAATCTAGTATTCTCAAATTGTTATGAGAAAAGCAGAGCATATGGATATTAATTTATTGACTTACATGACCTCAAATATGGCATTTCATCACACGAGTTCTGTGTCAAGGCAAATTTGGCTAAGTCCATACAATGGAACACACATTTTGTTTGAGAATATTTTATTCTCCTTATTCATAGATGCACATATTAATCATATTTTGTGTTTTATCTAGTGAGGAAATTACTAAAACAGTGTAAAAGTAATTAATTTTGCTCTAGTTTTTTAAATAATTAACCATATAATACAGCATTTGGCTCATTCTGCGAAATTAAGGTTCCGAAATCAGGTAAACTCGCGTGTTTGAAGGCACACAACTCGAAAAATACTTAAGGAATCTGAGAATGGTTTCCAGTTCTGGATTCAGGAAAATGTGGTCGACAAAATAGGCATGATATTTGTAGGACTTGTAAATTTGAATTTATTATATACATTCATGAAAACCCATAAATTGATGATTTGACCAAATTTTCTCAATTTATTTTCACGAAATTCACTAATTTCCCTTTTTCCGATTTTTGCCGATTTTTAGTATGTTGTTTATGGAGGGTATATGTACCAATTCCAGCAAAAAAAAATTCTGTTGCAATTAGTTCTGGGTAAAACCATAAATGCACTGGACTATAAGTAGTTCATTCTGAAATCAAGTAGGTCAAAATGGTGGGAAGTTCTCAGCAGCTTAATCATCAAACAAACAATATAGAAATTGAATATTTCAAGGATAAATTGTCACTTTATAAATAATACATCTACGGTATGTGTTCTAATGTACAGTAATGCCCTAAATAATCTACTTCTTAACCACAGCAGAATTATGGGTAACTTTTCAGGATTTAGTCGGAAATATGGCTTGTTGCCATTCATTGGAAAGCTCTCACTGAATCCTGAAAAATTACCCATAATTCTGCTGTGGTTAAGAAGTCTATTATTTAGGGCATTACTGTATAACAACAGCCAACTGCTGGCCGCTATTTGTCTTGAACTTTCTTAAAGACTGAGACATACCAGTACCCCATATAATCAAATTCCAACAACAACATTTTTAGAAAATTTTAATGCTGCTTGCCTGCTTCAGTTATAAGAATCGATTAATTGCCCAAAAATAATGCTAACCGCTGTCAACTATAGTATAAAATTGCACAAAACGTGTTATTTATCAATATGTTGTTCGACGAAATTTGACCTTATTACCAACAGAAAGCCTCTTAATTTTAGAGTTATACATCTTCATCCTCAATTTGGTCCAATGCCATCGGCTCGTCAACTGTTGTTTACTGGGCCACTGATAATTCTCGATGGTGAATAATAATAGATTTAAAAAATTTATATCCAATAACTCTTAAGCTGTGATAGGTTCCTCGACTCGAATCAAATATTTGTTTACCCCTGAATCCAAATAACTAGTAATTGAGGGGCGCTTAATTGGATTATGCTTCTTTAAGTTATTATCTTAACCTCCAATAATAATTTTCAGGAGGTTGGTTCGGGAGATATCATTATTTTATGTCATTGAAAATAATGGTTCACAACAAATGATTCATTTACAAACATAATCAAACCGAGTCTAACACTTTAATTAAAATAAACCTTTTAATGCCAAGAACATCTAGAAAGTCTCTCAGAAATATGGCTCTACATTCGCTGCTGTGGTCGAAAATCTGCATATCCGACGCAGGATCAGACACTGTTGACCCATGAGCTGAAATATAATAAGATGATTCAAAAAGTTATCAAAGAAATAGAATCAAAGGTTCAATTGGGGTCATGTCTGGGGTCATGTCTGGGGTGTCATAAACATGCAGGGATGTAAAAGACATTGGCTGTTTAATTCATACCTGTACCTACGTATAGGTAAATATTAATAAAAAATATCTGTTAATTATTTATCACTCACTGTTTAAAAGGCCTGTGGTGTATATATACATACATGTAGAAACTAATAAGATGACACAAATTTTCTGAAATAAAAAAATCAGGCCAAGTGGTATAGCGGTATAATCGTTGGCTGAACAACAAATACTGAAAATGTTATTTCTATAGGGTTGATAAAATTTTGAAAGAAGGGTTTTTATATAATTTTTTTTGGTACTAAGGTATAGTACAGTTATCTACTTCTGACTAATCAGGGTAACTATTTGATTGGATCACTATAACAAGGAAACAAAGTCAGACGCTTTGGTCAAGCCAGACGCTTTGGTCGTATAACGGTATATAGACTATATCTGATTTTGTGATGTCACCAATTATTATCTAATACGACACTGCTGTTTTGAATTTTTGCGAGCACTTTTGTCGCACAGTAGATCAGTGGGCTTAAAGCATTAATGTCGTAATCTGAAATAAACGTGTGCGTCTTTCAATGGCCGGCGTTCCAAAATGAGGGGATCTCAGTTACTATCGGAATTATGCACAGTGAAGTTCAATCGTAACCGTGGTTTACATTTTATTGAGAACATAATTATAGCATATTATGGACTGTCAAATATTGCAATGGAATGGCCTAAAATATAAATGTTGATTGAAATGGGAAAGTCTCAATCACTCTGGCTGGGCTGGGGACAATACTGGAATCGAAATAGAAATTTGTGATGCAACAAACGTTATTATATCGCGTTTAAATTATCCTAATACTACATACCGGTAGTACATACGTGAATCTGATAATCCTCAGATATCCTTCTATTTCCATGAATCAACAAGAAGCACATACCGGTACTTATAAACAAAGCAGAAGATACATTCAGGTTATCGCAAATTCAGTCGATGGTAAAGCTACACGATGACATTGCTCGTCAAGTTTCGTTGAAATCGACATGATGACATTTTATGAATGAAATGAACATGATGAAATTGACAAGCTTCTTCGAAGAGTACACATCTGAATTGGATTGCGTCAATAATACAATGGTTAACTTCAGTAAAATACTCCCCTTAACCAACAGTCTTGACTTTTGAATACTTTCAGTTTGATGTTGGTAGTTTATATTCTATAATAATTTGTTCAAAAGGAATGGCTTAAAATTTTAAAAGTTTTTTATTTAGGTTTTAAGTCTGAGTCGGTGAGCTCATAGTCTGTTTGCATAATTGTGAATCTCTGATTTCTCACATGCCTGTTTATACACGAAATTGCTATAGAACCACGATATAAGGCCTAAGTTAATCTTATTTAATGGGAATATGCATCTATGAAGTTATTTTATAGGAATAAAAAGACACAGATATATCCTAGCTTATGCGTGTGTTTTACGGTACGGTAGCTGTAGTTCGTTAATTACGCTAGCATATGGTCATAATGTCATATTATATATTGGTTGTTTTCTAGTCATACCCCTTGGGGCCTATTGTATGTTAATGCATGATTGGTTTCAATAAAATCTATCCATCTATAGGGAGTGGGCATAATGAAAAATGTTCTCACTGAGGACGAAAGCTGCCCATTGAATGATAATTTACATTTACCTGGGTAATTTGGGATGATAACTCTGTAGCCTTGTTTCACAAATGGAGCCAAGAGGGAATCCATTATATCATAGGATAAATTAGCACCAACTGTTCCCAATATAACTTCTCTTTTGTTCTCTGTGTGTGTGTTATCGGGATGTGAATCGAGATAGTCAACATTAAATAAGAAACCGTTCGGGGCATCACTCCTTATACCGACACACGTCCTTACGTGCACGTGTTTGTTATTGAAAATCCTGGAATAGTTTTTCAAAAATCCTGGGAATAAACTTTTAGAAATCCCGCCATTTCTCAACAACACGCACCGTGGACTTCGGGTAACAAAAAATCGACGTAGATCATTGGACAGCCTCGGCCTAATCTGCATCAATGCATTTCTAAACATGCACACATGTGCTCGCGTGCTATTTAACATTGTTATTCTACATCATAATTTGTACACCGCGAATCAAAAAGTGGTTTCTACCATCACTTTATCCATATATAGTCCCATAAGACATAACCCCTCTTGATCAAACGGACTGTGACCCATGTGCATCATTCTGGACCTTTGACCTCTTCGGTATACTAGTACGATACGGAAAATGACTATGGTTTGCAGAATGCGCGGACCCCGGCTTAAATTAGGCACATATTACTATCTAGAGCCAATATATTAATAAGGACGCAAGGTAGAGGGACTGGTATATATGCCAATGTCTTTTTAATGTGATAGCACGAGAATTAGAATCTTCGATTTTAACAGCGAAAGTTTAAACGAAAAATAGCAAACTTGGTTCGTAATAAAAATAGGTCTTTGCGAGTAGGTCACTCGAGTAGGCGTTGTATAATTACAGTGTCACATTAAACACACACCATGGCGCGACCGTCTTTTCTTTTGTCCCCTCTGAACACTTTGGAATATACCGAGTTGTTGATCAATGTGGATGTAGAATGCACTTCAGTACACATTAGTGTATTCTAGGAATCAGTTACATGGTCTCTGAGATATCTGATCATGTCTTGGTGGCTGTCTGTGCACACACAAAACGCTAAATTTTACCCATTTTTGTACTCAAATTGACCATTTTCAACCCCAAAACAGACCATTACAGAGCGAATGTCAGTAAATAAGCTTCTTCTACGCGATAGAGCTATGTTAGAGCTGAGAAATATTTGAAATAGAAAAAAAGTTATCGTATCAATTTGAAATAAATGTCTTGCAAGCGCAGATCACAGCATTCAGGGGAGAGGAATCGGGCTATTTTCCTGTAACCAATAACAGAGTTGGCCTTCACTGAATACGAAAATCCTGTTGCCAATCCAAAATTTCCACTTTTTTGAGAACTTTCCCAATTTTGTAAAATAATTAAACCTTCAAACCAGTAATGACACTGGCTACACTGACTGTTATGCCCCCCCCCCCCCGTCACGTAGAGGAAATGTAGCTCTCTTATCGAACTATTTTGGTAAATATTCGAGAACACGTTTTTAGTACGAACATTTAATGCAAAAGACAGACGCATGGAATAGGCGAGATAACTCTAGCTACTCGTACATGATAATTAACGAACTCAAGAGAGTGGCGCAGTCTCTTCTCTCCTTGTAAAATAAAGAACATATACCGGTAAAAAGAATGTTAAGGTTATAAAGCAAAAATACAAAATTCCATGGAATTTGAGATAAAATGCAGAGCAGAATTGGAATGAAGGGAAAATTGCTGAGTTAGATTTACTTTACACATGCTCGGAGGTATCCCAAACACCGGATGGGAGCCAATTAGGTTTTCTAGAAGGTCGTTCAGAACGCCTAGGGCCTTTACTATAGAATACAATTTTTGTAATATCAGCATTAATTTGTGATTTACTAATTTTGTAATAGATATTTTGTGTTCTATAGTATTCGACTGTATTTCTATCAGTGTATTTCTTTCATTGTAGATTGAAACTCAACATATGCCCAAAGCTCTTTATATACAAAATACATTGACGTGTAATGACTTATATGATCTTTTTGGCGAACCATCTATATACCGGGATTCACTTGACCGGAAAATCTTTGCATTTGGTGGAGAAAAAGGGGGCCTGAAAGTTTCATCTGTTCATGTTTTCATAGTACTCGAACGCTACAGCTTTGTAATATGTAAAAATTCGCAATACGGAATGATAAAGTACTGGCTAAGCGGGTTCTATAGTACAGCAATAATACCATTTTTGTGAAAATTCATTATTATATTACAAATGCACAGGCTACATTATTGATTTTTCACGAAGATAACCGTGCGGAAAATGGTGATTGCGATTAGCTGTGTACATGTTCTTTGTAATGCGGTCACGGAATCTCAATTGTTAACCCATTGAGATGGTTTACGCTCAATGGAGTTGAAAGGAGATAGCTATGTCAGCGGCCTAGATTTTAATTATGAATGGAATTAAAGAGTTACAGTTGTCGGGCTTGGGCTCAAAACGTATATATCTAAACGATATTTGTGTGAAAGTACACGGATACGCGGTGAATCGGGGGTGGTGGCATTTCGTGTTGAAACAGTTACTGATAATTTCAGGCTAAGTTGCGTTAAGAATCAGTGGACCCCAAATATTTACCATGACATTATGTAACATATTTGAACCGCATGGCATTTGTGTGCTCAATAAGCTTGCGTTCACCTTGTGGTCTAAACAATTTAATTTGGCCAATAGTGCCGCACAGAATGTTCCATGAGTGAATTTTTAGAAAAAATCGGGGTTCCCCGATCCTTAACTTACCAATGTAGTAGTGCGTGTTGGTTATAACCAAATGTCCTATGTTTACCTAAATTCAGCCGCTTAGTTGGGTATAAATGGAAGGTACTGAGAATTAGGTATAGTTTAAGTAGATGGTGCTATATATATGTTTTAAAATCGAGGTTGGGTATCCCCGGAGACCGTGGACGAGGGAGTGTTGGTCCACATTGGAATTTCCAAATGAACACCCATCCTTTACACAGGTCGAAAATACCAAGTCCGAGAACAGCCATCGCACCCCCATCGTGGGTTGAATATTTCCAGCTGCATGTTACCTCAAACTTTTCAACTATTAAGGTCTAGATGTTCCCACTAATATTTCAGCCAGACAAAGCTAGCTAGACAAATTAAGTTCCATCCTTGGTAATATTGCTATATACAGTTGATGTGGCCCATTTGAACGGCAACCGATGTGTGTGTTTGCCGACCTTTTTCGACAAACCGTTAATAAACATGTAACATAAAACATCTGAAAATGGTAAGTATTCCACACGATACTGAAAAAATTACTTTTCATCGTGCGCAATTGTGGTCAAAATAACCCAAGTATCGGAAACTAGACACACATAATGTACCTTTATTCATCAACTAAATCACTCACCAACTGACACAAATAGGCATTGCCATATCATTCGCATATATCATTAGAGTAATTTCCCTTGCCAAAATCACAAATGTTTAGATGTGCGTTCAACGAACGGTGGTCGATAGTACTCGATTTGCCGTCTTTTTGTGATTTACAAGAAATCGCGTTCGCCCAAATAAGCCTGCTATTACAAAAATTGTATTCTATAGTATAGGCCCCTGGTGGGCTTTGAACACGGGATGTACCACCGGGGTTGGCCTGATTTGAGAAATCGCAATCATGAGAGGGTTGCATGTTTGGTGCAGGAAGGGTCTGCTGTGTGTGAGATTCATCATCTGAATCTGAATCTTGTGGATTGAGCAAGCTGTGTGAATCATTGGGTAATTGGCCTGAGTCATGTGTGTCAGATGGTGTTTGTTCTGATTCTGAGTCTGAGGTCTTTGATGCAAAGGGATCAGTTTCCTTGCCGTAATCTGATGTGAATGACACCATGTTAGGGGAGCGGATAATTTCAGAAGGCTTGACGGGATATGTCTTGGCTCTGAACTGTTGGCCAGCAAATTTCTGAATGTGTACATAGCTCTCATCAGATGAGGTGACAATGTATTGGGGGCGAGCATGATGTTTATCGCCTTCAGATTTGAGGAAGACAATGTCACCAGGTGAGAACTTCTGATGAAGGAAACATCCATGGGGTACTTTAGAGCGGGCGCTGGATTCGTGGTTTCTGGTGCGGAGATCAAACTGTCTGGAAGCCATGTCTTTGTCAGAGAAGTTCAACTGTTGGCCAGAGATGCCATCCCTCTGATAGAGAATCTCCTTAGCACTGAGCCCACGATTACGTATACGTTAGTTAAGGATACTGACAGCTTCAGAAAGAAGAGTGGTTGCCACTGGGTCTCCTATCGGAGAGAGTCGCTTCAACTCACACTGGATCTCTTGGATGGCCTTCTCTGCGATAGGGTTCTTGTTACAATTCTTGAGACGGCCAATCTCGATACGAATGCTACGAGCCTCCATGGTAGGATCATTGCAAAGATTTTGGAAAGAATGAGCGCCATCTGTGCGAATAGAACAACCCTGAGGTGATTTAAGATCAGCAATGACTTCGAAAATACCATCACGCAAGGTAGAAGACCGCTCGTCAGCAATTGTGCGAGCAAATGTAAAGGAAAAGAAAGTATCCCCGGACGACAAGTATCTTCTGTCTTGCTCGACACATTATGTCGCAGGCGAACTCCAATCCAGGACCAGAGCATGGAGGTGATTATGTGAACACTGGAAGGGTGGGGGAAGTTTACTGATGGCAGTACACTGAGCACATGACTTAGTGACAGAATCAATAACTTGGTCAATACTAAGTGCAAAAAAATATCTCTGAAATAATTTCTTGAGCTGACAGGCAGTTGGGTGTTGTAGGCGGAGATGTAAAGCTGTCAGCAGGCCAGATCGAATATGGTTTGGGACAACTATAGTGTTGAAAGCATGTTGAAATGGTGTAGTATTCTTGACTATCAGCAGGCCACCACTAATGGTGCAAACTTTCATGTATTTCTTGACATCACGAATACCTCTAGCCTTTTTGGGAGCTCGAGTGCCCTGAGAGAGGTGCGTATAAACTTGACGCAAGGTAGGACAAGTTTGTTGGGCAGCGTGCCAAGAAGTAGCATTGAGAAACGGCATGGGGGCTGATCTGGAAAGAATATCTTCAACACTGATAGATCTGATGGTTGAATCTTCGTTTTGTGACACAAACTGACAAAGTTGACAACTACCAGATGGAAACTGGGCAGAATTACGACTGAGAAAGTCAGCCAGGAGATTGTTAGAACCAGAAATATGCTTGAGAATGACTTTATACCGACTTAGGGTGGATATGAAGGAAGAAATGCGGGCACTAGTGGAGAATTCACCTCTAGACAGTTTTGAGAAAGCTTGAACACAAGGGCGGGAATCGGTCAAAATCTGGGTGGTGTTCTCAGATTCCAAGATACAGGAGCTCCAATGATTAACAGCGGAACCAATGGCGAGTGCTTCAATCTCGCAAGGAAGCCACTTTAGTTGGTGAGGTTTCAACTTAGCAGAGTAATATCCACCAAGAAGAGTTTTACCAGCACGAAGAATATGTAATACCGCACCAATACCACCGTTGCGGACCGCGCCATCGGTGGTGATGACCAGTTGATCAGATGGCATCGGAATAACGATAGATTTGGGGGATTGCAAGGCCTGTTGAGCTTTGTGAAAAGCTGCAGTGGCGTCCAATGACCAAGAAATCTTCTCAGAGGAAGATTTTCCAGCAGTCATAAGGTCGAAAGTGGACAGTAAAGCAGAGCACCGAGGGATGCATGCATTCAAATGTTTATAAGCGCCACACCATGAGCGCAGAGACTTCACAGTTGGAGGCAGATTGCAAGTAGAGAGTGGGTTGATTTTGTGAGGAGAGACTGAAATTTTCCCTGCCAACCAATCCCAACCAAGTACGGTGGTATTTACCGGATAAATAGAAGTTTTGGCAGCTGATAACCGAAGATTATTGTGTCGAAATTTCTGAAGAACCTTCTCCCAGATGTTCAAAAGAGATAGAACATCAGGTTTACCGATGTACAAATCATCAGCGAGCTTTATGACCTCTCCAGAATGGATAACATCTCCAAGAACTCCGAACATCAGCTCATCCAATTGCTCTGTTGAGCCAGGCATTCCCATAGCGGCACGGGTGTAGACTCGTATACCTTTGGAGGGGGAAACAATGCAAAGGTATTTGAACTATCTCATAGACGAATGCTCCATTGCTAACTGAAAAAATTGTTTCGTCATATCAGTTTTTATTATGTATTTGCTTTTGGCGAGGAAGCGCATGAAGTCATCGGTGCGAGTGACACGACTTGGTGTGGGTCTTGTGTAACTACCAATGGTATTGAATGCTGTCACTAACCGATGACCCCCGCCTTGCTTTTTTACTAAGAAGCTGGGGGACACATATTCAACTTTGACATCGACTTGTTCTAGTTTAGCTAATACGTCAAGGGATTCAAGTTCATCAATCTTGTCCTGTAGGAACTGAAGGTCATTGGTTTTGTACAGGGGTAATCGGCCCTTCTGTGGGGGTGGCTCAACAGGACCCATATTTATGGATGCTCGAATTTTGCCAGATGCGTCATTATATTTGCCAATGACAGGGTTGAACACATCTGAGTATGACTGATGCAAGGTTGTGAAAAGTTTATGCTCGTTTGGAGTTAATTGGTTGTCTGGATCAAGTAATATTTTGGAAACATCAGGGCTAGTGTTTGATGTGGGACTAGTAATAGAAATGTCAGCCCCTGATGGTGTAAATGTGGAGTGTTTTGAATGCGACTGAATGGATGTGGTGGTAGATGAAGTGCAAGTGAACCTAACTTGAGCGACATGCTGGTTTCTGTGAATTTCTATAGGTTCAGGTGAGTTGTTGGGTATGCGAATCATGCCAGCAATGGGTTTGGTTGTGATATGTAGAGGCCAGGTATGAGTGGATTGTGTTGAGTCGTAGCGTGGTTCGATTGCAATTTCCTCATCATCGGGCAGACCAAGAGGGCAACTTATTTCCAAGAAATCACCAGGTAGGATAATATTTTTCTCAAGTGCTCTAAGTAGGTAAGTGGAACACCGTCGGATGTTGGAGAGCGTAGTACCAGGAGGTTTGTGCAAATATGTCACGGAATGTTTGTTATCAATGATTATTTTATCATTGGGGATGTCTAAGACGATCTTATTGTCTTTCAAGAAAGGCATGCCAGCAAGAACATCACAGTCTAGGTCTTTGACGACGACTGCCTCCAAATTAAATTGTAAGGATCCACGAAAGAGAGTTATATGAACTTCACCACAGGCTTTTAGGGAGGTTTTTCCATCAGCCTGGTTTGCGGAATGCTTAGTGTTTGTAATGGGTGCCTGAATATTAATGGCAACGTCGTGTCTGATAAGAGATGAAGTTGCACCGGAATCACATGTGATGGTAATCGGGTGATGATTATAGAAAATGTTGAAGGATGGAGAGTTAACAGTTTTTACTCGGTTGACAACTGGTTGAACCGGACTCTCCCCAGAATCGTCCACAAAATCATCCTGTGAATAACCGCTCAAAGTTGTCGTCTTGTGAGAGAGTGTAAACAAGATTATTCTTCCAAGCAGAATATGACGAAAATGACTCGTCTTCCGTCAGCTTCCATTGCTTGGGCGCCGACATAATTTAGAACGAAATTAGGTGACAAGTCAAGAGGAAATTGTGAACTCTAAACAAGCGTTTTTTGCAAAAATTCGAATAATTACAACATGTAATCGAATCCCGTGGGTTCTTGAGTAGAACGTCACGTAGCGGAACTGTAGCTCTCTTATCGAACTATTTTGGTAAATATTCGAGAACACGTTTTTAGTACGAACATTTAATGCAAAAGACAGACGCATGGAACAGGCGAGATAATTCTACTCGTACATGATAATTAACGAACTCAAGAGAGTGGCGCCCAGATACTTATTTTTCTATTTTTCAAACCCCCTATATACAACCCGTGAAATCGTGTACTGCTACCAGAATCATGGTACGTTTTGAGACTTCTTGCCACGTCATGGAACGACAAGGATCTAAAGAATTACCGAATTCGCGATATCGTTTCGTATTTAAACAATATAATATAGACGGGTTTATATGAGACTACTTCAAACTTCGCAACGCAAGACAGGTTATAATATTGTACATGAGTGGAAGAATAACCACACGCGCATGCAGTGGATGCCGATTTATGGCTATATGTTTCCCAAAACAAGGTCCATGTCGGTATTAATAGGTTACTATTCTAAATATCGCAAAATCTAAAAAGTACAATCGTGAAGCGCATCATACTGTGACACAACTGGTTGATTATCTTCGACCTACCGATATAAATCATCAGTTTCTCAACGTTTTAAGTACGACTGTTGACACACGTACAGTCCCAAACCTGCCTAATATTTCAGACTGCATGGTATCATTGTATAACGGTCTGAATGTTTGTTTTGGTTTTATATTTTGCGTATTGCCTATCGTTCTAGGACAGATTGTCGTTTTCATTTACAAATAAGGATTCATATATATGGCTAATAGGCAGTCCTATCCACACAGCTACATGTAACACGACTATAGCCCCGTTAAAATGATTTTTGACTTTTCGCCACCCTTGTAATTTTCGATTTTATTGAATGACGTTCTAAAAAAGGCATGCATTCAAGCGAGCTATATTTTAGCTGACATGGTTATTCCCGTCGGATCCACTTCGAGCAATGGAATCAACCCATATGAAAGGCACTATATAACTACACATACATGTACATGAAAACTCTTTCTATAGGACTCACCAGTGTCCATTTTATTCATCCATTTTTGGAAATACACGTGATGACCTTGGGTGCCGCAGTAACGGATATATAAATCAGACTAAGAATGCTATCGTGTGTGCTGGACAGCACGGTTACAAATGTGATCGGGGTCTTGTGGCAATGACCCCACCAGCTAAACTAACCGCCATGCATGAGCATGCATCAATAGTCTATATGAATAGTCTGACCTAGTTCTCCTGCTGCACATATCATATCGTACTAACTGTTGCAACCAAAGGTGACACTGTACACAGATATATAGTTGTCTGGCGGTGCTTGCCTGACCTTCTAAGATTTTGTCGAAGGCTTTGAAGTAATGGACTGTTTGCTCTTGTGATTATTGCGCTATTTGTGTTATCGTGAATGACACTTGATCTACTTGAGACTTCATGAACTAAGGAGATACATGATATCACATGACTTTAATGTGGTCTCGAGTCGGGTACATCGGTACGCCGGACATACACATAAGTCTGGTTTATATAGTGGCATGATGGAGTTCGACGATGAAGTTACAAATCAAGATTCAACGATGCCAAATGCCGGGAAAAACGGAGCGACAATAAAATGTGAACTTTCTACGAATGACGAACAAGGTATGACAATAAGTTTAAAACAGTAATTATTCCATGTAATATCATATACATTTATATTTATATATAAAGAATCTTGTCAGAGTTTCCCCAGATGAGTTATGGCCCTTATCTTAAAACTCAAAAATTACGAGGAGCAGAGCATCGACAATCGGACTTTATACAGAGCTCGATATGCACTATACTGACCATGCATCGACAATCGGACTTTATACAGAGCTCGATATGCACTATACTGACCATGCATCGACAATCGGACTATATACAGAGCTCGATATGCACTACTGACCATGCACATGTACATACAGAGCTCGACAATCGGACTATATACAGAGCTCGATATGCACTACTGACCATGCACATATACAGAGCTCGATATGCACTATACTGACCATGCACATATACAGAGCTCGATATGCACTATACTGACCATGCACATATACAGAGCTCGATATGCAATATATACAGAGCTCGATATGCACTATATACAGAGCTCGATATGCACTATATACAGAGCTCGATATGCACTATATACAGAGCTCGATATGCACTATATACAGAGCTCGATATGCACTATACTGACCATGCACATATACAGAGCTCGATATGCACTACTGACCATGCATCGACAATCGGATTTTATACAGAGCTCGATATGCACTATACTGACCATGCACATATACAGAGCTCGATATGCACTATACTGACCATGTACATATACAGAGCTCGATATGCACTACTGACCATGCATCGACAATCGGACTTTATACAGAGCTCGATATGCACTACTGACCATGCATCGACAATCGGACTTTATACAGAGCTCGATATGCACTATACTGACCATGCATCGACAATCGGACTTTATACAGAGCTCGATATGCATTATACTGACCATGCATCGACAATCGGACTTTATACAGAGCTCGATATGCACTATACTGACCATGCATCGACAATCGGACTTTATACAGAGCTCGATATGCACTATACTGACCATGCATCGACAATCGGACTTTATACAGAGCTCGATATGCACTATACTGACCATGCATCGACAATCGGACTTTATACAGAGCTCGATATGCACTATACTGACCATGCATCGACAATCGGACTTTATACAGAGCTCGATATGCACTATACTGACCATGCATCGACAATCGGACTTTATACAGAGCTCGATATGCACTACTGACAATGCATCGACAATCGGACTTTATACAGAGCTCGATATGCACTACTGACCATGCATCGACAATCGGACTTTATACAGAGCTCGATATGCACTATACTGACCATGCATCGACAATCGGACTTTATACAGAGCTCGATATGCACTATACTGACCATGCATCGACAATCGGACTTTATACAGAGCTCGATATGCACTACTGACCATGCATCGACAATCGGACTTTATACAGAGCTCGATATGCACTACTGACCATGCATCGACAATCGGACTATATACAGAGCTCGATATGCACTACTGACCATGCATCGACAATCGGACTTTATACAGAGCTCGATATGCACTATACTGACCATGCATCGACAATCGGACTTTATACAGAGCTCGATATGCACTATACTGACCATGCATCGACAATCGGACTTTATACAGAGCTCGATATGCACTATACTGACCATGCATCGACAATCGGACTTTATACAGAGCTCGATATGCACTATACTGACCATGCATCGACAATCGGACTTTATACAGAGCTCGATATGCACTATACTGACCATGCATCGACAATCGGACTTTATACAGAGCTCGATATGCACTATACTGACCATGCATCGACAATCGGACTTTATACAGAGCTCGATATGCACTATACTGACCATGCATCGACAATCGGACTTTATACAGAGCTCGATATGCACTATACTGACCATGCATCGACAATCGGACTTTATACAGAGCTCGATATGCACTACTGACCATGCATCGACAATCGGACTTTATACAGAGCTCGATATGCACTATACTGACCATGCATCGACAATCGGACTTTATACAGAGCTCGATATGCACTATACTGACCATGCATCGACAATCGGACTTTATACAGAGCTCGATATGCACTATACTGACCATGCATCGACAATCGGACTTTATACAGAGCTCGATATGCACTACTGACCATGCATCGACAATCGGACTTTATACAGAGCTCGATATGCACTATACTGACCATGCATCGACAATCGGACTTTATACAGAGCTCGATATGCACTATACTGACCATGCATCGACAATCGGACTTTATACAGAGCTCGATATGCACTATACTGACCATGCATCGACAATCGGACTTTATACAGAGCTCGATATGCACTATACTGACCATGCATCGACAATCGGACTTTATACAGAGCTCGATATGCACTATACTGACCATGCATCGACAATCGGACTTTATACAGAGCTCGATATGCACTATACTGACCATGCATCGACAATCGGACTTTATACAGAGCTCGATATGCACTATACTGACCATGCATCGACAATCGGACTTTATACAGAGCTCGATATGCACTATACTGACCATGCATCGACAATCGGACTTTATACAGAGCTCGATATGCACTATACTGACCATGCATCGACAATCGGACTTTATACAGAGCTCGATATGCACTATACTGACCATGCATCGACAATCGGACTTTATACAGAGCTCGATATGCACTATACTGACCATGCATCGACAATCGGACTTTATACAGAGCTCGATATGCACTATACTGACCATGCATCGACAATCGGACTTTATACAGAGCTCGATATGCACTATACTGACCATGCATCGACAATCGGACTTTATACAGAGCTCGATATGCACTATACTGACCATGCATCGACAATCGGACTTTATACAGAGCTCGATATGCACTACTGACCATGCATCGACAATCGGACTTTATACAGAGCTCGATATGCACTATACTGACCATGCATCGACAATCGGACTATATACAGAGCTCGATATGCACTATACTGACCATGCATCGACAATCGGACTTTATACAGAGCTCGATATGCACTATACTGACCATGCATCGACAATCGGACTTTATACAGAGCTCGATATGCACTATACTGACCATGCATCGACAATCGGACTTTATACAGAGCTCGATATGCACTATACTGACCATGCATCGACAATCGGACTTTATACAGAGCTCGATATGCACTATACTGA